>JBAMCD010000291.1:600000-1194229 GCA_037075365.1 Drosophila emarginata
TAAAAGGACATAATATCTAGTTAGTCTACAAGGTACAGATAGTTTGACCTGTTTTAATAAATTAGGAAAGTCTATTTGCCGATTAAAAAGCTTGTGTATAAACAAAGTACCAAGCATTACTCTACTGTTAAGAAATGAAGGAAGATTGATTAGAAGCAATCTACTAGAAAACTATGGCACGTTAACATTGAAAACCCATTTCAGACCACGAAGTCAGAAATTGCTTTGAACGGATTCAATTTTAATTTGGAGTTATTCATATTGAGGTGACCAAACGCATGATCCGTACTTTATAATAGGACGGACCAGTGAAATATAAATAGATTTTGTTATGTGAGCATCGTCGAATTCCTTCGACCATCGCTTGAAGAAACCAAAAACCAAGGTGCAAATATGACGAGTGAAACTTAATTTGTGGTCCATGAGTACACCCAAATCACTCATCTCATTTAAACGTTCAAGTGGAGTATTATTAAGGTAATAAGTTTCCAGTTGAAAGAAAGATCTATAAAACAACATGACACTACACTTTGAAATATTAAGGTTTAATAAGTTTATGTCACACCAAGTCTGGAGGTTATTAAGATCGGCTTGAAGCAGACGCGGGGAACCTGAATCTTTGAAACTAAGGAAAAGTTTAACATCATCAGCGTACATAATCACACCAGAGTGAATTACGACGAAAGGAAGGTCATAAAGAGGGTGAAATGCAATGGTCCAAGATGGCTACCCTGTGGTACCCCCGAAGTTACTTTGATGGTCTTAGACAGTGAGGATTTAAATAGGACCTTTTGTGTACGGTCAGTCAAATATTGTAGAATACAGCCAAACGGAAGGGGGTCTGACCGTACACAAAAGGTCCTATAAAAATCCTCACTGTCTAAGACCATCAAAGAAGTTACTCCACTTGAACGTTTAAATGAGATTAATGATTTTTTGTACTCATGAACCACAAATTAAATTTCACTCGTCACATTTCCACCTTAACTAGCAAAGACATGAGTGTTCTTGGTTTCGCCAAGTGATAGTTGAAGGAATTCGACAATCTTTACACGACCAAAATCCTTCTAATTTCACTGGTCCGTCCTATTCTAGAGTATGGATCATGCGTTTGGTCACGTCAAAATGGATCACACCAAATTAGAATTGAATCCGTTCAAAAGCAATTTTTCCTTATTTACTAAAACAAGTTAATCTATCTGTACCTTGTAGACTAACAAGAATTTATGTTCCTTTAGCACGTTGCACATGAAGCTTTCCGTGTTCTTTTTTCCGATTACAATCGCCTTTATCCGGTAATCAGATCAGATCCTCCATTCCTATTTCAAAAACTTTTATTCTTAACTATCTAGCTAGTAGTTAGTTTTAACTTTAGTTATTATTTCAGTTGTCGTCCGTTGTCCACGCTATTTCGTTTTTGCATACTGTCTGCTAGGGTTCGCGGGTAACATGCCTTGTCCTGGTTTCGCATGGGCCACTTGAACGTTCTGCGCTTAGAACGCCGTAAAATTGCTGTGGAAGAGTCTCACAAAGTTTGCGTTAGCTGCGGACAAACTCGAAACGATTGCATTTGCTTTGGAAACGAAACAAATGATAACGCAAGGAAGTGCTGCAACTGTGGTAGGAATCATACTTCAATCATAAAGGATACCCTGATAACAATAGTAAAAGTCACGCCTCAACGCAAAAAAATCTTATCTCTTATGACTCTTATGAGCTCCAAAACCAAATCGGGTTTACTTGACTCCAGAGCCGTAAGGTCATCAGCAAGGTTATACGGCGTAAGCTTGGCGAATTTGTTATGCAATGGACATTCACAGTCCACCACAACTAAGAATCCCACTACCATTCCCACCTATACGGCTCAAATTACACCAGAACTTGACCATCAAACAGCCAATGGGATAGCAACATTGATCTCACTTTATCAAAACATGACCAATTTCATGACGTTCATGCAAAACTGTGTGCAGTTGATGGACAACAATAAATAATGTCAGCCGTACGACTATGCCTCAGGAATGCAAATTGATATCATGCTGCTATCGGAAACTCACCTTACAAATAAATACATCTTTCAAATACAAAAATACGTGTTCTATACAACAAATCACTCACGGTGGAACTGGTATCTTAATCAAGAGCAGCATCAATAGATTCGCAAAACAATACTTGCAAACACCTCGAAAAAGCATTAAATATAAAAGAAAATATAATCGGAAAAATACAGATTGAAAGGAGCAAGAAGATATATATTCCAGATACCCGTAAATTTAAGTTAAGATCAATTAATATATTCTTTATTATATTTATGGAGGATTCAATTAATTAAATTAATAAAGTTTTATGGAACCTCCGTCTTTATGGAGTTGGCAATCTAAAGTGAGTGCCCAAGATACAGCCGCGAACTTAAGCCCAAATCGAAGCTTAGCAAAGCAACTGTAATTGCACTTCTCTGTTTACACTATTTAGCTCGTAAACAGGGGATATTTCGAACATGTTGAGCTGGATTAGGTTGCAGTTGCTTCGCGTAGGCGTTAACAGCTGTTGAGCACTGCTATGATAACTGATATATTTTATTGCCAAGTGGCAATATCCCTTAATGAATTATACACGACATGTAATTATTTTAGTAGAATGAGAGAACCATTCACTTTGGCGAAGCATTAGCAGTGACTCAATATATGAAAGATGAATATATTAAAGAGAATTTAGCTCTTCAAAAGGACATGGATATATTGTTAGACTAATTTAATTCTAAAGAATGAAAGAGAAGAATTCACTTCTTCCAATGTCCGATGAAACTTCTCTGTACACAAGACCATTTAGGTATGTGTGCAATGAACGAATAGATTTTAGAACCCAAATTGAAGAACAACTCGATCAAAAAATGAAGCAAGCACGTCGTCCCTGCCGTACCATGGAGTGTACCCTGAACCAAGTAAAAGGGCTTCATAAAGTCAAAACCAATCGAAATCGCCATCAATTTGCAACAAAATTCTCTTAGCATGCAGCAACAGCAAACGCATGCTATCTCGCTCACTCTTAACAGTCCATTTAGCAAGGGGCGTTTGAATACAAAACGGAAATACGTATATCTCCGATAATTATTGTCCGATTTCGGTTAAATTTGATCAGCTGGTGCATTTTGACTATAATGTGGCTATAATATGTATGCCAAATAAGAATACGATATCCTTATTATAGCTCTAGTTATAGTTTTTTCCAAATTGTGGGGGCGAAAGTTTCCGTGGCAAAAATTTAAACAAACTTAACCTGTCTATACACTAAACGGATGTTGACACCAAATTTGGTAGCTCTAGCTTTTATAGTCTCTGAGATCTAGGTGTTCATACGGACGGACGGACGGATGGACGGACAATTCTCAATCGATTTCACTGTTGATACTGATCAAGAATATATACTTTATGGGGTCGGTAAATTCTCCTTCTGCCTGTTACATACATTTTAGCGACTTTAATATACCCGTTTACTTTGGGAACAGGATTTAAGAAACAACACTACGAAGTGCAGGGCGCTAGCCCATAAAATAAACAACAATATACAAACCGCCTGACTTACACAGGTTTACAACATCAACTTACAGCAAACATGCAAACACAGACAACCCAAAATACATAGTTTATAATAGTAAATGCAACGGAACATTTAAAACTTTTATCAACTTTTCATATTTAAAAAAACAATAGACTACATATGCGGTGGAGGAGTTGACAATTACAAAAAACAAACTCGCGCTGGCTTTTTTCTAGTAAAAACAAAACACACATAGGCAATAAAATTACTCAAGCTTAAACTAATGCAGATATGGAGGTGTCAGTCTCTGAACACAAGTCCCTTAACCACTCTAAAGGAGTAATATACAGCAACGAATTACGCAACATCGACGAAGCAGAAATATTAATCGAATTAAAACACAAAATATAACCGAAGTTCGTAAAATACCAAAAAAAAACAAGAACTGGCCCTGGTAGAAACCAGGCTCACTACGATCACCTTCGCATCGCACACTGTGGCAAAATCCTTAAGATTTGTATTCGAAAAGTAAGAGTTCGTTCTTTTATCCCAATACCTTTGAGATGCAGAAAATGCCTCCGTTTTGGGCACCTAACAACAAACAAAAACCCAGAAGAAATCTGCAAAATCTGCTCGGACATGGGGGAACCCGTCCACCCCCAACACACAGAGCCCCCAATCTGCAATCTTATGAAATCTCCCATATGCGGTACAACACATGCATTTCCAACCAGGATAAATAAAAAAAATAAAAAAAAATAAACAGCTAACCACCAACTTTCAACAAAAAACACTACTCCCTCCTATGGAAGGTTAGCATTACTAATTTACAAATCTCCACAAACCCAGGAAATAATCCTTAACGATGATTTGACGCAATTTGTATAGAATTCACACCAAAAAGAAAAATGTCGACTGATATCTGCATATATAGCACCATAGCAAAGATTTTCCTTAAATAACCTCCAAACCGTACTGCAATCGTTACACATCCCCATGTTAGTCACTGGTGACTTTAACTGCTGGCACAAAAGCTGGGGCTCAAAAACAAACAATGCGAGAGGGAAAAAAAGTAGAAACTCATTGCGCAATC
Organism: Drosophila emarginata; assembly: GCA_037075365.1. Taxonomy (NCBI): domain Eukaryota; kingdom Metazoa; phylum Arthropoda; class Insecta; order Diptera; family Drosophilidae; genus Drosophila; species Drosophila emarginata. The sequence continues at coordinate 604,631 of JBAMCD010000291.1, forward strand.
AGACTACATACATTATATTAAACGACTGATCGCCAACCCACCTCAGCACACACAACTCACTAACGAACATCAATTTAACTTTTAGCAGCTCTACACTTAAAATTGATAGCACATGGCAAATAGAAGAAGACCTCTACGGAAGAGACTATTTTCCAATAATAATATCCCTATTCACTTCTACGACAACAAACACCTAATTTATCTCAGCCAAACCTAACTTTATCACTGACAAAGCAAACTGGGAACAACTTTCAAAAATAACAGAAGAATACTCAGCACAGATACCAACAAGCACAGACATAAACAAAGAAATAATACACAAAATAATAATTTCGAGCGCTAACAAAACAATCCCCCAAACACACCCAATGACACGCCGCCACAGCGACCCCTGGTGTAATAAAAAATTACAAACACTAAGAAATAGGTAAAATAGAATATGGTACAGACTAACAGAAGAAATTACAACAGAAAATATTCACAGGATCCACGTTTCTCAAGTGAGGTACTGTTGTTTTTTCGAAGATGCTCTGGGTTTTTAACATATAATTACAAACTTGCCAGTGCACTTGAGTCTGTACCTTGTACAGCGCCGGAGAAGGACCCTGGGAAGATTGTCTACTCACCCGGCCTACTCTTCGGGTACCTTGCAAGCGACGGAGTCAGTAGGCACGGTTTCCTTGGTTTGCAAATCGGCCGCAACCTTGTTGGCGCGACAGGAAGGGGGCGTGGCGTTTTTTGACTTATTGCTTTCTCCCGATTCTCATTAACGCACTTGATTTTTGCGTGGACATTTCTCCAATTTTCCCCAGCCGAATTCTTTTCTGCAGCGAAAGTCCTTCTTACTTCCACGTGCGTCACCAATTAGCTGATAAACCAGTGTTGGTTCTACGAAGAAACACTCGGCAGAAGCCGGTAGGTGAAGCCTCTGGGCAACATTCTTTATGAAATCGTTTTCCGTTACAACGTAAATTCAAATTGGTACGGGCGATGGAAAAATTTACGGCTACAGTTAACCGTCAATCTCGGTTGGATGCCGTGAATCTGGATCCCGATTCAGTACTAGAAGAGAATATATTTGGTAGACGGCCCATGCTTAGGGAGTCACCGGTACCCCAGCCGGCTTTATCAAGCACGACTGAGCCCGGCCTGGCGACAAGCAAGTATATGGGCAAGGGTGCAGAAAACGCGATGAACGCACAGGATACACATAGTTGCTCTATTAAGCCAGAACTGGATGGATTGGGCTTCGACGACTGGAAGACACTTTCAAGAAAAAGGACGATGGAAAGCCCCAGGTTAGACACATAAACCTGAGTACGAAGCAGGTTATAAAGTGCTTGATTGTTCTTCATGAGATGATTAGTCGCAAAGCACTCGCAGGCAACAGGCTGGTGAGTGCTAAAAAACATAAAAGCAGACAGTGCAACGCAAACTATGCCTGCAACATAAGCCCTAGAAACTTTTGCACATGCAGATTCTCCCAAACGCCCACGGGAAGAGATCTGTACTCAATGGAACACCCCACCAAAAAGGCAGCGAAACGGCGGGAAACCAGTTATTACATATGCCGCCATCAAGCATGAAGCACCAAGTCAGTGAAATTATATACCACCATGAAGAGCCCAGCGCTGGCTACGGATGAACACGTAGGCACAGGCTTGCAGAGGCAGACCGGATGCCATCAAGGCGAAAAAGGGCATTTGCTATGCCCAAATGCTAGGCATGGTTACCAGAAGGGAGGATGGACAACTCAACGCAGTGAGGGACACCGTAACTTGGGCGAGAAAAACTCAAAAGGGTGATTTACTGCTGGAGCTATGTAGCAAGTCAGAATACAACAAACTGCAAGAAGAGCTAAGCCAAGTCCTGGGAAGAAATGCTTCAGTTCGAGCAGTTTCCGGCGTGGCCCACTTGGAACTGCGAGATTTAGATTGTCTGGCCACTGAAAGTGACATCTTATCGGCCATTATGAAGGAAATGGGAGTTATCTCTAACCAAGTCTCGGTTAAGGATTACAAAGATGGCTATCGTGTACTTGCCGCAGGATTAAGCAATAGCGCTCCTCAAAAAGAGAGTCCTAAGTGTGGGGTGGTCAATAAGCAAAATCAGGGAGAGAGCAGCCCAAAAGAGATGCTATAGATGCCTTAACTTCGGGCATATCTCGTCAAGGTGCAACAGCTTAGTCGATCGTCCCAACTGGTGCTCGAGATCCGGTCAAACCGATCATAAAGCTTCCATCTGCACTAATATGGCAACTTCCTTCAATTGCCCTGCAATGGACCTACCGGAGGTAAACCACTACCAAAGCGGTATGAAGTTTGTCCAGCTAAACCTCGACCACTGTGCGAAAAATTAAAGCAGCCATTACACGGGCAGCGATCACCTGGCTTTAACATATGAGATCAACAAACAAGTTGTGCAACCGATTGAATCGCAGCGAAAGTGTCAAGCCTATCGAACCGACACCCTAAACTCGTCCGTCTTTGCTTTTTCGCTTAACATAAACACACGTAAACACACTAATGGAAGGAATTCCTAAATTCCTTTGCATTAGTGTTTGCAGCATGCGACGCCAGTATGAGGAGCTGTAGAGGACATAGTCGTTACCAAATTTCTACTGGTGGAATGATGCCATTGCGGAGGCAAGAAGCAATTGCTTGCTAGCCAGACAGAGATACCAAAGACCACGTGGAAAACCAGAATTTCTCCACCTACAGTCTGAATTCGAAAACGGAAGGAGAGAACTTAGAAGGATATTTAAGGACGCATGCCTAGAGAATATTATTAGCAACAGACTAGAGGAAGCATTAAAAGATGCTGGTTACTTGTCACCTATGGAAATTGGTTTTCGAAAGGCCAAGTCTAATATCGACACCTTCGTTACTGTGACGGATATCGGCACCAAGGCTATGGAGGGCCAGCGTTGGAAAGGAGGCAAGAAAAAATATTGTCTGGTCACTACGTTAGACGTTAAAATTGCTTTTAATACAGCTAACTGGAGCAGCATCCTTCGGGCTCTTAAGGAATTTAGAGATCCAGATTATCTGATCCTAATAATAGATGACTATTTCCGTAGGAGAAAACTGCGTTACAACACACAAAATGGTACGAGTACACATGCGATAAGAGGAGGAGTTCCACAGGGGTCTGTTCTTGGCCCGACATAATGGAATGCCATGTACGCTGGCATTCTGCGTCTTCAACTACCGAATGAGGCAAAATTTATTGGCTTTGCCGACGATGTGGCATTAGTTATTGTGGCTGAAAGCATAACAGCAATAGCGATAGAAATGGGGAAGCAATAGCTTTCCTCTGCTGGCCTACAACTGGCAGACCACAAAACAGACACACTGCAAATAAGTGGTCGGAAAGAGGTTGAGGTAGCAAACATCACCTTGGATACGTGCACAACATCCTCAGCTTGGGCTATCGGGTATCTAGACGACCTGACTGATACTCAGCTTAGCTTCAAGAAGCACCTAGAGCAACTGACTTATGTCTGAACACCAGAGGCCCGAAGCACGGACGACGTCTCTTACTCAAATGAGATCAACCATTCTTTATGGAGCACCAGTCTGGACCAAAGCTATGGATGTAAAGTCATACTGAAGATTTCTGGAGAGCACATACAGGCTGTCAGCGCTACATGTCCGCTGTGGTTTCCGCACCATTTTTTATTGCCGGTATGACGCCAATTGACCTACCTCTGCAGGTTTGGGCATCAAGCCACCGCGGAGTGCACAATGTGCAGGAACGGAGTCGTGGAGAGCCCTGAACATGTTTTCTTTACTTGCCCCAGATTCCAGAGAGAGAGGGCTAAGGCTGAGATGGCCTGCGGGGAAACAATAGGTGTGGAAAATTTAGTGGCGCTAATGACGGCCAAAAAAGCGTACTGATCGGCAATACGCAGTTTCACAGCCCAGGTGATGTTTAAGCTGCGAGCGCTGGAAAAGCAGCGCACCTTAGGAGGCGCATGAGTTGCTCGACATGGTCCTGTGATGCAATGTTTCCGGTCCCGCAGGATTCCATCGGCTTTATAACTCTTTCACAATTCTTAACTTTCCTTCTTCTCTATCGTCAATGTAAATACTTGTAACTATATTTATTCTTATCTCTTTTTTTCCTCCTAAGTAAACGAATTACCGAAATAAGACAAACACCACATAAAAGAATCTGGAGCAATATTAGAAGATTTTGCGGACTCAACCCCCAAAAACACATACTATACTAACAAATAAGAAATCACAGAACTTCTTTGCAGAAACTTTTCACCACAAAATTCAAAAACTCAAAACAATCAGCACTAAATAGTATACACAACCTCACTTCAAAAAGAAGAGCATTGGAAATTGAAAAGCCTATAACCCTAATCGAGCTTACAGCAGTACTTAACACACTAAAAGGTAACACACCTAGACTGGATAAAATGACCATGACCAAAAATCTAGACAAAAAAACAGTAAACAAAATCATAGTCCGACAGAACGCCATACCAAAGAACTATATTCCCCAAGCCTACTAAAACAGCATAACAATTTCAATAACAAAACCCAGTTCAGACAAAAACTTCACTAAACGCTTACCGACCTATATCACTAAATCCATGCCTATCAAAAATCCTACATAAAATAATAGCAAAGCGGCTGCGGTGGTTTATTTCCAATGATAAACTAATACATAACAGTCAAACCGATTTTAAAAAGTGGAAATCGTCTTTAGACAGTCTACTTCTAGTAGACCATCTACTAGCTCGAAGCATCTCCAAGAAAACCACACTTCAATCATATCACTTGACTCTGCGAGAGCCTTCGACAGATTAGGAATCCACATAGTACTCAACCAACTAACAGAATAGAAAACTGGTCAAATAATACTTCATTTCGCCAAAAACTTTACGAGCAATCGCTAAACAACAGTAGGCATACACATAGCCTTTTCATCCTTCCACCACACCCCCAACGGAATCCCTCAAGGATCACCGCTTTCTGTAGTTCTATTTGAAATAGCGTACAACAAACTTTTTGAAATTCTTACTCAACATCCAAACATCAGCTTAAGTGCATAGGCGGACGATTTTAACATTATATTACAACTAAAAAACGAAGAATACAAATAAAAACTTTATAGGGACACAATAACAAACTGAGGCGATTACTCATGCGCTAGGCTCTCCAAGAAAACACAACTGCAACAGCACCCTACGAAGCGCGAGCTGCCACACTAGAAGACAGAACCTCACTAAATCACTGATCACTGCAAACAACTCAGCCATCATCAGAATATTTAAAACATACCGACCACCAAAAAGACAGAAACACGATTCTACTACAGACAATATAATAGAACATAACAAAACCCACACCTTAGCATTTCAACTCACAATCCCTCGGGCCCAAAACATACCACCCTGGAATACAAAACAAATTAACATTGACAAAACCCTTAGAAACTTCAGCAAAAAGAACACGTCACCAGAAAGAAGAAGATAGCAAGGAATACGCATACATATACACTAACGAATCCCAGACACACTCAATCTCCACTCTCGTCATCATACATGATGTAACTCACATAAAATCGAGCCTTCTGCCCCACTACTCGTCTGTCTTTTCAGCCGAAACTATTATAGTAGCATTAGCGCTGGACACATTCAAAAGCATATGCTCGGACTCTTTATCCACCATAGACGCAATAAGCAACCCAAACTACAGCGAATACTATAGCTCAATCATACGCAACACCGTACAAAAATCATTTCCAAAATTTAAAGTACTACGTGTACCAGGACAAACATACCATAAAACTCATACTAAAATACATTAAAAAAACTCATCAAGAAAAAATACGAAACTGTCTATCAGAAAGTTCCTGGTACCAAAACATAATTCACAATAAATACAACAGCTACTACCACTTCAAAAACAACCAACTCTCCCTAACACGCGAAGTTCAAATCAAAATAACAAGACTTAGACTCGGACACACAAACATTACCCACAAATCTTATATTGACCGGTGCGGTACGATCTTTCCACTTGCAACTTATTCAAAACCCAAAGACGGCAAGTATTCAAAAACACTAATCCACTAAAATGCCTCTCAAGCCCCTCACCATTAAACACAAAAAGAATTCTACAAAACCTAGAAAAGACTAACCTAAATTTCAGCATATAAAATAAAAACATTACACACACTTCTATACAATATTAAAACACCCAAACTTTGTGAATATGTATATAAATAGACCTACACTAACACGAGCTGAAGGCCAAAGTTGCCATAGCCGAAAAAACCCACGGTAGCTTATAATTTTTATAAACTAGCTCTAAAATAAATAAATAAATAAAGTCGAGAGTGATAATGATCCCAACGAATTAGAAGTGCGGAGATCCCTAGTGACCTGTAGCAATGATAGTTCGAAATTGAGCTTAGTTGAGCAGATTATCGGCAGACTTCCATCGTTTCAGAAAAGTGTACGTATTGTAGCATACGGATTTTGCATATTTAATCGATTACCCATTGACAGAAGCAATTCATGACATACTACAAGGAACAGTTCAGAAGCAGAATTTAAGTCAGCCTTTACTTATATAATATCTTCTATTCAGCAACAAGTTTTATTTTAAGGAAGTCACTGCCATAATTGAAGACTTCGAAAAACTTTTCTGGAGAGAGGTCGATCTTGCAGAATTCAGTCGCATTACTGTTTTCGAATTAAACTTTATCCCACCTCGTGCGCCACATTTTGGAGGTTTATGAGAAGCCGCAGTCAAATCAATGAAGACGCTGTTGGTCAAGAATTTGACTAATTCACACCTGACTCATGAAGAACTTCAATCAATTGTAATCGAAGTAAAAGCAATCTTAAATTCTCACCCGATTTCCATTCACAGCGATGAGCCTAACGACCTAACTTATCGGCTGTTCAGTACGGGCAATTCCTGAACCTACATTGGATCAAGGCCAACCGTCGTCTTATTTGACTCGATGGCAGCGAATCACCTATTTCGAACAGCGTTTTTGGAGCCTATGGAAACGGGATTATATCCACACTTTGCGAGAGCGAGTAAAATGGTTGCGACCAAAGAACAACATAGCAATGGATCAACTTGTCTTGATCTTTGAATATAATCTTCCTTTTTAAGGTTTGCTGACTAGAAGAGTAGTTGATATTATACACGGAGCTGAAGGGAGAGTCAGAGTGGCGGATGTCTGAACAAAAAAGAAGAGATTATTCGCCAACCGATCGCAGGCTTGCACCGATATCCTGTTAAGAATTTAGTATACCTCGTTTAAAGACACTAATAAATTCTTTAGAAGGGGAGGATGTTGGAGGAGGCTAATCATAAATCATGTTTTCACAGCTTCATTACGTTAATTTATTATAGTTATATTTATCCCATTGTATCAACTTACATTGTACTAAAAGTTTTCTCTCATTGCTTACGAAATTTTTGCAATTGACTTCTTTTGGAAACGAGAGAAGACATTGGTTTTATTTTGGGAATCAATAATCTGTATTGGGTAGATTTTAATTGAACCATCTGCAATTGGCAGATCAAAGAACTTCTTTTGCACTATATTGGCATGATATGAGCATCTTTTAGTGGACTCCACTCATTTACTGTCTGATTGCGACATGGGTGGCTCATTCTGCAATTTTTAATACATTTTTTATCCATTTCTTTCACTATTTTAATCTAATTCCTTAACCTAGACTTCAATATGTTTCCTTAACGTAGAACTCCATTATGTTTCTTAGCCTAACATTCCACTATGTTTTCTTAAGTTACACTCCATTTTATTATCTCCTCTCTTTTTTCCTCTTTCTGCCCCTTTCTCTTCGTACGACCTCCTCCATCACCCTGGCCCGTCCTCTTAACATCCTAATTTTGCTGCCCACACACACCTCTTGGGCCTGTCGTCCACCCCCTCCAGTCGCCTGTACGGCTACCACCACTACCATCGGCCACTGGTGCGCTTCAACCTCTCGCCACCTCTCTTGGCCCAGAGCCACCGGCACTGATCTCTGCCGGAAGAGGCACGCGGCCGCAGTACGCGCCTCTGCCGCTAACACCTGGCAGTGTTGTTGTGCCGCCGGTGCTTGCTTCTGTGGTGATTGCTGTTGTGGTGGTTATTGTGGAATCGGTGGTTGTTATGGTATTGGTGGTTGTGTATGTATTTTTATGTATACGCTTTTGATTTTATGCATTCCGACGACCTTATATCCTTATGTGTTTGACTTTTATTGGATCGCATCTCACCGCCAATAAAGTGTTGATCTCCCATATGTATGTATTCCCTTCGGCCGGCCGGTCAACGGTCAACCGCCCTATAGTTGGGTTTCACCAAATGGTCATTGGTATTTTTATGCTGTCTCCTTATATGCAGACTGGCCAGAACGCTGATGAGGGCCGTCCTGGTTTTTCCGCTTGTTTTATTTGCCATTTTGCAGATAACCAGGGATACGAAACCTACTTTTTATATTTCCCACCATATCATGGCGCTAGTTTTGCCGCGAAACCATCTGCCGCATTCGAAAGGTAATGCTCTTTCGCCCAGACTGTGTCTCCAATTTGAGTTCCCCACTGTCGCCATCTCAAATTGAAGTGTCGCGCATGATGGTCTGTCGCCTCTTATAGGTTTCTGCAAACCAACACACCGATTTCCGCAATCACTTATCTTGATGTGCTTGGCCGTTGAATTTATTCCCCTGATCCAGTTGTCACTTTATCAAATATCCCTCTTGGAAATCGCGGCTCTCTATCCTGCGTGATGAGCATCGGCGTATAACCCGTTGACTATGACACGCTCGAATTAACAGCTAGCATTAATTCTGGCTACATTTCGTCCCATCTCCTCTGAATCCCCGTGAAAACTGCGTGATCACCGTCTTGACCGTCCTCTTTGCCCGTTCCGTGGGATTCTCCTGTGTATGGGGCCGTTAATTGGTGCATGCATTCCTTTACCATTTTCCCGAATATTTTTTCCATTATCTGTTATTACGACTGCTTAATACACGTTGTTTGAACGCCTTCACCAGGCTTTGAAAATCTGTCCACCACCACCAACAATACCGAATTTCCATGTTTTGATCTCGGCAGTGGTCCCACAAAATCTGCGCATACAGTTGCCCATTTTCCTTGCTGCATGTAGTTGACTTGTTTTATACTTTTGGCATAGTTATTCGAAATCGTACTTTGAAGTTCCAATGCTCATCTTGCAATTCGTCCTGTTTAGCTCTCGATCCCTCTAAATATTGTTTCAGTTTCCTGACGGCCCTTACTATCGCTAAGCATTATTTTTCCGTTGTTGAATAATTTTGTTTTGCTGGGATTAACGTTCTGCTGGCATATGAAATTACCATTTTTCCTTCATCGGTATTCTCTGTTAATATTCCCCCAAACTATACTTGGGACCCATAAACGAGTCCGCCATCAACTTTCCTTTCACTATATCGAAACCTGATTGATGGTTCTCTCCCCATACCTACTTTGTTTTCTTGCTGCTTCCTTTTCTCGGTCTGTACCGATCCCCTCTTCAGTCACCTGTTACCCCAGAAACCCTAACTTCTTTCTAAAGAACTTTTATTTTTCCGCTCTTTTAAGTGTATCTTATGGTCTTTCATAGTTCAGCTGACCACAATGATATCATCTTGGTATGCGAACGCAAGAGGCATCATTTCGGGTCCTATTACCATTTCTAAAGCGAGCTGGAAAGTTGCTGATGCGGAGTGTAAGCCGAACGACATTACCTTTCATTGGTAAAGTCCTTTTCCTGGCACCGTAAATGCTGTCATCTTTTTGCTATTTTCCTCTAATGGTATTTGCCAATATTTATCCTTTAGATCCAAACTGCTTATAAGTTTTGCTTCTCGCAGTTGATATAGTATGTAGTCGATCGACTTTTATTGACTTTGCATTTATCTGTCTGAAATCTACTCAAAGCCTCCATTTCCCCGTTTGCTTCTTTTTCACCATTACTATTGATGAACGCTCAATGTATCCCACTGTCATAAGTTTGTCGACTTCTTTGTTGATAATCCCCTGAATTTTTCGATTTTACGAATAGTATCTCTGTTTGATGGGTGTATCATCACACATGGTAATCTTATGGAGATCAACTTTTGACGTTTCGGATATTTTGGCCAGTTCTGCCGAATCTCCTTGTGCTTCTGGCACATCTATCTCTACAAGCGGATTAGAGATAGCCCCTCTTGATCCTCCTCATGTTCCTTGACCCATTTTCCGAAATGTTTCCTCGTATCTTCTACCGTTCCTGACATTGACCACACGATTCGCCTCTTTTTATCAGCTCCTCCTTTTTCATGTATTATATCCATAACATTCTCATTTTGTACTATTTTACAACTCCAGAAATATTAAAGTCAACAAAAAAAATTTTGTTATCCATTTTCTTCAGCTAAGCACGTTGGGCGCCAAGTGTAACGATCCGTTGTGGTCCTTACTAATGGCAGAGCCGGATTTCAGGAGTCGGGGTACAGTACAACAAATTTATAATGTGCGCTGGTGAAAATTATTAAACTAGTTTTGCTTGGTTGGTGAGGGCAGGTTTTGGGGCAAGGATATGTTTGTTTTCGGGTGGCTGGTAAGCTCTGAATACTGAATGAAAGATATTCTTGTGGGCAGATATTAGTGTTTGTTGCGGGCCCTAGCTGTTGCCTGGAATATTCCAAGTCTTGCCTATCTATCCTCACAATTTGCTACTCTCCCAAATACTTGCTAGGACTACTCCTAAGTCTTACCACATTATGCCAGTAATACTCCTGGTCTTCTTTAACTGTGCTAGGAATAACTGGGAGTATTCCTTATCTATGCTAGGAATAACTCCTTGTCTCGACTTGTATTGCTTCAAACACTTCTGTTCCTTCGCAAGGATATGCCAAGATATAGATCCTGTTTCTGCTCCTTGCCGATGTGGATGTAGCTTCTGCTTCACTCGAGTCGCAGGAACATTCCACAAAACAGACAAGAAACGAAAACTATAACTAGTTACGAGCTAAATATAAAAGGATAGAGGTTTTCAATGTAGGAAGAGAGAGCTCAGAACTGATTATACAGTAAAGTCGATTGTAATCAGAACAAAGTACTCGGAAAGGTTCATGTAGAGCATAGTTAATGGTACAGCGGGGAAGAGATAGAGATATAATATTTCTAGTAGGCCTACAGGGAATCGATAGATTTACTTGGCTCAATAGCTTAGGAGAGTCTATATCACCATTAAGGAGCTTGTGTATAAAAATCACTCGAAGCATTATTCTACGATTTCTAAGAGATGGTAGGTTAACAAGAAGAAGTCTACTAGAGTACTATGGCAGATTGATATTGCGATACCAGTTCAGACCACGAAGGGCAAGGAGTAGGAACTGTTTTTGAACAGACTTTTTTTTATTGATTTGTGTGACTCATATTGAGTAGACCATATGCAAGATCCATATTCTAAAATAGGACGAACTAATGAGGTAAGAAGAATTTTGGTTGTATAAGAGTCATCAAACTCCTTTGACCATCGTTTAACAAACCCAAGAACACCCATAGCTTTACCTACAGTAGTGGAGATATGAGATTTAAAGGTTAATTTACAGTCCATAAGGATGCCCAAATCGTTCATCTCATGAAAATGTTTTAGTGGGATGTCATTAAGAAAATAAGTTACCAACCGCGGAGTATTTCTGTGAAAAGTCGTGACCTTGCATTTGATTGGATTTAAACTTAACAAATTATTTTGACTGAAAATTTCGAAGGTCAGATTGTAACCGACAGGTAGAGATAACATCTTTGTAACTAAGACAAAGCTTAACATCATGTGCGTACATAAGGACATGAGAGTGACGAATAACAGACGGAAGATCATTGATAAAGAGAGTAAAAAGCAATGGTCCCAGATGACTGCCCTGTGGCACTCCTGAAATCACATTTAAGGACCTAGAATATAAAGACTTGAAAAGAACCTTCTGTGTTCTGCCTGTCAGATATTCCCCAATCCAGGAAACTAAAGGCCTTTGAAAGCCAATATTATTTAATTTAAGAAGAAGTAGCATATGATTAACAGATTCAAAAGCCTTGCTGAAATCATTATATATATGAGATCAGTTTGTCTTGCATGGATGGAGAAGTTGAAGACTTCGGACAATAAAAAAAGTTTTTGAATTGGCTTACATAATGCCCCGGCACAAAACCTTAGTACAAATCCAGGTATACCATCAGGACCAGAAGAGTACACAGGTTTTACTAAATTAAGCACGCTATGAAGCGAACTTTCGTCGATCGAAGGAATACAGATACAATTGAATTTACTTAACTGATAATGATACGGAAGATTTGCTCGATATTCCACTGAGGAGTATGTAGATGTGAAAAATCAGCAAACAGATCAGCAATTGCTTGATCAGAGTCGGCTGTGATATTTTCAAAAGATAAACAAGATGGGTGGATAGATGTCTTACGTTTAGTATTGACAAAATTATAAAACTGCTTCGAGTCGCGGGAAAACTCTAATTTACAACGCTGAAGGTAATTTTTATAGCATTCTGCATTAAGCATCATAAAGTTATAACGTGCAACTGCGTATAGAGCAAAGTCTGAAGAACGACCCGATTTCTTATACTTTCTATAATATCTCGATTTCACATTCTTCAAGTTGGATAACTCACGAGAAAACCAGGGAGGTCTGTGAGACAACACCGGAGTCCTCAATGGGACACAAATCTCAAAAAGAGAATCGAGAGTATTATAAAACAAAGAAATAGCTTGATTCATGTCTGAACATCTGTACAAGGAGGACCAATCTGTTGAAAGAATGAGACTATTTAGTTTGACAAAGTTAGTTTTACGAAAGTTACGGGATTTGGGCACAGGGCAGGCACTAACAATTGGTGCACGAAACGGCAGATCAACAGTTAATTCCAAAGTGGGCTGAAAGTTGTCTTCTGGGAAGAAAAGAGGGTCAATTCTAGCGACTGCGTAGTTGGTAGAATCCAATGCAAATATCAGATCCAAAGATCTTCCATTTTTATTACAAGGGAGCAGTAGGCCAGACTCGTCAAAAGAGGACCATGCTAGTTTGGTAAATTAAAATCACCAAAAATAATTAATATGTCGCTATTAGAAAGCAATGATAAAACATGTTGAATACATTCTAAATGTTTAATATATACCGTCATATTGTATTGTGGCGGGATATAAGAACAAGTGATGTAGACCGAGAAGGATTTAAGTCCAACCTTGACACTGACAAACTCAATTTCCTGACTATCAGGTAGATGAATCTGGTCAGAAGGTAAGGCAGAGTCCCCCGCAATCGAAACTCCTCCTCCACGAGAAGTCCGATCACACCTATAAATTGAAAATTTTGAAGAAAGAACGGATGCATCGTTAATATCAGGTTTAAGCCATGTCTCTGTAAACACTAAAATTTTAAAGTCAAATGCTAAACGATCTACATATAGTCTAGGAAGCTTAGATTTAAGTCCTCTTACTTTCTGATAGGCCAGAAAAAGGGACGAAACTAGTTTTTTTGGACACCAGCAGATGCTGGCGTTCCAGAAGGCAAGGAATTGGGAGGGATGGAAAGCTTGACTGACCTCTGAGTTTTCTTTTTGGCCGTGTATTCTTTAACTAAGATGTGATCCGGCCAAAACTGTTACTACAAATGCAGTCAAACAGTTCGACCGGGACACCTATTTTAAAGGAAGATATCTCCCTTGAATAATTGAACTTGAATTTTTCCACCACTATTTTGGAGTCTTGAACTTTTGTCTTAATATATGCTAAGACATCATCCGACGAATGTTCAGGATCAAGTCTAGAAACAAAGATATGTTTCTTTGGTGGAACTCCAGTCAGAGGCCTACGGTAGCCAGGCCTTAAATCAATGGCGTCTCTAGTTGTCGCAATTCAGTCGCCTTGACTGTCCGTAAGTGTGCCTCTAACAAGACGACTATCGGCAATAACAACACTTTATGATTGCCCAGACTTTTCGGAAACTTCAACTAAATTCGTCTGCAAGGAGAGACCATTTCCTGGAGAATCGGAAATCGTCTCATCCTTACGGCCACAATGTTGGAGGGGGGTTGTAAACGAAACTAGCTGCGGAGGATTTGTGTCCTGAGATACTGAATGTGACATTGGGGCCCGTACTAAGTTAGGTATCGGCAGATGCGGGGACAAATTACGCACACTAGTTTTCTTCCACTTTGGGGACTCGTTCAGCAGCTTATAGCTACTAAATTCCGTCTCCACAGCATTAAACTCGTCGTAGAGTTTGCGAAAACTGGATGAGAGTTTTTTAAACCTATCCCTGCTATGCCTCATGAATACCCTTATCTCAATTTAAACTTCTCGGCTTGAGTGACATCCCCATTTGACACCCCCGTTTTGCTAAAACTATGTCTTACCTTGGCTGTGTAGCCAGCGCAGTTAACGTGCATGACATTTTCACACAGCCAACATGCGAGAAAGGCGCGGAGGGGTTTAAACATTTTTGTTATAAATTAATTGCAAATGTTAATTGAAACTAAAAACAATAATGTCTCAGAAAAAAGCCAAAGAAAAAACTCACTCAGTTTTAAAGCAAATTCGACACTTAGGTCAAACCTGCAGAGAAAATTGAAAACAGTTACACGTTTCACTTGTACGCGGTACAAAGATGCGAGCACTAACAAAAGAAATTAAAGAAGAGCCGGAGAGCTACAAATATAATTAAACAGAAATAACAAAATAGCGCAAATTCAAATCGATGGATTGGATTTATGTTATTAATAAAGTTAACACCGGACTATCAGAAAAATTATAGAGTCGATCGCGATGATTTTAACCCGCATATTAATATTTAAGCAGGAGCGAAAAAAAACACGTCAATCCACGAAAAAATGCACTTGCATATACCCTATAACACTTCGCTTGTGGCCATCATACGCATAACCCCGTTATCTCTCGACTATATCCACCTCCCATGGGGTAGCTGATTTTGTAAAAAAAGAGATCAAAAGTCTACTCGATCATGGTATTAAAAGAACCTCAAGGTCACCATATAATAACCCAACTTGGGTAGTGGATAAAAAAGGTCAGCATATAACAACCCAAATGGGTAGTGGATAAAGAAGGGCACGACGAGTCAGAAAATAAAAATAAACGCCTCGTCATAGATTTCAGGAAACTGAATGAACAAACTATCGGTTTAGAAAAATGCAAAGGACAATTGACGACATATTACGAAACCGAATTGGGTAAACGCGTTTACGTCGATGACGTTATAATTTTTTTTTTCAAAGCGAAGAGGAATATGTAGATCACATAGACTGGGTGTTGAAAAGCCTCAGTGAAGCCAACATAACAGTCTCGAAGGAAGAAACTTAATTTTTAAAGAAAGTGTAGAATATCTTGACTTCGTTGTAACCAGGGGAAGGGCGAGAACAGACCCAGAAAAAGTGAAAGCCACTCCATGGTACCCAGAACCAACAACACTCTTCGAATTGAGATCATTCCTGGGGTTAGCCAGCTATTACCGATGTTTCGTAAAGGACTTTACTCAAAGAGGGAAACGATGCCGTCAGTAAACACATGTCAAAAAAAACAGGTTCAAAGAGATGCTTTTGAAAAACTAAGAAACATTTTGGTCTCAGAAGTCATTATGCTCAGCTATCCTGATTTTCAAAAACCAATCGATTTAACCACAGATGCTTTCGCGTTTGGTATTAGTGCGGTATTGTCCCAGGTATTGAAGGCAAGCCGATGACAATAATAAACAGAACACTGAAAGATTACGCTACCAATGAAAGGGAGCTGTTGGGCATAGTATTAGGCAAGTTACAAAAGTATCTGTATAGCACCCGTAATATTCACATTTACACGGATCACCAGCATTTAACCTTTGCAGTGTCGGATAAGAATCCGAACGCAAAGATTAAGAGGTGGAAAGCTTACATAAAGCCAGGAAAAGAAAACCGCGTAGCCGATGCTCTTTCTCGTCAGAACATCCATGCTATCCATGAAGACGCACAGTCGGACATGGCCACTTTTCACTGTGAGGTGCCCCTGACTTATTACATTGAGTCCACTGAAAAACAATTAAATTGTTTTAGGAATCAGATAGTGTTGGAAGAGCCAGCTTTTCCGTTAAAATGAAACTTAATTAACTTTAGAGAAAAAATGCGTCATTCAACCCATTTCATATATGTATATATATTCATGCTCTAAGGGAAAATATGATAGACACCCAAAAAAGCGACTTCTAGCCGAAACGCCTATTCCATCAGCTCCGCGTGAGATTTTACAAATTGATGTTTTTTCAACTGATAAAAAACAGTATTTAACTTGCATTGACAAGTTCTCAAAGTTCGCTATCGTACAATCGATAATATCGCGCACAATAGTAGACCTTAAGAGACCCTTAATTCGAATCATGAACCTCTTTCCAAGAAGAAAAGTTGTGTATTGCGATAGTGAGCCATCATTTAATTCCAAAACTATAACAACAATCTTAAGAAACAGATATATATTAGATGTTGTAAATGCACCTCCACTTCACAGTACTTCGAATGGTCAAGTCGAAAATTTTCACAGAACCTTGGCAGAAATTGCCAGGTGTATCGAACTCGATAAAAAGATTGAGGACACCGTTGATATAATCCTGCCCGCTACAGTAGAGTACAACCGCTCTATACATTCAGTAACAGGGAAAAAAAGAATTGAAATCATACACGCAACGACTGAAGATGTCAGGGTACAAATAAAAAACCGCATAAAATAGGTCCAACAGGGAGAAACAGTCCGAACAGGCAGAACAGATGTCGTTAGAAAAGACTTTCTAAGGCAAATAAACGGCTAGGGAATAAATAAACTCCGCTATATTCGGAGGAGGTTATCCAAGCAGACCTGGGAACGTCTGTTTTAATTAAATGGAGAGTGGTCCATAAGGATAATCTCAAGTAAGACTCCGACTTGCCCAATTAACTGTTTATTTCTTGCCCCCTTCTTTTTAATTCTTTTTCGTGAATTTTTCACTTTTATTTTTGGTTGCTTTTGGTAAGGGTTAGTTAAGTTTATACTTGCATTTGCATTGTTAGATTTAATCATCATTTTTTTAACTTGCAGGATTGTCGGCTGGTTATTGCCTTATTAGCGGCAGCGATTGCGGGGGTAAACGATTACTCCCATTCGAGGTATATTCCAATTATTGATGGAAATATATTTGTTTCGGAACAGAGAGGGTATATCAGGCACTCAACGAAGGTTGTCCGAGTTGCTTCTACAATCCCACATGCGTAAATTGTTGGACGTAGACATTGGTCATGTAAGAAGTCATCTCACAGGATGGCTAGAAGTTTAGATTTATTGGTACAGCACTCAAGGTTGTAGCTGGAACGCCTGATACAGCTGACCTTGAAAGGATTAAAATGACAAGAAGTAAATTGATCGAATTGAATAATGGACAGGTTGCAAATAATACAGAGACGTATAAACAAATAAACCTACTTACAGATATAGTGAACCAACTGGTTAAAGCAGGAAAGAATGAACTATATGACACCCCACATTTGTATGAGTCATTATTAATTAGAAACAGAATGTTAATTATTGAACTCCAAGAAATAATGCTCACTCGCAAAATATGATATAATACATCCCGCCGTATTCGATCGTAAAGAGTTAAAGGTTGTGCTGAACGAACATTCCACCGCAATTCCGTTAGTAAGCTTACTGAAGGTCTCTTGTATCAAGGTACTCCAGTCAAAGGAAATAATTCATACTCTAGTAGATTACCTTAAAATTAAGTCCGTTTCCAAAAAAACAAAAATTATCCCCGTATCCCAAATTCATACAGTCCTTCCGATTCCAGAAGACATAGTGGCTGAATGTGAAGAAGAAATCCAGGCTGTCACCAATTGCGTCACCAATTATACGATTCGAGAAGTCGGCTACTATAAATGGCGTAAGAATACCAATTAGAACGAGGCACCTCTACTTAACATCATTGGTCATACTCCTTCCCTTAGCGTTCCAATCTTGAACAGGATGAGTAACCAAAATCGAGAGGTCTTCAATGAGCTCCAAGAGAAAGTTGTGGCTTTCAGGTCACCCAAGTCATGATGCGTCGTGGGCTTCCTGGCAAGTCTGATGATCAGCGTTATCATCATCCTTTTCCAACACATCAGGAAATGATGAGCTACCAAAGAGATCCGGCAAGTCATCAACACATTAAAGATGAACGAGGACGTTCCTAACCCAAAGGGGGCAATAATTAACGAATGTCAGTGGCTTGCAACAATTTTAATAAATTGTTGCTAAGACAAATTCATTCGTAGACAATTCTTCGATTTTTGCCGACTCAGCGGAATATTCGTAGCGCGCGGCTTCATGGTCAAAGTTGGTAACCTGAGCCTTGCGCACAATTGCATGGTCAGCGTTATCACTCGCGTAGTTGCCGACTGGCTGAATTTCCCTTGTGTAGATTTTAAGTTTAATATTCAAATTTAGTTTGTATGATTCCCTTGTTCGAATAAGAATAAATTTTACTACGCCGTAAAATACATGAATTATTAATTATTACATTGCTAGACCACAAGGCTAGAGGGTGAAGTCAAACCTTGCAATCTAAAAAAGAAACACAAAAAAACAATATATGTATATGAAATGGGTGAAGCAAACCTCAAATAAAACCTTAAATAAATAAGGGAATGGATAGTTAGTAATAAACGGTTCAGATAAAAAGACCGCAGATTTAATAGAGGAATCGATGAGACTAAAGAAGGCAAAATTGTTACCTAATAGAAATTCTCCTCAATGGATCAATAATCATTTTGAGGACAAAATAAAGTATATAGAATTGGATAGCTGAGATGAGGTTAAGTAATATTAAATGAGTTAAGCATGGAAGGACATATTATATCATATAAAAAATAAAAAGGGATACCTATACATATAAAATTTTATAAACTTCACCTAAACATGGACATTAGCAATTTTGACACGTCCATTGATTCAACGTACGTTAGGGACACCGATTTTCGTAGTTGAGCCTTCAACATTCTGACTCTACAGTAAATGATTTCGAATATGAATATATAAACCGCTTTAACAATAACACGAGTCCCTTAGTACATTGCTCAAAATTCGGAAAGGGAGTGTTAAATACGTTGCCATATGTCTCATTAAAAGAAAAAACTGCGAATGCACCGATAAAAAAATGATATATTTTTATAAAACTAAAGAATGACCGACTGACAAACAATTGTTGCTCAATCCAGAATTTCAAAAAAAGAACTGTGTAGGTCTATTAAGTGCATTAGTCAAGAGAGGACAAAACAAAATGCACACTAGATCGGCACGTGAGAAAAACATACAGGTCACCTTACAGCAGATTCGCTTATTATTAAATTAGCATTACAATATTCTAACAGAAGGTCACCAAAGAGCAGCTAGTGCATTTTATAGTGAAGGTAGGATAAATCGATAGCAGCCCTCGCTAGACATAAAGTTACTTTTGCTAAGGTAACGGATCTAGAAAAAACTTTAGCCATGAACGAGGATACAATGCCAACAGAGGGAAACTCGGATCCCACCATGGCAGAAAAAATAGCTGTAGACAGGGAATGTGTAAGACAAGTTTCGGCTGCAATCCCAGAATTTGACGGTCTGGACTACGAATTGTAGGAAGATTTGGCTATAGAGGTCATTAAGATCATTAAGTCGAAAATTACCGGTCCGATCCTGTATAATACAGATAATGCTGAAGAACAGAGTCGTCGCAAGTAATCATGAAACAATGCCAAAATGAGAGAATTCGTATATTGGAAGCTGGAAACTTCAGAAACTTCAATGATGCCATGGGTAAATATATCCATTGCACCACCGAAATGACTGGCAGTCCTAGAACAATATTATTTCAGCAAGGAAGAAGTACTAGAGGTAAATGTTACTTAAATCCGCAACGTGGTAGAGGTGATGGCAGAGGTAGTCACTATGCCAACTATAATAATGGCCATCAAGGTAATTATCAAAATAATCACAATCTTAATAATAGATAACTTTAACATACAAAACAAAAAAAACACAATGTTGATGTATCCCAGAGTAACTCGAAAAACATCCAGGATCCTTAGATACAGAAGATTAAATAAAGAACACGTTCATACAATCAATTTCAATCTCAATATTTTCATATCATTTTTCCATGTGCAAACAAATAAAAAACTCACATTCTTAATAGATACAAAATGAGAGGTGCAGATATTTCACTTTTAAAAGAAGATTCAGATGTCTTTAGTGACAACGAAACAAATCATAAAATTAATATTCAAGGCATTGGAGAAGGGGCAATAAAATTCAATTATCTAGCCTCAATAGATCTGCAAACAGACAAATACATAATTCCACACAATTTTCATCTAGGACTATCAAAACTTCCAATACAAATTGATGGTATATTAGGCATTGATTTTATTAAAAATTTAACTGCCAGATTGATTACAACCCCTTGAAAGACTGGTTTATAGTTAGACCAAATATAATAAATTAAAAATTCCCAATTTCCAACTGCTACCAATGAAAGGGAAAATATTATCATGCCTCAATTAACTAAAAATTTTCCGCCCCTAATTCAAATCAAAATTAACAGAACTGTGCAGCAAATATAGTGAAGCGATCACAACAAATAAATTTTATAAGCAAAAATTTAGATTGAAAGATAAGGAACTTGTCTATATAAAAAATTATCGAAGGTTGCATAGCCAAAAAGAAGTAATAGAAAAACAAGCGAGAAAATTGATCCTTCACAAAATAGTCGAACCGTCTGTGTCTCAATATAACAACACTTGCTACTTGTGCCAAAGAAATCATTACAAGGCTCAGAAGAAAAGAAATGGAGATTCGTAATTGAGTATAGACAAATTAATAAAAAATTATTGCCCGAAATATTTCCGCTCCCTAGGATTGCGGATATATTAGAACAATTAGGTAAGGAAAAATATTTCTCATGTCTTGACTTAATGACTTAAGTTCATTTTCAACGATTTATCAAAAACTTTGCTGACTATTCACGGCACATAACTCGATTATGTAAAAAGAATGTTCCTTTTGAATGGACAAATGCCAAAACGCATTCCAATATCTCAAAAATAATCTAATGCAGCCCACAATATTACAATATCCTAACTTCGACAAAGATGAAAGCAATAAAAGTACAACTGAACAAGAGCTAGCAGCTATTCATTGGGCAATTACTCACATATTTATGGCAAACATTTTACAGTTTAAACAGACCATAGTCCATTGACGTATCTATTTTCAATGATCAACCCCAAATCAAGACTAACATGCATGCGGCTTTAATTAGAAGAATACGATTTCACTGTCGAGTATCTGAAGGAAATAAACAATTTCGTGGCTGATGACCTATCTTGGATTACAGTATCCGAGCTAAAAGATTTACAAAGTCACAAACATATTGGGGTGGATGTCAAACCCGATCATGCTTAAATAGTCAGCCTGGAAATGCCACATGATGGTAAACCAATCGTCAAGCGAGCATTACCATATGATCGTAAACAAATCACTTGGAACAAACATACATATGATCGTAACAAATCTACAAGGGGGAATCAACATATGCGAATGAAGCGGCCGCAAGCAAACACAAACCAGAAGACGCAAGCGACGTGGGTGGTCGTTGACAGGTGCCGAGAGAGTAGAAGAGTGCATGCGTGCATGTATGCGTGTGCCACCGGCAAGCCAGATAAGCTGGAAAAATAAGTCTAATGCCGAGAGTGGGGCGAGTGGGCCCAATTAACTGTTTATTTCTTGCCCCCTTCTTTTTAATTCTTTTTCGTGAATTTTTCACTTTTATTTTTGGTTGCTTTTGGTAAGGGTTAGTTAAGTTTATACTTGCATTTGCATTGTTAGATTTAATCATCATTTTTTTAACTTGCAGGATTGTCGGCTGGTTATTGCCTTATTAGCGGCAGCGATTGCGGGGGTAAACGATTACTCCCATTCGAGGTATATTCCAATTATTGATGGAAATATATTTGTTTCGGAACAGAGAGGGTATATCAGGCACTCAACGAAGGTTGTCCGAGTTGCTTCTACAATCCCACATGCGTAAATTGTTGGACGTAGACATTGGTCATGTAAGAAGTCATCTCACAGGATGGCTAGAAGTTTAGATTTATTGGTACAGCACTCAAGGTTGTAGCTGGAACGCCTGATACAGCTGACCTTGAAAGGATTAAAATGACAAGAAGTAAATTGATCGAATTGAATAATGGACAGGTTGCAAATAATACAGAGACGTATAAACAAATAAACCTACTTACAGATATAGTGAACCAACTGGTTAAAGCAGGAAAGAATGAACTATATGACACCCCACATTTGTATGAGTCATTATTAATTAGAAACAGAATGTTAATTATTGAACTCCAAGAAATAATGCTCACTCGCAAAATATGATATAATACATCCCGCCGTATTCGATCGTAAAGATTTAAAGGTTGTGCTGAACGAACATTCCACCGCAATTCCGTTAGTAAGCTTACTGAAGGTCTCTTGTATCAAGGTACTCCAGTCAAAGGAAATAATTCATACTCTAGTAGATTACCTTAAAATTAAGTCCGTTTCCAAAAAATCAAAAATTATCCCCGTATCCCAAATTCATACAGTCCTTCCGATTCCAGAAGACATAGTGGCTGAATGTGAAGAAGAAATCCAGGCTGTCACCAATTGCGTCACCAATTATACGATTCGAGAAGTCGGCTACTATAAATGGCGTAAGAACACCAATTAGAACGAGGCACCTCTACTTAACATCATTGGTCATACTCCTTCCCTTAGCGTTCCAATCTTGAACAGGATGAGTAACCAAAATCGAGAGGTCTTCAATGAGCTCCAAGAGAAAGTTGTGGCTTTCAGGTCACCCAAGTCATGATGCGTCGTGGGCTTCCTGGCAAGTCTGATGATCAGCGTTATCATCATCCTTTTCCAACACATCAGGAAATGATGAGCTACCAAAGAGATCCGGCAAGTCATCAACACATTAAAGATGAACGAGGACGTTCCTAACCCAAAGGGGGCAATAATTAACGAATGTCAGTGGCTTGCAACAATTTTAATAAATTGTTGCTAAGACAAATTCATTCGTAGACAATTCTTCGATTTTTGCCGACTCAGCGGAATATTCGTAGCGCGCGGCTTCATGGTCAAAGTTGGTAACCTGAGCCTTGCGCACAATTGCATGGTCAGCGTTATCACTCGCGTAGTTGCCGACTGGCTGAATTTCCCTTGTGTAGATTTTAAGTTTAATATTCAAATTTAGTTTGTATGATTCCCTTGTTCGAATAAGAATAAATTTTACTACCCCGTAAAATACATGAATTATTAATTATTACATTGCTAGACCACAAGGCTAGAGGGTGAAGTCAAACCTTGCAATCTAAAAAAGAAACACAAAAAAACAATATATGTATATGAAATGGGTGAAGCAAACCTCAAATAAAACCTTAAATAAATAAGGGAATGGATAGTTAGTAATAAACGGTTCAGATAAAAAGACCGCAGATTTAATAGAGGAATCGATGAGACTAAAGAAGGCAAAATTGTTACCTAATAGAAATTCTCCTCAATGGATCAATAATCATTTTGAGGACAAAATAAAGCATATAGAATTGGATAGCTGAGATGAGGTTAAGTAATATTAAATGAGTTAAGCATGGAAGGACATATTATATCATATAAAAAATAAAAAGGGATACCTATACATATAAAATTTTATAAACTTCACCTAAACATGGACATTAGCAATTTTGACACGTCCATTGATTCAACGTACGTTAGGGACACCGATTTTCGTAGTTGAGCCTTCAACATTCTGACTCTACAGTAAATGATTTCGAATATGAATATATAAACCGCTTTAACAATAACACGAGTCCCTTAGTACATTGCTCAAAATTCGGAAAGGGAGTGTTAAATACGTTGCCATATGTCTCATTAAAAGAAAAAACTGCGAATGCACCGATAAAAAAATGATATATTTTTATAAAACTAAAGAATGACCGACTGACAAACAATTGTTGCTCAATCCAGAATTTCAAAAAAAGAACTGTGTAGGTCTATTAAGTGCATTAGTCAAGAGAGGACAAAACAAAATGCACACTAGATCGGCACGTGAGAAAAACATACAGGTCACCTTACAGCAGATTCGCTTATTATTAAATTAGCACAGCTAGTGCATTTTATAGTGAAGGTAGGATAAATCGATAGCAGCCCTCGCTAGACATAAAGTTACGTTTGCTAAGGTAACGGATCTAGAAAAAACTTTAGCCATGAACGAGGATACAATGCCAACAGAGGGAAACTCGGATCCCACCATGGCAGAAAAAATAGCTGTAGACAGGGAATGTGTAAGACAAGTTTCGGCTGCAATCCCAGAATTTGACGGTCTGGACTACGAATTGTAGGAAGATTTGGCTATAGAGGTCATTAAGATCATTAAGTCGAAAATTACTGGTCCGATCCTGTATAATACAGATAATGCTGAAGAACAGAGTCGTCGCAAGTAATCATGAAACAATGCCAAAATGAGAGAATTCGTATATTGGAAGCTGGAAACTTCAGAAACTTCAATGATGCCATGGGTAAATATATCCATTGCACCACCGAAATGACTGGCAGTCCTAGAACAATATTATTTCAGCAAGGAAGAAGTACTAGAGGTAAATGTTACTTAAATCCGCAACGTGGTAGAGGTGATGGCAGAGGTAGTCACTATGCCAACTATAATAATGGCCATCAAGGTAATTATCAAAATAATCACAATCTTAATAATAGATAACTTTAACATACAAAACAAAAAAAACACAATGTTGATGTATCCCAGAGTAACTCGAAAAACATCCAGGATCCTTAGATACAGAAGATTAAATAAAGAACACGTTCATACAATCAATTTCAATCTCAATATTTTCATATCATTTTTCCATGTGCAAACAAATAAAAAACTCACATTCTTAATAGATACAAAATGAGAGGTGCAGATATTTCACTTTTAAAAGAAGATTCAGATGTCTTTAGTGACAACGAAACAAATCATAAAATTAATATTCAAGGCATTGGAGAAGGGGCAATAAAATTCAATTATCTAGCCTCAATAGATCTGCAAACAGACAAATACATAATTCCACACAATTTTCATCTAGGACTATCAAAACTTCCAATACAAATTGATGGTATATTAGGCATTGATTTTATTAAAAATTTAACTGCCAGATTGATTACAACCCCTTGAAAGACTGGTTTATAGTTAGACCAAATATAATAAATTAAAAATTCCCAATTTCCAACTGCTACCAATGAAAGGGAAAATATTATCATGCCTCAATTAACTAAAAATTTTCCGCCCCTAATTCAAATCAAAATTAACAGAACTGTGCAGCAAATATAGTGAAGCGATCACAACAAATAAATTTTATAAGCAAAAATTTAGATTGAAAGATAAGGAACTTGTCTATATAAAAAATTATCGAAGGTTGCATAGCCAAAAAGAAGTAATAGAAAAACAAGCGAGAAAATTGATCCTTCACAAAATAGTCGAACCGTCTGTGTCTCAATATAACAACACTTGCTACTTGTGCCAAAGAAATCATTACAAGGCTCAGAAGAAAAGAAATGGAGATTCGTAATTGAGTATAGACAAATTAATAAAAAATTATTGCCCGAAATATTTCCGCTCCCTAGGATTGCGGATATATTAGAACAATTAGGTAAGGAAAAATATTTCTCATGTCTTGACTTAATGACTTAAGTTCATTTTCAACGATTTATCAAAAACTTTGCTGACTATTCACGGCACATAACTCGATTATGTAAAAAGAATGTTCCTTTTGAATGGACAAATGCCAAAACGCATTCCAATATCTCAAAAATAATCTAATACAGCCCACAATATTACAATATCCTAACTTCGACAAAGATGAAAGCAATAAAAGTACAACTGAACAAGAGCTAGCAGCTATTCATTGGGCAATTACTCACATATTTATGGCAAACATTTTACAGTTTAAACAGACCATAGTCCATTGACGTATCTATTTTCAATGATCAACCCCAAATCAAGACTAACATGCATGCGGCTTTAATTAGAAGAATACGATTTCACTGTCGAGTATCTGAAGGAAATAAACAATTTCGTGGCTGATGACCTATCTTGGATTACAGTATCCGAGCTAAAAGATTTACAAAGTCACAAACATATTGGGGTGGATGTCAAACCCGATCATGCTTAAATAGTCAGCCTGGAAATGCCACATGATGGTAAACTAATCGTCAAGCGAGCATTACCATATGATCGTAAACAAATCACTTGGAACAAACATACATATGATCGTAACAAATCTACAAGGGGGAATCAACATATGCGAATGAAGCGGCCGCAAGCAAACACAAACCAGAAGACGCAAGCGACGTGGGTGGTCGTTGACAGGTGCCGAGAGAGTAGAAGAGTGCATGCGTGCATGTATGCGTGTGCCACCGGCAAGCCAGATAAGCTGGAAAAATAAGTCTAATGCCGAGAGTGGGGCGAGTGGGCCCAATGAACTGTTTATTTCTTGCCCCCTTCTTTTTAATTCTTTTTCGTGAATTTTTCACTTTTATTTTTGGTTGCTTTTGGTAAGGGTTAGTTAAGTTTATACTTGCATTTGCATTGTTAGATTTAATCATCATTTTTTTAACTTGCAGGATTGTCGGCTGGTTATTGCCTTATTAGCGGCAGCGATTGCGGGGGTAAACGATTACTCCCATTCGAGGTATATTCCAATTATTGATGGAAATATATTTGTTTCGGAACAGAGAGGGTATATCAGGCACTCAACGAAGGTTGTCCGAGTTGCTTCTACAATCCCACATGCGTAAATTGTTGGACGTAGACATTGGTCATGTAAGAAGTCATCTCACAGGATGGCTAGAAGTTTAGATTTATTGGTACAGCACTCAAGGTTGTAGCTGGAACGCCTGATACAGCTGACCTTGAAAGGATTAAAATGACAAGAAGTAAATTGATCGAATTGAATAATGGACAGGTTGCAAATAATACAGAGACGTATAAACAAATAAACCTACTTACAGATATAGTGAACCAACTGGTTAAAGCAGGAAAGAATGAACTATATGACACCCCACATTTGTATGAGTCATTATTAATTAGAAACAGAATGTTAATTATTGAACTCCAAGAAATAATGCTCACTCGCAAAATATGATATAATACATCCCGCCGTATTCGATCGTAAAGATTTAAAGGTTGTGCTGAACGAACATTCCACCGCAATTCCGTTAGTAAGCTTACTGAAGGTCTCTTGTATCAAGGTACTCCAGTCAAAGGAAATAATTCATACTCTAGTAGATTACCTTAAAATTAAGTCCGTTTCCAAAAAATCAAAAATTATCCCCGTATCCCAAATTCATACAGTCCTTCCGATTCCAGAAGACATAGTGGCTGAATGTGAAGAAGAAATCCAGGCTGTCACCAATTGCGTCACCAATTATACGATTCGAGAAGTCGGCTACTATAAATGGCGTAAGAACACCAATTAGAACGAGGCACCTCTACTTAACATCATTGGTCATACTCCTTCCCTTAGCGTTCCAATCTTGAACAGGATGAGTAACCAAAATCGAGAGGTCTTCAATGAGCTCCAAGAGAAAGTTGTGGCTTTCAGGTCACCCAAGTCATGATGCGTCGTGGGCTTCCTGGCAAGTCTGATGATCAGCGTTATCATCATCCTTTTCCAACACATCAGGAAATGATGAGCTACCAAAGAGATCCGGCAAGTCATCAACACATTAAAGATGAACGAGGACGTTCCTAACCCAAAGGGGGCAATAATTAACGAATGTCAGTGGCTTGCAACAATTTTAATAAATTGTTGCTAAGACAAATTCATTCGTAGACAATTCTTCGATTTTTGCCGACTCAGCGGAATATTCGTAGCGCGCGGCTTCATGGTCAAAGTTGGTAACCTGAGCCTTGCGCACAATTGCATGGTCAGCGTTATCACTCGCGTAGTTGCCGACTGGCTGAATTTCCCTTGTGTAGATTTTAAGTTTAATATTCAAATTTAGTTTGTATGATTCCCTTGTTCGAATAAGAATAAATTTTACTACCCCGTAAAATACATGAATTATTAATTATTACATTGCTAGACCACAAGGCTAGAGGGTGAAGTCAAACCTTGCAATCTAAAAAAGAAACACAAAAAAACAATATATGTATATGAAATGGGTGAAGCAAACCTCAAATAAAACCTTAAATAAATAAGGGAATGGATAGTTAGTAATAAACGGTTCAGATAAAAAGACCGCAGATTTAATAGAGGAATCGATGAGACTAAAGAAGGCAAAATTGTTACCTAATAGAAATTCTCCTCAATGGATCAATAATCATTTTGAGGACAAAATAAAGCATATAGAATTGGATAGCTGAGATTAGGTTAAGTAATATTAAATGAGTTAAGCATGGAAGGACATATTATATCATATAAAAAATAAAAAGGGATACCTATACATATAAAATTTTATAAACTTCACCTAAACATGGACATTAGCAATTTTGACACGTCCATTGATTCAACGTACGTTAGGGACACCGATTTTCGTAGTTGAGCCTTCAACATTCTGACTCTACAGTAAATGATTTCGAATATGAATATATAAACCGCTTTAACAATAACACGAGTCCCTTAGTACATTGCTCAAAATTCGGAAAGGGAGTGTTAAATACGTTGCCATATGTCTCATTAAAAGAAAAAACTGCGAATGCACCGATAAAAAAATGATATATTTTTATAAAACTAAAGAATGACCGACTGACAAACAATTGTTGCTCAATCCAGAATTTCAAAAAAAGAACTGTGTAGGTCTATTAAGTCCATTAGTCAAGAGAGGACAAAACAAAATGCACACTAGATCGGCACGTGAGAAAAACATACAGGTCACCTTACAGCAGATTCGCTTATTATTAAATTAGCATTACAATATTCTAACAGAAGGTCACCAAAGAGCAGCTAGTACATTTTATAGTGAAGGTAGGATAAATCGATAGCAGCCCTCGCTAGACATAAAGTTACGTTTGCTAAGGTAACGGATCTAGAAAAAACTTTAGCCATGAACGAGGATACAATGCCAACAGAGGGAAACTCGGATCCCACCATGGCAGAAAAAATAGCTGTAGACAGGGAATGTGTAAGACAAGTTTCGGCTGCAATCCCAGAATTTGACGGTCTGGACTACGAATTGTAAGAAGATTTGGCTATAGAGGTCATTAAGATCATTAAGTCGAAAATTACCGGTCCGATCCTGTATAATACAGATAATGCTGAAGAACAGAGTCGTCGCAAGTAATCATGAAACAATGCCAAAATGAGAGAATTCGTATATTGGAAGCTGGAAACTTCAGAAACTTCAATGATGCCATGGGTAAATATATCCATTGCACCACCGAAATGACTGGCAGTCCTAGAACAATATTATTTCAGCAAGGAAGAAGTACTAGAGGTAAATGTTACTTAAATCCGCAACGTGGTAGAGGTGATGGCAGAGGTAGTCACTATGCCAACTATAATAATGGCCATCAAAGTAATTATCAAAATAATCACAATCTTAATAATAGATAACTTTAACATACAAAACAAAAAAAACACAATGTTGATGTATCCCAGAGTAACTCGAAAAACATCCAGGATCCTTAGATACAGAAGATTAAATAAAGAACACGTTCATACAATCAATTTCAATCTCAATATTTTCATATCATTTTTCCATGTGCAAACAAATAAAAAACTCACATTCTTAATAGATACAAAATGAGAGGTGCAGATATTTCACTTTTAAAAGAAGATTCAGATGTCTTTAGTGACAACGAAACAAATCATAAAATTAATATTCAAGGCATTGGAGAAGGGGCAATAAAATTCAATTATCTAGCCTCAATAGATCTGCAAACAGACAAATACATAATTCCACACAATTTTCATCTAGGACTATCAAAACTTCCAATACAAATTGATGGTATATTAGGCATTGATTTTATTAAAAATTTAACTGCCAGATTGATTACAACCCCTTGAAAGACTGGTTTATAGTTAGACCAAATATAATAAATTAAAAATTCCCAATTTCCAACTGCTACCAATGAAAGGGAAAATATTATCATGCCTCAATTAACTAAAAATTTTCCGCCCCTAATTCAAATCAAAATTAACAGAACTGTGCAGCAAATATAGTGAAGCGATCACAACAAATAAATTTTATAAGCAAAAATTTAGATTGAAAGATAAGGAACTTGTCTATATAAAAAATGAAGCAAGCAAGTCGTCCCTGCCGACATTGAGTATACCCTGTACCAAGTAAAAGTTGGAGTCAAAAACGATCAAAATCGCCATCAATTTCCAAAAAAAATTCTCTTAGCATGCACTGCTTGCCATGCAGCAACAGCGAACGCATGCTATCTCGCTCACACTTAACAGCCCATTTTGCATGGGGCGTTTCAGTACAAAACGGAAATACGTATATCTCCGATAATTATTGTCTGATTTCGGTTAAATTTGGTCAGCTGGTGCATATTGGCTATATTATTAAGTGTGTCAAATAAGAATGCGATATCTTTATTATAGCTCAAGTTATAGTTTTTCCTAAATTACGGGGGCGGAATGGGCGTGGCAAAAATTTAAAACAAACTTGACCCGCTTATACAATAGACGGATGTTGACACCAAATTTGGTTGCTCTAGCTCTTATAGTCTCTGAGATCTCGGTGTTCATACGGACGGACGGACAGACGGACGGACGGACAGACGGACAGTCGGACAGACGGACATGTCTCAATCGACTTCGCTATTGATACTGATCAAGAATATATATACTTTATGGGGTCGGAAAATTTTCCTTCTGCCTGTTACATACATTTTAGCGACTTTAATATACCCTTTTACCCTATGGGTACAGGGTATAATTATCGAAGGTTGCATAGCCAAAAAGAAGTAATAGAAAAACAAGCGAGAAAATTGATCCTTCACAAAATAGTCGAACCGTCTGTGTCTCAATATAACAACACTTGCTACTTGTGCCAAAGAAATCATTACAAGGCTCAGAAGAGAAGAAATGGAGATTTGTAATTGAGTATAGACAAATTAATAAAAAAATATTGCCCGAAATATTTCCGCTCCCTAGGATTGCGGATATATTAGAACAATTAGGTAAGGAAAAATATTTCTAATGTCTTGACTTAATGACTTAAGTTCATTTTCAACGATTTATCAAAAACTTTGCTGACTATTCACGGCACATAACTCGATTATGTAAAAAGAATGTTCCTTTTGAATGGACAAATGCCAAAACGCATTCCAATATCTCAAAAATAATCTAATGCAGCCCACAATATTACAATATCCTAACTTCGACAAAGATGAAAGCAATAAAAGTACAACTGAACAAGAGCTAGCAGCTATTCATTGGGCAATTACTCACATATTTATGGCAAACATTTTACAGTTTAAACAGACCATAGTCCATTGACGTATCTATTTTCAATGATCAACCCCAAATCAAGACTAACATGCATGCGGCTTTAATTAGAAGAATACGATTTCACTGTCGAGTATCTGAAGGAAATAAACAATTTCGTGGCTGATTACCTATCTTGGATTACAGTATCCGAGCTAAAAGATTTACAAAGTCACAAACATATTGGGGTGGATGTCAAACCCGATCATGCTTAAATAGTCAGCCTGGAAATGCTACATGATGGTAAACCAATCGTCAAGCGAGCATTACCATATGATCGTAAACAAATCACTTGGAACAAACATACATATGATCGTAACAAATCTACAAGGGGGAATCAACATATGCGAATGAAGCGGCCGCAAGCAAACACAAACCAGAAGACGCAAGCGACGTGGGTGGTCGTTGACAGGTGCCGAGAGAGTAGAAGAGTGCATGCGTGCATGTATGCGTGTGCCACCGGCAAGCCAGATAAGCTGGAAAAATAAGTCTAATGCCGAGAGTGGGAGAGTGGGGCGAATATGTTAAGGAACGCCCCATGGTTGGGTTTGACAAGCATTGGGTGATGATCAGTTGGTGGCGGGAATATTTATAGGTTGAATTCAAATTTGGAGGAATTTGCAACATGAATGTATTATTAAATGTTTAGTATATATCTGATTATTATTATTTTGGTATTATTTTATTATTGGTTTATTATTATTGTATTATGGAATTATTATTATTTTATTGTATTATTATTATATTTAGGTGAGGGGGGAGTTTATTTAAATAGGGTTCACTTGGGGAAAAGCAAGGTGATAATTAATTATATATATTATTTTATCTAGCATCTCACCACGCATCTTGATATCTAGTAAGCGAAGTATTATACAAGTGAAGTTCATATTCAAGCAAAGCAGTATACGTTTGAAGATACCCATACCCAAGTTAAGGAACAACACATCGACAAGGACTGGCAAACATGATCCATATCCAGGCATATCCTTGTGAGAGTTATTCCTAGCGCAGATAGGGAGGACCAGGAGTATTCCTAGCACAGCAGAGAGAGACTAGGAGTAGTCCTAGCGAATATTAGGAGAGTAACAGTGCATTAGGTTAGATAGATAAGACCTGGAGTATTCTCGGCAACAGCTAGGGCATGCAATCAGCCGACTTTTATTTGCCCATAGGAATATACAGCATTCAGCTTCCCAAACAGTGCCGGAACAGATCCGACCACTATTCCATCATCATAATAAAGCTGCCATCACCCTAACGAAATTACATACCAATAAATAGAGATATTGAATTCACAAATAAAATAAACTAGTTTCCTCATTTTCACCAGCGCACAATACAAATTTATTCTGTCGTACCCCGTCTCCTGAAATCCCGCTCTGCCATTTGTAAGGACCAAAAAGGACCGTTAGAACTTTATTTTAACTCTGCAAATTAACTTTATCAGCCACTACTGGAACACGTCTAGATCGTTTGTTTGTATGTTTATTATTGAAGTTCCGACGACTTAGCGACAGAACCAAATCAAGAAGCCGACTTACTGACGCCGGCGAATTTCACAATAATTTCTAACACATAGGCATTTCATGTTACATATTATAGATACGGATTATATAGAGAAACAAATCATTTGGTTGCTTAACATCCCGGCCTCCCCTGAAACACTGTTTCTGAAAATTGCAGAGGTGCAATCCTTGTGATCGGGTGGGTGATTGTACTATTGATAGCTTGAAGCTGAACTCTCGTATAAGACCATCATCTCCTGGAAATACCTGAGTTACTCGTCCGAAGTGCCAAGCCGATGGAGGTGCGTATAACTCCTTTATTAGTACCACGCTTCCAAGTGGTATGTTTGGTATTTTTTGGTTGCTGCTGTAACGATGTCAAATAGTCCTGTTGCCAACGCTTCCAGAATCCTTGAATCCGTAGCCTGAATATGCTGCCAGTAGCTCAGTCTATTAGATGGAAGCTCGACATAATTTCCCTATGGTACCGCGGTGTACCTTCGGCCGATTAAGAAATGCGCTGGTGATAGATAAGCGATTTCAGTCAGAAAAGTGAAGTTGTGACATTTCATCCAATGTGCGCTTCGCACCAACAAAGTTGCGACCATTGTCGCTGTACATTTCTTAACATTTTCCACGGCGAATCATAAATCGTTTTAAAAACGCCAAAAATGTCTCTGTGCTCAGATCACTTGCCAACTTCAGGTGGATTGCGGAAGTCACCATACAAACGAACAGACAAATATAAACCTTTTTCTTACGAGGGTTTCGGCCCCTATGGGTTTTAAGCACAATCGGTCCAGCATAATCGCAACCAGTATGTTCAAATGGACAGGCTTGTTGGACACCAACAGCAGGCAAGTTGGCCATGAATTGGTTTGCAGTGTGGTGTCGCTGCCTGAAGCAGTTCAGGCATTGATTGGCGATTCGTCGCAATAGATTTCGGGCGCCAAATATCCAGTATTTTAAGCGAATGATTACAACCATTGCTGAAACTCCAGGATAAAGGTTGATGCGATGTTCGTGCTGTAGCAGCAGTTCAACGAGCCGATGGTGTTTCGGTAAAATAATCGGATGTTTGGCATCGGCAGGCATGTCCGATTTCAATAAACTTCCTCCCACACGAATAAGACCATCGTCGTCGATAAATGTATCTAGCTTGCGTAACTTTGATCGTCGTTTCAATGGTTGCTTCTGCAGCAGCAGCTGTGGGTCAACATGGAAATGATTCTGAGCCTGGCGTAAACAAAGTTTCCTTGCATTAATAATTTCATTGTACGTTAGAGCCCCCAAAAGGCCTGATTTAGTCGATCTAAGGCGATGAGCAAAACGACATACGTATGCGACGATTCGAATCAGTTAAGACCAAGCTAATAGATCAAATAGAGAAGAAACAATATCTTCGTTTGCTGTCATCAATACGTTCGTTTAAAATTCGAGTTGTGCTGCTGGATCGATGATTGAGCAGCAATGTTGTGATTTTCGTAGAATGGCCGAATATTGCTGTTCATTGTGTAGCCAAGATGGACCTTTCCACCATAAATCTAACGTAATCAGCTCACTTGCGAGCAGGCCGCGAGATGCACAATCCGCTGGATTCCCTTAGGGCTTACATGTCTCCAAGAACTACGAGGTATGGTTTCCAAAATCTCTGCTGTGCGGTTAGCGACAAAGGTTTTTAACTTATGCGGTTGATTAAAAAGCCATGAAAGAACGATGGTAGAGTCGCACCATGCATATATTGTAACTTTTACCTGGCGCAGGCCAGACCTTATTGATTGAACAAGGCGAGATAATAGTAGAGCTCCACATAATTCAAGGCGTGGCTAAGCTTTCTGTTTTAATGGCGAGACTTGGTTTCTTTGCAGCACTCCTGAGAGTCTTTGACACTCCTATGCTACCATCCATGCGCGTTACACGGTTGTAGACGACAGCAGAGTAAACTTTTAGTGAAGCATTTGAAAATGAGTGTAATTCAATCTTCTCGGTGTTGTTATCAATGAAATCAATGAACCTTTGTTTCTTCAGCATTAAGATGTCCTTTCAAAATGTTTGCCATTACTCCATCCCAATCCAGATCCAGCAACCATAGATCTTGAAGCAGGATCTTGAACTGAACCACCACTGGTGCCAGAATGCCAAGTGGTTCAAAAATGCGTGCCGTATGCGAAAGAACTTGTCGCTTAGTGCATTTCGAATTCTCCGATAGGGAAACCTTGTACACCAATGCGTCCTCTCCTGGGTGCCAATGTAGCCCAGGAACTTTTGTAGTAATAATTTGGAAATATAATTTTGTTGTTTGTATAGTTGGGGGATTTGGGGGTGGGCAAGCTGTTACAGTACTCTGGCTGCCAGAAATGGTGCACAGGCAGTTCCATATGTAACCGTACACAATTTAAAATGCTTTAATGGTGCTGTAGGTACTTCTCTCCAGAGGATTCCTTAGAATTTTTGATGATTAGAAGCCACCCCACAATGTCTGCAGAAAATACAAACTTATACATTATGAAACAGAATGCGCTGTATGCATGGACCAACATGAAGTGCATCGTTAAGACATCGACCATCCCGATCTTGGAATGAGCCAAACACCACCAAACCAGTCAAACAGGTAAAAGGTCTTAATGGAGGTATGTTCAGTTTCCTTGTTATCCAATTCTTGCAAATGGCCCAACTGTATATTTTTTCTCAAGAACTAGATGTTCTTCGACGGCAGAGTAGCATCTTTTAGTAAACGACGTTCGACTGCGATGAAACGGGATCTAGCTCCTTGAAATGTGTTTGTAAATCCTGGGTTGTCTTCTTTAAATGGCAGTTCGACTATGTATCTTCCATTGACATGTCGGGTGTTCGTGTCAAGGAAATGTTTCTCAACCTTTTTATCTTCAGCGTTAATAGATGTGTATGATGGCACTTCTTCTATCTCCCAGAATCTTTGCAGCAGCCCATCTATGGAGACCGTGGACAGAAATGATGTGGATGCGGACTGCCAGGAGTATTCCACTGATGTGATGATCCATCCGAATATTGCAGCCATTGCAATTGTGTGTCCTTGATCATCATACAGCTTGTCGCCAATGAGAACTGACTAGATGTGGTCATTCCCAATCAAAATATCAACTGACGCGGTAGTGTTGAACGCAGGATCTGCCAATTTGTAGCCATCGAATACAGCAAGCGCTGACGCCTTTATGTTATCTCTTGTCAATGATGAAGTTATGCTTCCTAATCCATGCGCCTTGTTATTAATGTATTGATGTGATACCCGAGACTTAAGCCGAAGAGAGCAGAAACCTCTGGTTGTTTCCGCCTTAATAGCAGATATCCCCGAAACGGCAGTCCGGGATTGTGAGCGTCGGAGACCTAACGTTTGGGTACACCTTTCCGAAATACAGGAAAGCTCCGAGCCACAATCCAGCAAACTACGGCATGAGGCAAAACTTCCTTGCTGGTTTTGCACGTGTACTAGCGCTGTTGGCAGTGTGCTTCTAGTATGCCCTTGTGGTTTGACAGATATACCTTGCTGGCAGATATTGTTTGTGATTGCTACTACTGACGTGCTGTTGTGAGTGCATCTTAACCGGTGGTGAATGTCCCTCGGAATGCAGCAGTAAATGATGGCGGCGCTTACAATGCTTGCAGAAAGACTTAGATTGGCAAGCGATTACCCCATGACCAAGCTTCAAACAGTTAAAGCACATATACTTCAGCAAGTCATCTATAGTAGGTGCTTCAACATTTTGACTTTTGTCTATCCATTCACGTCTGGTGGCCTCATCAACATTTGCGATGAGCAAGTCTATTAGCCAACAACCACGTCCCGGACGCATCCAATGCCCGAACAACATCACTGGCACCACATATCAGTGATCGAAGTAATGACAAATTGTTACCGAAGACTTTCGGCAAACTGGTGAATCCATCCAGAAGCAAATTCACCAAATAACGCGGTTTTTTATAGCGTTCACTTAATGATCTCCAATTGATTTCGTAATTAGCATCGACAACAGGTAAATGCTGAATGAGAGTCGCAGCTTCTCCAATTAGACATGACCTTAAATGATGAAACTTTTGAATGTTTGCTAAAGTTTCCTTCCTATGAATGGCTCTTTCATAAAGATCCTTAAACGTATGCCGTTCCTTGTAATTACCACCAAAGGGTTTTATGTGAATCTTAGGCAGTTCACAATCTCTTACTAGTGGTACAGTGACTGACTGATGGCGACGCTTGATTTGTTTGTGGCAATAGATCTTCACGCTGCATTCGTGTTTCTTCTCGTTGCATTTCCATTCGTTGTTGCATGTGCAACTGCATTTGCTGTTGGCGTTACTGCATTTGTTGAAGAATTCCTTGACCGAACGATGCATCATTACTAGCGGAACCACACTCTTCAAGTTCAAGTAAAAATAGAAAACTTTACGTCTACTGCACACTACCACCAAATTGTTGTAACAATTGAAGGAAGTCATAGAACTTTCAATAAATACATCCGATCATTTAAATTAATATATTGTGAGGAATAATTATATAGGATCTATAATTGTCCCTCACAAATATGCAACGTTAGATGTACACATAGATAGATACAAATATGCAAAATGGGATGTACACAGATTGGGTTCGAATCAAACATATAAACGAACATAATGGTATGATGCGAAGTGCCAAACGAACATTTGGGGTTGGGTATCAAACTTGATCATACATAGGCCATCAGTTTGGAAACAGCATATGATGGTAAACAAATCGTCAATCCAGCATAACCATATGATGGTAAACAAATCGGGAATCCAGCATAACCATATGATCGTAAACAAATCAATTCGAACCTGCATATGATCATTACAAAGATACAAGCGGGAATCGACATATGTTCGCAACCAATTGGATATGTGCAAGAACATATGCGAATGAAGCGCTCACAAGCAAAACAAGAAAACAAAAACAAAGCTTGACCGCTGGGAAGGGGAATCGGTTCAAATGACGTCACTGCATAAGAAATAGAACATGCAGAAATATCAAGCTCATAAGCATTGTCGGCAGCATGCTCTTGCTGCTAGGGCCAAGTGAGGGCCATAGCGAGAATCAGAGGGTGGGGGGGCGGGGCGACCTGATGAAATGAGCATCGTGGTTGGTCGTCGGCAGTTACCGAGGACGTGGGAGAGCGCATGCGTGCATGTATGCGTGAGCCAGCGGACGACCAGATAAGCCAAAATCACAGGTGCAATGCGAGAGTGGGAGAGTGGGGCGAATACGTATGGGAACGAACATCGCTAGGTTTAAGAAACATTGGGCATCGATCAGGTTGCGGCGGGAGTATAAGTTGAATTCAAACTGTGGAATTGCAACTTGAACATAGTATGGGTGTTTTGTATGCATTTTGGTTATTATTAATATTGTATTATATTATCATTAAATTATAGTTAAAATTATAGGGAATTACTAATAGTTTATTACATTATTACATTTAGGCGAGGGAGATGTATTGGCAATAAGTAATTATATTAGTATTGAATCATTATTACCATTAAGTTGTAGGGAATTATTAATATTTTATTCTATTTTATTATATTTATTATATTTAGGGATATTAGCGATATTTAAATATATATATATAAGCAAATGTTAAGAGATTGTTAGTTGTTAAGAGCAAGGGTGGTGGCAGCGAGAGAGCGAGAGAAAGGCCGAAGAGCATGCATATGCGTATGCATGTATGGGTGACCTGGAAGGTGATCTTGTGGGTGAAAGAAAGGCCGTTGACGACAGCGGCTGGGCGCCCAGCGAGTTAGAAAGCTGCGGCTCCCAAAAGGGCAATTTCACCATGCGTAGCTGCAGGCAAGCTATGCTGCGGGGTCGGCAGAGAAAGTCGACCCAAAGAGGAAAGCGATGGAAAGTTCTGAGGGAATGATATAAGTGGATGGAAATTTACTGGCTGCGGCGTAGCATCCCACCACGCGTCCTTATTGGTTCAAGATGCCTATAAATACGCACGACTGAGACCATGAGGACATCTATTAAGTGAAGTACAGCGAAGAAACATACAAGTGAAGTTTACAATCAAGTGAAGTAACCCATAAGCGAAGATACCCACACCCAAGCTAAGCAACAAGGACTGGCAAACAGGATCCATATCCTGGCATATCCTTACAAGGCAATTAAAAGTTGTCAAAAGCAACCAAAATAGAGACTAGCAAATATTAGGAGAGTAACAGCATTCAGCTTCCCAAACAGTGCCGGAACAGATCTGACCACTATTCCATCATCATAATAAAGCTGCCATCACCCTAACGAAATTACATACCAATAAATAGAGATATTGAATCCACAAATAAAATAAACTAGTTTCCTCATTTTCACCAGCGCACAATACAAATTTATTCTGTCGTACCCCGTCTCCTGAAATCCCGCTCTGCCATTTGTAAGGACCAAAAAGGACCGTTAGAACTTTATTTTAACTCTGCAAATTAACTTTATCAGCCACTACTGGAACACGTCTAGATCGTTTGTTTGTATGTTTATTATTGAAGTTCCGACGACTTAGCGACAGAACCAAATCAAGAAGCCGACTTACTGACGCCGGCGAATTTCACAATAATTTCTAACACATAGGCATTTCATGTTACATATTATAGATACGGATTATATAGAGAAACAAATCATTTGGTTGCTTAACATCCCGGCCTCCCCTGAAACACTGTTTCTGAAAATTGCAGAGGTGCAATCCTTGTGATCGGGTGGGTGATTGTACTATTGATAGCTTGAAGCTGAACTCTCGTATAAGACCATCATCTCCTGGAAATACCTGAGTTACTCGTCCGAAGTGCCAAGCCGATGGAGGTGCGTATAACTCCTTTATTAGTACCACGCTTCCAAGTGGTATGTTTGGTATTTTTTGGTTGCTGCTGTAACGATGTCAAATAGTCCTGTTGCCAACGCTTCCAGAATCCTTGAATCCGTAGCCTGAATATGCTGCCAGTAGCTCAGTCTATTAGATGGAAGCTCGACATAATTTCCCTATGGTACCGCGGTGTACCTTCGGCCGATTAAGAAATGCGCTGGTGATAGATAAGCGATTTCAGTCAGAAAAGTGAAGTTGTGACATTTCATCCAATGTGCGCTTCGCACCAACAAAGTTGCGACCATTGTCGCTGTACATTTCTTAACATTTTCCACGGCGAATCATAAATCGTTTTAAAAACGCCAAAAATGTCTCTGTGCTCAGATCACTTGCCAACTTCAGGTGGATTGCGGAAGTCACCATACAAACGAACAGACAAATATAAACCTTTTTCTTACGAGGGTTTCGGCCCCTATGGGTTTTAAGCACAATCGGTCCAGCATAATCGCAACCAGTATGTTCAAATGGACAGGCTTGTTGGACACCAACAGCAGGCAAGTTGGCCATGAATTGGTTTGCAGTGTGGTGTCGCTGCCTGAAGCAGTTCAGGCATTGATTGGCGATTCGTCGCAATAGATTTCGGGCGCCAAATATCCAGTATTTTAAGCGAATGATTACAACCATTGCTGAAACTCCAGGATAAAGGTTGATGCGATGTTCGTGCTGTAGCAGCAGTTCAACGAGCCGATGGTGTTTCGGTAAAATAATCGGATGTTTGGCATCGGCAGGCATGTCCGATTTCAATAAACTTCCTCCCACACGAATAAGACCATCGTCGTCGATAAATGTATCTAGCTTGCGTAACTTTGATCGTCGTTTCAATGGTTGCTTCTGCAGCAGCAGCTGTGGGTCAACATGGAAATGATTCTGAGCCTGGCGTAAACAAAGTTTCCTTGCATTAATAATTTCAT
The DNA here is from genome assembly GCA_037075365.1 of Drosophila emarginata. Classification (NCBI taxonomy): domain Eukaryota; kingdom Metazoa; phylum Arthropoda; class Insecta; order Diptera; family Drosophilidae; genus Drosophila; species Drosophila emarginata. The sequence goes on from JBAMCD010000291.1 coordinate 645,519, forward strand.
TGTACGTTAGAGCCCCCAAAAGGCCTGATTTAGTCGATCTAAGGCGATGAGCAAAACGACATACGTATGCGACGATTCGAATCAGTTAAGACCAAGCTAATAGATCAAATAGAGAAGAAACAATATCTTTGTTTGCTGTCATCAATACGTTCGTTTAAAATTCGAGTTGTGCTGCTGGATCGATGATTGAGCAGCAATGTTGTGATTTTCGTAGAATGGCCGAATATTGCTGTTCATTGTGTAGCCAAGATGGACCTTTCCACCATAAATCTAACGTAATCAGCTCACTTGCGAGCAGGCCGCGAGATGCACAATCCGCTGGATTCCCTTAGGGCTTACATGTCTCCAAGAACTACGAGGTATGGTTTCCAAAATCTCTGCTGTGCGGTTAGCGACAAAGGTTTTTAACTTATGCGGTTGATTAAAAAGCCATGAAAGAACGATGGTAGAGTCGCACCATACATATATTGTAACTTTTACCTGGCGCAGGCCAGACCTTATTGATTGAACAAGGCGAGATAATAGTAGAGCTCCACATAATTCAAGGCGTGGCTAAGCTTTCTGTTTTAATGGCGAGACTTGGTTTCTTTGCAGCACTCCTGAGAGTCTTTGACACTCCTATGCTACCATCCATGCGCGTTACACGGTTGTAGACGACAGCAGAGTAAACTTTTAGTGAAGCATTTGAAAATGAGTGTAATTCAATCTTCTCGGTGTTGTTATCAATGAAATCAATGAACCTTTGTTTCTTCAGCATTAAGATGTCCTTTCAAAATGTTTGCCATTACTCCATCCCAATTCAGATCCAGCAACCATAGTTCTTGAAGCAGGATCTTGAACTGAACCACCACTGGTGCCAGAATGCCAAGTGGTTCAAAAATGCGTGCCGTATGCGAAAGAACTTGTCGCTTAGTGCATTTCGAATTCTCCGATAGGGAAACCTTGTACACCAATGCGTCCTCTCCTGGGTGCCAATGTACAAGCTGTTACAGTACTCTGGCTGCCAGAAATGGTGCACAGGCAGTTCCATATGTAACCGTACACAATTTAAAATGCTTTAATGGTGCTGTAGGTACTTCTCTCCAGAGGATTCCTTAGAATTTTTGATGATTAGAAGCCACCCCACAATGTCTGCAGAAAATACAAACTTATACATTATGAAACAGAATGCGCTGTATGCATGGACCAACATGAAGTGCATCGTTAAGACATCGACCATCCCGATCTTGGAATGAGCCAAACACCACCAAACCAGTCAAACAGGTAAAAGGTCTTAATGGAGGTATGTTCAGTTTCCTTGTTATCCAATTCTTGCAAATGGCCCAACTGTATATTTTTTCTCAAGAACTAGATGTTCTTCGACGGCAGAGTAGCATCTTTTAGTAAACGACGTTCGACTGCGATGAAACGGGATCTAGCTCCTTGAAATGTGTTTGTAAATCCTGGGTTGTCTTCTTTAAATGGCAGTTCGACTATGTATCTTCCATTGACATGTCGGGTGTTCGTGTCAAGGAAATGTTTCTCAACCTTTTTATCTTCAGCGTTAATAGATGTGTATGATGGCACTTCTTCTATCTCCCAGAATCTTTGCAGCAGCCCATCTATGGAGACCGTGGACAGAAATGATGTGGATGCGGACTGCCAGGAGTATTCCACTGATGTGATGATCCATCCGAATATTGCAGCCATTGCAGTTGTGTGTCCTTGATCATCATACAGCTTGTCGCCAATGAGAACTGACTAGATGTGGTCATTCCCAATCAAAATATCAACTGACGCGGTAGTGTTGAACGCAGGATCTGCCAATTCGTAGCCATCGAATACAGCAAGCGCTGACGCCTTTATGTTATCTCTTGTCAATGATGAAGTTATGCTTCCTAATCCATGCGCCTTGTTATTAATGTATTGATGTGATACCCGAGACTTAAGCCGAAGAGAGCAGAAACCTCTGGTTGTTTCCGCCTTAATAGCAGATATCCCCGAAACGGCAGTCCGGGATTGTGAGCGTCGGAGACCTAACGTTTGGGTACACCTTTCCGAAATACAGGAAAGCTCCGAGCCATAATCCAGCAAACTACGGCATGAGGCAAAACTTCCTTGCTGGTTTTGCACGTGTACTAGCGCTGTTGGCAGTGTGCTTCTAGTATGCCCTTGTGGTTTGACAGATATACCTTGCTGGCAGATATTGTTTGTGATTGCTACTACTGACGTGCTGTTGTGAGTGCATCTTAACCGGTGGTGAATGTCCCTCGGAATGCAGCAGTAAATGATGGCGGCGCTTACAATGCTTGCAGAAAGACTTAGATTGGCAAGCGATTACCCCATGACCAAGCTTCAAACAGTTAAAGCACATATACTTCAGCAAGTCATCTATAGTAGGTGCTTCAACATTTTGACTTTTGTCTATCCATTCACGTCTGGTGGCCTCATCAACATTTGCGATGAGCAAGTCTATTAGCCAACAACCACGTCCCGGACGCATCCAATGCCCGAACAACATCACTGGCACCACATATCAGTGATCGAAGTAATGACAAATTGTTACCGAAGACTTTCGGCAAACTGGTGAATCCATCCAGAAGCAAATTCACCAAATAACGCGGTTTTTTATAGCGTTCACTTAATGATCTCCAATTGATTTCGTAATTAGCATCGACAACAGGTAAATGCTGAATGAGAGTCGCAGCTTCTCCAATTAGACATGACCTTAAATGATGAAACTTTTGAATGTTTGCTAAAGTTTCCTTCCTATGAATGGCTCTTTCATAAAGATCCTTAAACGTATGCCGTTCCTTGTAATTACCACCAAAGGGTTTTATGTGAATCTTAGGCAGTTCACAATCTCTTACTAGTGGTACAGTGACTGACTGATGGCGACGCTTGATTTGTTTGTGGCAATAGATCTTCACGCTGCATTCGTGTTTCTTTTCGTTGCATTTCCATTCGTTGTTGCATGTGCAACTGCATTTGCTGTTGGCGTTACTGCATTTGTTGAAGAATTCCTTGACCGAACGATGCATCATTACTAGCGGAACCACACTCTTCAAGTTCAAGTAAAAATAGAAAACTTTACGTCTACTGCACACTACCACCAAATTGTTGTAACAATTGAAGGAAGTCATAGAACTTTCAATAAATACATCCGATCATTTAAATTAATATATTGTGAGGAATAATTATATAGGATCTATAATTGTCCCTCACAAATATGCAACGTTAGATGTACACATAGATAGATACAAATATGCAAAATGGGATGTACACAGATTGGGTTCGAATCAAACATATAAACGAACATAATGGTATGATGCGAAGTGCCAAACGAACATTTGGGGTTGGGTATCAAACTTGATCATACATAGGCCATCAGTTTGGAAACAGCATATGATGGTAAACAAATCGTCAATCCAGCATAACCATATGATGGTAAACAAATCGGGAATCCAGCATAACCATATGATCGTAAACAAATCAATTCGAACCTGCATATGATCATTACAAAGATACAAGCGGGAATCGACATATGTTCGCAACCAATTGGATATGTGCAAGAACATATGCGAATGAAGCGCTCACAAGCAAAACAAGAAAACAAAAACAAAGCTTGACCGCTGGGAAGGGGAATCGGTTCAAATGACGTCACTGCATAAGAAATAGAACATGCAGAAATATCAAGCTCATAAGCATTGTCGGCAGCATGCTCTTGCTGCTAGGGCCAAGTGAGGGCCATAGCGAGAATCAGAGGGTGGGGGGGGGGTGCGGGGCGACCTGATGAAATGAGCATCGTGGTTGGTCGTCGGCAGTTACCGAGGACGTGGGAGAGCGCATGCGTGCATGTATGCGTGAGCCAGCGGACGACCAGATAAGCCAAAATCACAGGTGCAATGCGAGAGTGGGAGAGTGGGGCGAATACGTATGGGAACGAACATCGCTAGGTTTAAGAAACATTGGGCATCGATCAGGTTGCGGCGGGAGTATAAGTTGAATTCAAACTGTGGAATTGCAACTTGAACATACTATGGGTGTTTTGTATGCATTTTGGTTATTATTAATATTGTATTATATTATCATTAAATTATAGTTAAAATTATAGGGAATTACTAATAGTTTATTACATTATTACATTTAGGCGAGGGAGATGTATTGGCAATAAGTAATTATATTAGTATTGAATCATTATTACCATTAAGTTGTAGGGAATTATTAATATTTTATTCTATTTTATTATATTTATTATATTTAGGGATATTAGCGATATTTAAATATATATATATAAGCAAATGTTAAGAGATTGTTAGTTGTTAAGAGCAAGGGTGGTGGCAGCGAGAGAGCGAGAGAAAGGCCGAAGAGCATGCATATGCGTATGCATGTATGGGTGACCTGGAAGGTGATCTTGTGGGTGAAAGAAAGGCCGTTGACGACAGCGGCTGGGCGCCCAGCGAGTTAGAAAGCTGCGGCTCCCAAAAGGGCAATTTCACCATGCGTAGCTGCAGGCAAGCTATGCTGCGGGGTCGGCAGAGAAAGTCGACCCAAAGAGGAAAGCGATGGAAAGTTCTGAGGGAATGATATAAGTGGATGGAAATTTACTGGCTGCGGCGTAGCATCCCACCACGCGTCCTTATTGGTTCAAGATGCCTATAAATACGCACGACTGAGACCATGAGGACATCTATTAAGTGAAGTACAGCGAAGAAACATACAAGTGAAGTTTACAATCAAGTGAAGTAACCCATAAGCGAAGATACCCACACCCAAGCTAAGCAACAAGGACTGGCAAACAGGATCCATATCCTGGCATATCCTTACAAGGCAATTAAAAGTTGTCAAAAGCAACCAAAATAGAGACTAGCAAATATTAGGAGAGTAACAGCATTCAGCTTCCCAAACAGTGCCGGAACAGATCTGACCACTATTCCATCATCATAATAAAGCTGCCATCACCCTAACGAAATTACATACCAATAAATAGAGATATTGAATCCACAAATAAAATAAACTAGTTTCCTCATTTTCACCAGCGCACAATACAAATTTATTCTGTCGTACCCCGTCTCCTGAAATCCCGCTCTGCCATTTGTAAGGACCAAAAAGGACCGTTAGAACTTTATTTTAACTCTGCAAATTAACTTTATCAGCCACTACTGGAACACGTCTAGATCGTTTGTTTGTATGTTTATTATTGAAGTTCCGACGACTTAGCGACAGAACCAAATCAAGAAGCCGACTTACTGACGCCGGCGAATTTCACAATAATTTCTAACACATAGGCATTTCATGTTACATATTATAGATACGGATTATATAGAGAAACAAATCATTTGGTTGCTTAACATCCCGGCCTCCCCTGAAACACTGTTTCTGAAAATTGCAGAGGTGCAATCCTTGTGATCGGGTGGGTGATTGTACTATTGATAGCTTGAAGCTGAACTCTCGTATAAGACCATCATCTCCTGGAAATACCTGAGTTACTCGTCCGAAGTGCCAAGCCGATGGAGGTGCGTATAACTCCTTTATTAGTACCACGCTTCCAAGTGGTATGTTTGGTATTTTTTGGTTGCTGCTGTAACGATGTCAAATAGTCCTGTTGCCAACGCTTCCAGAATCCTTGAATCCGTAGCCTGAATATGCTGCCAGTAGCTCAGTCTATTAGATGGAAGCTCGACATAATTTCCCTATGGTACCGCGGTGTACCTTCGGCCGATTAAGAAATGCGCTGGTGATAGATAAGCGATTTCAGTCAGAAAAGTGAAGTTGTGACATTTCATCCAATGTGCGCTTCGCACCAACAAAGTTGCGACCATTGTCGCTGTACATTTCTTAACATTTTCCACGGCGAATCATAAATCGTTTTAAAAACGCCAAAAATGTCTCTGTGCTCAGATCACTTGCCAACTTCAGGTGGATTGCGGAAGTCACCATACAAACGAACAGACAAATATAAACCTTTTTCTTACGAGGGTTTCGGCCCCTATGGGTTTTAAGCACAATCGGTCCAGCATAATCGCAACCAGTATGTTCAAATGGACAGGCTTGTTGGACACCAACAGCAGGCAAGTTGGCCATGAATTGGTTTGCAGTGTGGTGTCGCTGCCTGAAGCAGTTGAGGCATTGATTGGCGATTCGTCGCAATAGATTTCGGGCGCCAAATATCCAGTATTTTAAGCGAATGATTACAACCATTGCTGAAACTCCAGGATAAAGGTTGATGCGATGTTCGTGCTGTAGCAGCAGTTCAACGAGCCGATGGTGTTTCGGTAAAATAATCGGATGTTTGGCATCGGCAGGCATGTCCGATTTCAATAAACGTCCTCCCACACGAATAAGACCATCGTCGTCGATAAATGTATCTAGCTTGCGTAACTTTGATCGTCGTTTCAATGGTTGCTTCTGCAGCAGCAGCTGTGGGTCAACATGGAAATGATTCTGAGCCTGGCGTAAACAAAGTTTCCTTGCATTAATAATTTCATTGTACGTTAGAGTCCCCAAAAGGCCTGATTTAGTCGATCTAAGGCGATGAGCAAAACGACATACGTATGCGACGATTCGAATCAGTTAAGACCAAGCTAATAGATCAAATAGAGAAGAAACAATATCTTTGTTTGCTGTCATCAATACGTTCGTTTAAAATTCGAGTTGTGCTGCTGGATCGATGATTGAGCAGCAATGTTGTGATTTTCGTAGAATGGCCGAATATTGCTGTTCATTGTGTAGCCAAGATGGACCTTTCCACCATAAATCTAACGTAATCAGCTCACTTGCGAGCAGGCCGCGAGATGCACAATCCGCTGGATTCCCTTAGGGCTTACATGTCTCCAAGAACTACGAGGTATGGTTTCCAAAATCTCTGCTGTGCGGTTAGCGACAAAGGTTTTTAACTTATGCGGTTGATTAAAAAGCCATGAAAGAACGATGGTAGAGTCGCACCATACATATATTGTAACTTTTACCTGGCGCAGGCCAGACCTTATTGATTGAACAAGGCGAGATAATAGTAGAGCTCCACATAATTCAAGGCGTGGCTAAGCTTTCTGTTTTAATGGCGAGACTTGGTTTCTTTGCAGCACTCCTGAGAGTCTTTGACACTCCTATGCTACCATCCATGCGCGTTACACGGTTGTAGACGACAGCAGAGTAAACTTTTAGTGAAGCATTTGAAAATGAGTGTAATTCAATCTTCTCGGTGTTGTTATCAATGAAATCAATGAACCTTTGTTTCTTCAGCATTAAGATGTCCTTTCAAAATGTTTGCCATTACTCCATCCCAATTCAGATCCAGCAACCATAGTTCTTGAAGCAGGATCTTGAACTGAACCACCACTGGTGCCAGAATGCCAAGTGGTTCAAAAATGCGTGCCGTATGCGAAAGAACTTGTCGCTTAGTGCATTTCGAATTCTCCGATAGGGAAACCTTGTACACCAATGCGTCCTCTCCTGGGTGCCAATGTACAAGCTGTTACAGTACTCTGGCTGCCAGAAATGGTGCACAGGCAGTTCCATATGTAACCGTACACAATTTAAAATGCTTTAATGGTGCTGTAGGTACTTCTCTCCAGAGGATTCCTTAGAATTTTTGATGATTAGAAGCCACCCCACAATGTCTGCAGAAAATACAAACTTATACATTATGAAACAGAATGCGCTGTATGCATGGACCAACATGAAGTGCATCGTTAAGACATCGACCATCCCGATCTTGGAATGAGCCAAACACCACCAAACCAGTCAAACACCACCCGAGCTAAACACATAAGAGAGGAGGTAAAAGGTCATAATGGAGGTATGTTCAGTTTCCTTGTTATCCAATTTTTGCAAATGGCCCAACTGTATATTTTTTCTCAAGAACTAGATGTTCTTCGACGGCAGAGTAGCATCTTTTAGTAAACGACGTTCGACTGCGATGAAACGGGATCTAGCTCCTTGAAATGTGTTTGTAAATCCTGGGTTGTCTTCTTTAAATGGCAGTTCGACTATGTATCTTCCATTGACATGTCGGGTGTTCGTGTCAAGGAAATGTTTCTCAACCTTTTTATCTTCAGCGTTAATAGATGTGTATGATGGCACTTCTTCTATCTCCCAGAATCTTTGCAGCAGCCCATCTATGGAGACCGTGGACAGAAATGATGTGGATGCGGACTGCCAGGAGTATTCCACTGATGTGATGATCCATCCGAATATTGCAGCCATTGCAATTGTGTGTCCTTGATCATCATACAGCTTGTCGCCAATGAGAACTGACTAGATGTGGTCATTCCCAATCAAAATATCAACTGACGCGGTAGTGTTGAACGCAGGATCTGCCAATTCGTAGCCATCGAATACAGCAAGCGCTGACGCCTTTATGTTATCTCTTGTCAATGATGAAGTTATGCTTCCTAATCTATGCGCCTTGTTATTAAAGTATTGATGTGATACCCGAGACTTAAGCCGAAGAGAGCAGAAACCTCTGGTTGTTTCCGCCTTAATAGCAGATATCCCCGAAACGGCAGTCCGGGATTGTGAGCGTCGGAGACCTAACGTTTGGGTACACCTTTCCGAAATGCAGGAAAGCTCCGAGCCATAATCCAGCAAACTACGGCATGAGGCAAAACTTCCTTGCTGGTTTTGCACGTGTACTAGCGCTGTTGGCAGTGTGCTTCTAGTATGCCCTTGTGGTTTGACAGATATACCTTGCTGGCAGATATTGTTTGTGATTGCTACTACTGACGTGCTGTTGTGAGTGCATCTTAGCCGGTGGTGAATGTCCCTCGGAATGCAGCAGTAAATGATGGCGGCGCTTACAATGCTTGCAGAAAGACTTAGATTGGCAAGCGATTACCCCATGACCAAGCTTCAAACAGTTAAAGCACATATACTTCAGCAAGTCATCTATAGTAGGTGCTTCAACATTTTGACTTTTGTCTATCCATTCACGTCTGGTGGCCTCATCAACATTTGCGATGAGCAAGTCTATTAGCCAACAACCACGTCCCGGACGCATCCAATGCCCGAACAACATCACTGGCACCACATATCAGTGATCGAAGTAATGACAAATTGTTACCGAAGACTTTCGGCAAACTGGTGAATCCATCCAGAAGCAAATTCACCAAATAACGCGGTTTTTTATAGCGTTCACTTGATGATCTCCAATTGATTTCGTAATTAGCATCGACAACAGGTAAATGCTGAATGAGAGTCGCAGCTTCTCCAATTAGACATGACCTTAAATGATGAAACTTTTGAATGTTTGCTAAAGTTTCCTTCCTATGAATGGCTCTTTCATAAAGATCCTTAAACGTATGCCGTTCCTTGTAATTACCACCAAAGGGTTTTATGTGAATCTTAGGCAGTTCACAATCTCTTACTAGTGGTACAGTGACTGACTGATGGCGACGCTTGATTTGTTTGTGGCAATAGATCTTCACGCTGCATTCGTGTTTCTTCTCGTTGCATTTCCATTCGTTGTTGCATGTGAACCTGCATTTGCTGTTGGCGTTACTGCATTTGTTGAAGAATTCCTTGACCGAACGATGCATCATTACTAGCGGAACCACACTCTTCAAGAAAACTTTACTTCTACTGCACACTACCACCAAATTGTTGTAACAATTGAAGGAAGTCATAGAACTTTCAATAAATACATCCGATCATTTAAATTAATATATTGTGAGGAATAATTATATAGGATCTATAATTGTCCCTCACAAATATGCAAAGTTAGATGTACACATAGATAGATACAAATATGCAAAATGGGATGTACACAGATTGGGTTCGAATCAAACATATAAACGAACATAATGGTATGATGCGAAGTGCCAAACGAACATTTGGGGTTGGGTATCAAACTTGATCCTACATAGGCCATCAGTTTGGAAACAGCATATGATGGTAAACAAATCGTCAATCCAGCATAACCATATGATGGTTAACAAATCGGGAATCCAGCATAACCATATGATCGTAAACAAATCAATTCGAACCTGCATATGATCATTACAAAGATACAAGCGGGAATCGACATATGTTCGCAACCAATTGGATATGTGCAAGAACATATGCGAATGAAGCGCTCACAAGCAAAACAAGAAAACAAAAACAAAGCTTGACCGCTGGGAAGGGGAATCGGTTCAAATGACGTCACTGCATAAGAAATAGAACATGCAGAAATATCAAGCTCATAAGCATTGTCGGCAGCATGCGTTTGCTGCTAGGGCCAAGTGAGGGCCATAGCGAGAATCAGAGGGTGCGGGGCGACCTGATGAAATGAGCATCGTGGTTGGTCGTCGGCAGTTACCGAGGACGTGGGAGAGCGCATGCGTGCATGTATGCGTGAGCCAGCGGACGACCAGATAAGCCAAAATCACAGGTGCAATGCGAGAGTGGGAGAGTGGGGCGAATACGTATGGGAACGAACATCGCTAGGTTTAAGAAACATTGGGCATCGATCAGGTTGCGGCGGGAGTATAAGTTGAATTCAAACTGTGGAATTGCAACTTGAACATAGTATGGGTGTTTTGTATGCATTTTGGTTATTATTAATATTGTATTATATTATCATTAAATTATAGTTAAAATTATAGGGAATTACTAATAGTTTATTACATTATTACATTTAGGCGAGGGAGATGTATTGGCAATAAGTAATTATATTAGTATTGAATCATTATTACCATTAAGTTGTAGGGAATTATTAATATTTTATTCTATTTTATTATATTTATTATATTTAGGGATATTAGCGATATTTAAATATATATATATAAGCAAATGTTAAGAGATTGTTAGTTGTTAAGAGCAAGGGTGGTGGCAGCGAGAGAGCGAGAGAAAGGCCGAAGAGCATGCATATGCGTATGCATGTATGGGTGACCTGGAAGGTGATCTTGTGGGTGAAAGAAAGGCCGTTGACGACAGCGGCTGGGCGCCCAGCGAGTTAGAAAGCTGCGGCTCCCAAAAGGGCAATTTCACCATGCGTAGCTGCAGGCAAGCTATGCTGCGGGGTCGGCAGAGAAAGTCGACCCAAAGAGGAAAGCGATGGAAAGTTCTGAGGGAATGATATAAGTGGATGGAAATTTACTGGCTGCGGCGTAGCATCCCACCACGCGTCCTCATTGGTTCAAGATGCCTATAAATACGCACGACTGAGACCATGAGGACATCTATTAAGTGAAGTACAGCGAAGAAACATACAAGTGAAGTTTACAATCAAGTGAAGTAACCCATAAGCGAAGATACCCACACCCAAGCTAAGCAACAAGGACTGGCAAACAGGATCCATATCCTGGCATATCCTTACAAAATAAAGACTAGGAGTTATTCCTAGCGCAGATAGGGAAGACTAGGAGTAATCCTAGCACAGATAGGAAACACCCGGAGTATTCCTGGCACAAGCAGGGAAGACTAGGAGTATTCCTAGCACAGTTAGGAAAGACCCGGAGTATTCCTGGCAAATATTAGGAGAATAGCAGTGCATGAGGGTAGACAGGCAAGACCTGGAGTATTCCTGGCAACAGCTAGGGCACACAACAAGCCAACTTTATTTGCCCAGAGGAATATCCAGCATACGGGTGCATACAGTTCGGAGAATGGGACAAGGAACATGAGGAGGACCAAGAGTGGCAAGCATGGATCAGCTCACTGGCAGCAAAAAGCCATGCCAGTGGGGCACATAGCGAAACTGGCAATACCAGCACTAGCACCGCCCAGATGGAAGTGTGGGTGCATTGGATGGCCCACAACGCCAGCAGCAGGCGATATATGAAGGTCCTGGAACCAGTAAGAGAAATGCCCAAGAAGCCAGAGCCAGTAACAATGGGCAGAAAAATTATTACCCAATGGTCGCAAAACAAGTAAGGGAATGGACTTTCAGATTTGACGGATGCACAAAGCCGTCACAAAGGCACGAAAACAGGTGGAATTGGCAGATGGGTCAACAAAGGACATAAAATGGCAATGGGTAGCCAAAGTACAATTTGGAGGCAAGGAGGTGATGATGCCATTCCTAGTGCTACCAGATGGAATCGACGCAGTGGTTTTGGGGTGGAATTTTATTAAAGAAATGGGAGCAACAATCGCATGCGCAGGGCTCAACATAAAAATTCCACCCAGAAGCAGAATAAATGGCAAATTAGCCGAAAGAATTTCGTCCATTGGAGTAACAGATGTACCAGAAGCAGAAGATTTCATGCAAGCAGAATTGGCAGAATTTGCCAAGATATCCGGAACTTCGAAAGTTGGTCTCCATACAATTACCATGTGTGATGACAAACCCATAAAACAAAGATATTATCCGAAGAACCCAAAAATGCAGGAAATAATAAACGAGAAGGTGGACGAACTCATGGCAATGGGGTACATAGAGCGCTCAAGTAGCCCGTACAGTTCACCAGCAAATGACAACATTTACGGTGCCAGGGAAAGGGCTGTACTAGTGGAAAGTAATGCCGTTCGGATTGCATTCTGCATCAGCAACTTTTCAGCGGGCGTTGGATATGGTAATAGGACCCGAAATGATGCCTAATGCATTCGCATATCAGGACGATATCATTGTCGTTAGCCGAACTATGAAAGATCACAAGATGCATTTGAAAGAGGTTTTCCACAGGCTGAAGGTGGCAAATCTAAGGATAAATGCGGAAAAATGCCAGTTCTTCAGAAAGGAGTTGCGATTCCTGGGGCACCGTGTGACCGACCAAGGAATTGGTACAGATCCAGACAAAGTAGCAGCCATCGCGGAATTGAAACCACCGAAGAACAAAAAAGAACTGCGGCAATATCTGGGAGTAGCGTCTTGGTACAGAAGATTTGTGCCAGGATTTGCAACGATGGTGCAACCATTAAATGCGCTGCTGAAAAAGAAGACAAAGTGGGTATGGGAAGGAAAACATCAATCAGCTTTCGATATGGTGAAAGGAAAGTTGATGGCGGACCCAGTGCTGGCATGCCCAGATTTCTCAAAAATGTTTGTACTTCAAACGGACGCAAGCAACTATGGCGTGGGTGCAATATTAACGCAGAACACAGAGGATGGTGAAAGGGTCATCTCATACGCCAGCAGAACGCTAAACCCAGCAGAACAAAATTACTCAGCAACAGAAAAGGAATGCTTGGCGATTGTGTGGGCTGTAAGAAAGCTGAAACCATACCTGGAAGGTTACCATTTTAAAGTAATCGCAGATCACATGGCATTAAAATGGTTGAACCGCATTGAGAGCCCAACAGGACGAACTGCAAGATGGGCATTAGAACTATAACAATATGATTTCGAAATCGCATACCGCAAGGGCAAATTGAATGTAGTAGCAGACGCGTTATCAAGGCATCCGTTAGAAACCTGCAGAGCGGTAAGGATGGCATGCAACAAGCAGGTATAGGATGTGGATGGGTACAGGATATGAAAAAGAAATTAAAGGAGAACCCACAAAAGTACCCAGACTATGTCCTAGAAAATAGCCAACTTTACCGAAATATACCACACTGGGCCGGGCAAGAAGAGGTGGTCTCATGGAAATTATGCGCACCAAAGGCAATGAGGCAGTGCGTAATGAGTGAAAACCACAACACTCCAACGGCGGGTCCCACGGGAAACCGGAGAACAATAGTAAGGGTAGCAGCAAAGTATTTCTGGCCAGGAATGCAGCGAGACATACGAACGTATGTTAGTCGGTGCGAAACATGCCAGAAATACAAACCAAATCAACAGCAAGCAGCAGGCAAGATGCTAACACAAGTACCGGAGGGGGCGTGGGAGACAGTATGTGCGGACTTTGTGGGACCACCGCCAAGGTCAACACATGGAAATTCGGTGTTGTTGGTGATCATAGATAGATTCTCAAAATGGACAGGATTGATACCGAAAACTTAGTGAAGGCATTCAGGGAACCCATATTAAGTAGATTCGGCGTCCCAAAAGTGGTAGTGAAAGACAATGGGGTATAGTGCACAAGCAAAATATTTGAGAAAATGCTACAGGAATGGGGATGCACGCACCAACTGACAGCTCCATATACGCCACAAGAAAATCCCACGGAATGGGCAAACAGTACGGTCAAGACAATGATCGCGCAGTTTGCAGGAGATAACCAGAGGAGATGGGACGAGATGTGGTCGGAATTAATGTTAGCTGTTAACTCGAGCGTGTCAGAATCAACCGGATATACGCCGATGCTCATCACGCAAGGAAGGGAGCCGCGATTACCTGGAGCATTGTTCGATCAAGTGACAACTGGGTCAGGGGAACCAAAACGATGCCTAAATACGTCAGAACGGGTGATTACGGAAATCGGGGTGTTGGTTCGCCGAAACCTAGAAAGGGCGGCGCAGGATCAAACCCGACACTATAATCTGAGGCGACGACAATGGAGACCTCGAATTGGAGACACGGTATGGGTAAAAGAGCATTACCTGTCAAATGCGACAGAAGGATTCGCAGCCAAACTAGCACCACGATATGGCGGGCCATATAAGGTAGTGAGTTTCATATCGCCAGTAATATGCAAGGTGGCGAATGAGACAAACGGGAAAACAAGAACGACCCACATAAGCGACTTGAAGGCCCAGTCAATAGACATTGAAAAAGAATGAGACACAGGTGCTCATATGGTAAAAACCAAGCATATGTCGGTTGACCACTTGGACCGGCCGGCCGAATGGAATACTAACATATGGGAGGTCAAACTATGTGAACAACAACATTCAACTCAATAAAAGTCGGACACTCAAAATATATATATCGAATAACCGCATTTAAAAAAAAAAAGGGAAAAATAAAACCACGCAATAAACATGCAAATAAATTCCATCAAATTGCATATCGCATATTGCAAGCTGCAAGCGAAGACTGCAAAACTGTGCAAGAATCCTATTGGCGGTGGCTGCAAAACTGTAGACAATAGTCATAGCCAATTGATGCACAAATAAGATTGCATATAGCAGAGAGATCTGATTGGCGGAATCAGTGGACGGAATCAGAGTTGGTCCAAAAAGGGGGTTGGTGGGTCCACAAGACCACGACGGTGAAGGAGTGGACATCGCCGATCCAACCACCACAACCAACATAACCACCACGACAACCACCAACACAACCACCACAACAACAACCACCAACACAACCACCACTACAGGCACAACAACAGTCTCACCCGAGGCACCCGCGGAGGCTAGTGTTGCCCCGGCAGGTTTCTTCGCGGGAGGCGCGGCCTGATCCGGCCAGGCCGGTACTCCGCCGGCAATTGTCGGCGCCGGTTGGGAGGGATCGGTGCCCGGCGGTCGAGGTGGACCAGTGGCCACGGGAGGTGGCCATAGCCGTCCAAACGATGGGCGGCAGCGGGCGGCAGGCACAAGTGGTGTGGGTGGGGAGAGTGCGGTATAGGGTGAGGATGGTGAGGGGAAGGGCGCGGGTGGTGCGCGAAAGTTTGGAGTAGATTAGGTTAGATTAAGGTTAAGAGATTTTGTATGAAGTATAGGTTACATTTAGGTTAAGAGATGTTAATGAAGTATAGGTTAGATTATACATAGGCCATCAGGTTGGAAACACCATATGATGGTACACAAATCGTCAATCCAGCATAACCATATGATGGTAAACAAATCGGGAATCCAGCATAACCATATGATCATAAACAAATCAATTCGAACCTGCATATGATCATAACAAAGATACAAGCGGGAATCGACATATGTTCGCAACCAATTGGATACGTGCAAGAACATATGCGAATGAAGCGGTCACAAGCAAAACAACAAAACAATAACAAAGCTTGACCGCTGGGAAGGGGAATCGGTTTAAATGACGTCACTGCATAAGAAATAGAACATGCAGAAATAAAATTGCTAGGGCCAAGTGAGGGCCATAGCGAGAATCGGCGGGGGGGTGCGGGGCGACTTGATGAAATGAGCATCGTGGGTGGTCGTCGGCAGTTGCCGAGGGCGTGGGAGAGCGCATGCGTGCATGCATGCGTGAGCCAGCGGCAGACCAGATAAGCCGAAATCATAGGTGCAATGCGAGAGTGGGAGAGTGGGGCGAATACGTATGGGAACGAACATCGCTAGGTTTGAGAAGCATTGGGCATCGATCAGGTTGCGGCGGGAGTATAAGTTGAATTCAAACTGTGGAATTGCAACTTGAACATACTATGGGTGTTTTGTATGCATTTTGGTTATTATTAATATTGTATTATATTATCATTAAATTATTGTTAACATTATAGGGAATTACTAATAGTTTATTACATTATTACATTTAGGCGAGGGAGATGTATTGGCAATAAGTAATTATATTAGTATTGAATCATTATTACCATTAAGTTGTAGGGAATTATTAATATTTTATTCTATTTTATTATATTTATTATATTTATTATATTTATTATATTTATTATATTTATTATATTTATTATATTTATTATATTTATTATATTTATTATATTTATTATATTTATTATATTTATTATATTTATTATATTTATTATATTTATTATATTTATTATATTTATTATATTTATTATATTTATTATATTTATTATATTTATTATATTTAGGGATATTAGCGATATTTAAATATATATATATATAAGCAAATGTTAAGAGATTGTTAGTTGTTAAGAGCAAGGGTGGTGGCAGCGAGAGAGCGAGAGAAAGGCCGAAGAGCATGCATATGCGTATGCATGTATGGGTGACCTGGAAGGTGATCTTGTGGGTGAAAGAAAGGCCGTTGACGACAGCGGCTGGGCGCCCAGCGAGTTAGAAAGCTGCGGCTCCCAAAAGGGCAATTTCACCATGCGTAGCTGCAGGCAGCAAGCTGCTGCGGGGTCGGCAGAGAAAGTCGACCCAAAGAGGAAAGCGATGGAAAGTTCTGAGGTAATGATATAAGTGGATGGAAATTTACTGGCTGCGGCGTAGCATCCCACCACGCGTCCTCATTGGTTCAAGATGCCTATAAATACGCACGGCTGAGACCATGAGGGCATCTATTAAGTGAAGTACAGCGAAGAAACATACAAGTGAAGTTTACAATCGAGTGAAGTAACCCATAAGCGAAGATACCCACATCCAAGCTAAGCAACAAGGACTGGCAAACAGGATCCATATCCTGGCATATCCTTACAAAATAAAGACTAGGAGTTATTCCTAGCGCAGATAGGGAAGACTAGGAGTAATCCTAGCACAGATAGGAAACACCCGGAGTATTCCTGGCACAAGCAGGGAAGACTAGGAGTATTCCTAGCACAGTTAGGAAAGACCCGGAGTATTCCTGGCAAATATTAGGAGAATAGCAGTGCATGAGGGTAGACAGGCAAGACCTGGAGTATTCCTGGCAACAGCTAGGGCACACAACAAGCCAACTTTATTTGCCCAGAGGAATATCCAGCATACGGGTGCATACAGTTCGGAGAATGGGACAAGGAACATGAGGAGGACCAAGAGTGGCAAGCATGGATCAGCTCACTGGCAGCAAAAAGCCATGCCAGTGGGGCACATAGCGAAACTGGCAATACCAGCACTAGCACCGCCCAGATGGAAGTGTGGGTGCATTGGATGGCCCACAACGCCAGCAGCAGGCGATATATGAAGGTCCTGGAACCAGTAAGAGAAATGCCCAAGAAGCCAGAGCCAGTAACAATGGGCAGAAAAATTATTACCCAATGGTCGCAAAACAAGTAAGGGAATGGACTTTCAGATTTGACGGATGCACAAAGCCGTCACAAAGGCACGAAAACAGGTGGAATTGGCAGATGGGTCAACAAAGGACATAAAATGGCAATGGGTAGCCAAAGTACAATTTGGAGGCAAGGAGGTGATGATGCCATTCCTAGTGCTACCAGATGGAATCGACGCAGTGGTTTTGGGGTGGAATTTTATTAAAGAAATGGGAGCAACAATCGCATGCGCAGGGCTCAACATAAAAATTCCACCCAGAAGCAGAATAAATGGCAAATTAGCCGAAAGAATTTCGTCCATTGGAGTAACAGATGTACCAGAAGCAGAATATTTCATGCAAGCAGAATTGGCAGAATTGGCCAAGATATCCGGAACTTCGAAAGTTGGTCTCCATACAATTACCATGTGTGATGACAAACCCATAAAACAAAGATATTATCCGAAGAACCCAAAAATGCAGGAAATAATAAACGAGAAGGTGGACGAACTCATGGCAATGGGGTACATAGAGCGCTCAAGTAGCCCGTACAGTTCACCAGCAAATGACAACATTTACGGTGCCAGGGAAAGGGCTGTACTAGTGGAAAGTAATGCCGTTCGGATTGCATTCTGCATCAGCAACTTTTCAGCGGGTGTTGGATATGGTAATAGGACCCGAAATGATGCCTAATGCATTCGCATATCAGGACGATATCATTGTCGTTAGCCGAACTATGAAAGATCACAAGATGCATTTGAAAGAGGTTTTCCACAGGCTGAAGGTGGCAAATCTAAGGATAAATGCGGAAAAATGCCAGTTCTTCAGAAAGGAGTTGCGATTCCTGGGGCACCGTGTGACCGACCAAGGAGTTGGTACAGATCCAGACAAAGTAGCAGCCATCGCGGAATTGAAACCACCGAAGAACAAAAAAGAACTGCGGCAATATCTGGGAGTAGCGTCTTGGTACAGAAGATTTGTGCCAGGATTTGCAACGATGGTGCAACCATTAAATGCGCTGCTGAAAAAGAAGACAAAGTGGGTATGGGAAGGAAAACATCAATCAGCTTTCGATATGGTGAAAGGAAAGTTGATGGCGGACCCAGTGCTGGCATGCCCAGATTTCTCAAAAATGTTTGTACTTCAAACGGACGCAAGCAACTATGGCGTGGGTGCAATATTAACGCAGAACACAGAGGATGGTGAAAGGGTCATCTCATACGCCAGCAGAACGCTAAACCCAGCAGAACAAAATTACTCAGCAACAGAAAAGGAATGCTTGGCGATTGTGTGGGCTGTAAGAAAGCTGAAACCATACCTGGAAGGTTACCATTTTAAAGTAATCGCAGATCACATGGCATTAAAATGGTTGAACCGCATTGAGAGCCCAACAGGACGAACTGCAAGATGGGCATTAGAACTATAACAATATGATTTCGAAATCGCATACCGCAAGGGCAAATTGAATGTAGTAGCAGACGCGTTATCAAGGCATCCGTTAGAAACCTGCAGAGCGGTAAAGGATGGCATGCAACAAGCAGGTATAGGATGTGGATGGGTACAGGATATGAAAAAGAAATTAAAGGAGAACCCACAAAAGTACCCAGACTATGTCCTAGAAAATGGCCAACTTTACCGAAATATACCACACTGGGCCGGGCAAGAAGAGGTGGTCTCATGGAAATTATGCGCACCAAAGGCAATGAGGCAGTGCGTAATGAGTGAAAACCACAACACTCCAACGGCGGGTCCCACGGGAAACCGGAGAACAATAGTAAGGGTAGCAGCAAAGTATTTCTGGCCAGGAATGCAGCGAGACATACGAACGTATGTTAGTCGGTGCGAAACATGCCAGAAATACAAACCAAATCAACAGCAAGCAGCAGGCAAGATGCTGACACAAGTACCGGAGGGGCCGTGGGAGACAGTATGTGCGGACTTTGTGGGACCACCGCCAAGGTCAACACATGGAAATTCGGTGTTGTTGGTGATCATAGATAGATTCTCAAAATGGACAGGACTGATACCGAAAACTTAGTGAAGGCATTCAGGGAACGCATATTAAGTAGATTCGGCGTCCCAAAAGTGGTAGTGAAAGACAATGGGGTATAGTGCACAAGCAAAATATTTGAGAAAATGCTACAGGAATGGGGATGCACGCACCAACTGACGGCTCCATATACGCCACAAGAAAATCCCACGGAACGGGCAAACAGTACGGTCAAGACAATGATCGCGCAGTTTGCAGGAGATAACCAGAGGAGATGGGACGAGATGTGGTCGGAATTAATGTTAGCTGTTAACTCGAGCGTGTCAGAATCAACCGGATATACGCCGATGCTCATCACGCAAGGAAGGGAGCCGCGATTACCTGGAGCATTGTTCGATCAAGTGAAAACTGGGTCAGGGGAACCAAAACGATGCCTAAATACGTCAGAACGGGTGATTACGGAAATCGGGGTGTTGGTTCGCCGAAACCTAGAAAGGGCGGCACAGGATCAAACCCGACACTATAATCTGAGGCGAAGACAATGGAGACTTCGAATTGGAGACACGGTATGGGTAAAAGAGCATTACCTGTCAAATGCGACAGAAGGATTCGCAGCCAAACTAGCACCACGATATGGCGGGCCATATAAGGTAGTGAATTTCATATCGCCAGTAATATGCAAGGTGGCGAATGAGACAAACGGGAAAACAAGAACGACCCACATGAGCGACTTGAAGGCCCAGTCAATAGACATTGAAAAAGAATGAGACACAGGTGCTCATATGGTAAAAACCAAGCATATGTCGGTTGACCATTTGGACCGGCCGGCCGAATGGAAACTAACATATGGGAGGTCAAACTATGTGAACAACAACATTCAACTCAATAAAAGTCGGACACTCAAAATATATATATCGAATAACCGCATTCAAAAAAAAAAGGGAAAAATAAAACCACGCAATAAACATGCAAATAAATTCCATCAAATTGCATATCGCATATTGCAAGCTGCAAGCGAAGACTGCAAAACTGTGCAAGAATCCTATTGGCGGTGGCTGCAAAACTGTAGACAATAGTCATAGCCAATTGATGCACAAATAAGATTGCATATAGCAGAGAGATCTGATTGGCGGAATCAGTGGACGGAATCAGAGTTGGTCCAAAAAGGGGGTTGGTGGGTCCACAAGACCACGACGGTGAAGGAGTGGACATCGCCGATCCAACCACCACAACCAACATAACCACCACGACAACCACCAACACAACCACCACAACAACAACCACCAACACAACCACCACTACAGGCACAACAACAGCCGCAACCACAGCCGCAACAACAACAGGCTCACCCGAGGCACCCGCGGAGGCTAGTGTTGCCCCGGCAGGTTTCTTCGCGGGAGGCGCGGCCTGATCCGGCCAGGCCGGTACTCCGCCGGCAATTGTCGGCGCCGGTTGGGAGGGATCGGTGTTCGGCGGTCGAGGTGGACCAGTGGCCACGGGAGGTGGCCATAGCCGTCCAAACGATGGGCGGCAGCGGGCGGCAGGCACAAGTGGTGTGGGTGGGGAGAGTGCGGTATAGGGTGAGGATGGTGAGGGGAAGGGCGCGGGTGGTGCGCGAAAGTTTGGAGTAGATTAGGTTAGATTAAGGTTAAGAGATTTTGTATGAAGTATAGGTTACATTTAGGTTAAGAGATGTTAATGAAGTATAGGTTAGATTATACATAGGCCATCAGGTTGGAAACACCATATGATGGTACACAAATCGTCAATCCAGCATAACCATATGATGGTAAACAAATCGGGAATCCAGCATAACCATATGATCATAAACAAATCAATTCGAACCTGCATATGATCATAACAAAGATACAAGCGGGAATCGACATATGTTCGCAACCAATTGGATACGTGCAAGAACATATGCGAATGAAGCGGTCACAAGCAAAACAACAAAACAATAACAAAGCTTGACCGCTGGGAAGGGGAATCGGTTTAAATGACGTCACTGCATAAGAAATAGAACATGCAGAAATAAAATTGCTAGGGCCAAGTGAGGGCCATAGCGAGAATGGGCGGGGGGTGCGGGGCGACTTGATGAAATGAGCATCGTGGGTGGTCGTCGGCAGTTGCCGAGGGCGTGGGAGAGCGCATGCGTGCATGCATGCGTGAGCCAGCGGCAGACCAGATAAGCCGAAATCATAGGTGCAATGCGAGAGTGGGAGAGTGGGGCGAATACGTATGGGAACGAACATCGCTAGGTTTGAGAAGCATTGGGCATCGATCAGGTTGCGGCGGGAGTATAAGTTGAATTCAAACTGTGGAATTGCAACTTGAACATAGTATGGGTGTTTTGTATGCATTTTGGTTATTATTAATATTGTATTATATTATCATTAAATTATTGTTAACATTATAGGGAATTACTAATAGTTTATTACATTATTACATTTAGGCGAGGGAGATGTATTGGCAATAAGTAATTATATTAGTATTGAATCATTATTACCATTAAGTTGTAGGGAATTATTAATATTTTATTCTATTTTATTATATTTATTATATTTATTATATTTATTATATTTATTATATTTATTATATTTATTATATTTATTATATTTATTATATTTATTATATTTATTATATTTATTATATTTATTATATTTATTATATTTATTATATTTATTATATTTATTATATTTATTATATTTATTATATTTATTATATTTATTATATTTATTATATTTATTATATTTATTATATTTATTATATTTATTATATTTATTATATTTATTATATTAATTATATTTATTATATTTAGGGATATTAGCGATATTTAAATTATATATATATATATATATAAGCAAATGTTAAGAGATTGTTAGTTGTTAAGAGCAAGGGTGGTGGCAGCGAGAGAGCGAGAGAAAGGCCGAAGAGCATGCATATGCGTATGCATGTATGGGTGACCTGGAAGGTGATCTTGTGGGTGAAAGAAAGGCCGTTGACGACAGCGGCTGGGCGCCCAGGGAGTTAGAAAGCTGCGGCTCCCAAAAGGGCAATTTCACCATGCGTAGCTGCAGGCAGCAAGCTGCTGCGGGGTCGGCAGAGAAAGTCGACCCAAAGAGGAAAGCGATGGAAAGTTCTGAGGTAATGAATAAGTGGATGGAAATTACGCCGCACATCCCCACGCGTCCTCATTGGTTCAAGATGCCTATAAATACGCACGGCTGAAACCATGAGGACATCTATTAAGTGAAGTACAGCGAAGAAACATACAAGTGAAGTTTACAATCGAGTGAAGTAACCCATAAGCGAAAATACCCACATCCAAGCTAAGCAACAAGGACTGGCAAACAGGATCCATATCCTGGCATATCCTTACAAAATAAAGACTAGGAGTTATTCCTAGCGCAGATAGGGAAGACTAGGAGTAATCCTAGCACAGATAGGAAACACCCGGAGTATTCCTGGCACAAGCAGGGAAGACTAGGAGTATTCCTAGCACAGTTAGGAAAGACCCGGAGTATTCCTGGCAAATATTAGGAGAATAGCAGTGCATGAGGGTAGACAGGCAAGACCTGGAGTATTCCTGGCAACAGCTAGGGCACACAACAAGCCAACTTTATTTGCCCAGAGGAATATCCAGCATACGGGTGCATACAGTTCGGAGAATGGGACAAGGAACATGAGGAGGTCCAAGAGTGGCAAGCATGGATCAGCTCACTGGCAGCAAAAAGCCATGCCAGTGGGGCACATAGCGAAACTGGCAATACCAGCACTAGCACCGCCCAGATGGAAGTGTGGGTGCATTGGATGGCCCACAACGCCAGCAGCAGGCGATATATGAAGGTCCTGGAACCAGTAAGAGAAATGCCCAAGAAGCCAGAGCCAGTAACAATGGGCAGAAAAATTATTACCCAATGGTCGCAAAACAAGTAAGGGAATGGACTTTCAGATTTGACGGATGCACAAAGCCGTCACAAAGGCACGAAAACAGGTGGAATTGGCAGATGGGTCAACAAAGGACATAAAATGGCAATGGGTAGCCAAAGTACAATTTGGAGGCAAGGAGGTGATGATGCCATTCCTAGTGCTACCAGATGGAATCGACGCAGTGGTTTTGGGGTGGAATTTTATTAAAGAAATGGGAGCAACAATCGCATGCGCAGGGCTCAACATAAAAATTCCACCCAGAAGCAGAATAAATGGCAAATTAGCCGAAAGAATTTCGTCCATTGGAGTAACAGATGTACCAGAAGCAGAATATTTCATGCAAGCAGAATTGGCAGAATTGGCCAAGATATCCGGAACTTCGAAAGTTGGTCTCCATACAATTACCATGTGTGATGACAAACCCATAAAACAAAGATATTATCCGAAGAACCCAAAAATGCAGGAAATAATAAACGAGAAGGTGGACGAACTCATGGCAATGGGGTACATAGAGCGCTCAAGTAGCCCGTACAGTTCACCAGCAAATGACAACATTTACGGTGCCAGGGAAAGGGCTGTACTAGTGGAAAGTAATGCCGTTCGGATTGCATTCTGCATCAGCAACTTTTCAGCGGGCGTTGGATATGGTAATAGGACCCGAAATGATGCCTAATGCATTCGCATATCAGGACGATATCATTGTCGTTAGCCGAACTATGAAAGATCACAAGATGCATTTGAAAGAGGTTTTCCACAGGCTGAAGGTGGCAAATCTAAGGATAAATGCGGAAAAATGCCAGTTCTTCAGAAAGGAGTTGCGATTCCTGGGGCACCGTGTGACCGACCAAGGAATTGGTACAGATCCAGCCATCGCGGAATTGAAACCACCGAAGAACAAAAAAGAACTGCGGCAATATCTGGGAGTAGCGTCTTGGTACAGAAGATTTGTGCCAGGATTTGCAACGATGGTGCAACCATTAAATGCGCTGCTGAAAAAGAAGACAAAGTGGGTATGGGAAGGAAAACATCAATCAGCTTTCGATATGGTGAAAGGAAAGTTGATGGCGGACCCAGTGCTGGCATGCCCAGATTTCTCAAAAATGTTTGTACTTCAAACGGACGCAAGTAACTGTGGCGTGGGTGCAATATTAACGCAGAACACAGAAGATGGTGAAAGGGTCATCTCATACGCCAGCAGAACGCTAAACCCAGCAGAACAAAATTACTCAGCAACAGAAAAGGAATGCTTGGCGATTG
The DNA here is from genome assembly GCA_037075365.1 of Drosophila emarginata. NCBI lineage: Eukaryota > Metazoa > Arthropoda > Insecta > Diptera > Drosophilidae > Drosophila > Drosophila emarginata. The sequence continues at coordinate 670,310 of JBAMCD010000291.1, forward strand.
TGTGGGCTGTAAGGAAGCTAAAACCATACCTGGAAGGTTACCATTTTGAAGTAATCACAGATCACATGGCATTAAAATGGTTGAAAAGCATTGAGAGCTCAACAGGACGCATACCGCAAGGGCAAATTGAATGTAGTAGCAGACTCGTTATCAAGGCATCCGTTAGAAACCTGCAGAGCGGTAAAGGATGGCATGCAACAAGCAGGTATAGGACGTGGATGGGTACAGGATATGAAAAAGAAATTAAAGGAGAACCCACAAAAGTACCCAGACTAGACAGAACAATGGCAACGGTATTAGCAAAGTATTTCTGGCCAGGAATGCAGCGAGACATACGAGCGTATGTTAGTCGGTGCGAGACATGCCAGAAATACAAACCAAATCAGCAGCAGGCAAGATGCTGACACAAGTACCGAAGGGGCCATGGGAGTCAGCATGTGCGGACTTTGTGGGACCACTGCCAAGGTCAACACATGGAAATCCGGTGTTGTTGGTGGTCATAGATAGATTCTCAAAATGGACCGAATTGATACCAATGAGGAAAGCTACAGCCGAGAACTTAATTAAGGCATTCAGGGAACGCATATTAAGTAGATTTGGCGTCCCAAAAGTAGTAGTGACAGATAATGGGGTACAATTCACAAGCAAAATATTTGAGAAAATGCTACAGGAATGGGGATGCATGCACCAATTAACGGCTCCATATACACCACAAGAAAATCCCACGGAACGGGCAAGCAGTACGGTCAAGACAATGATCGCGCAGGTTGCAGGAGATAACCAGAGGAGATGGGACGAGATGTGGTCGGAATTAATGTTAGCTGTTAACTCGAGCGTGTCAGAATCAACAGGACATACGCCGATGCTTATCACGCAAGGAAGGGAGCCGCGATTACCTGGAGCATTGTTCGATCAAGTGACAACTGGGTCAGGGGAACCAAAACGATGCCTAAATACGTCAGAACGGGTGATTGCGGAAAGGGGTGTTGGTTCGCCGAAACCTAGAAAGGGCGGCACAGGATCAAACCCGACACTATAATCTGAGGCGAAGACAATGGAGACTTCGAATTGGAGACACGGTATGGGTAAAAGAGCATTACCTGTCAAATGCGACAGAAGGATTCGCAGCCAAACTAGCACCACGATATGGCGGGCCATATAAGGTAGTGAGTTTCATATCGCCAGTAATATGCATGGTGGCGAATGAGACAAACGGGAAAACAAGAACGACCCACATGAGCGACTTGAAGGCCCAGTCAATAGACATTGAAAAAGAATGAGACACAGGTGCTCATATGGTAAAAACCAAGCATATGTCGGTTGACCATTTGGACCGGCCGGTCGAATGGAATACTAACATATGGGAGGTCAAACTATGTGAACAACGACATTCAACTCAATAGAAGTCGGACACTCAAAATATATATATCGAATAACCGCATTCAAAAAAAAAAAAAAGGGAAAAATAAAACCACGCAATAAACATGCAAATAAATTCCATCAAATTGCATATCGCATATTGCAAGCTGCAAGCGAAGACTGCAAAACTGTGCAAGAATCCTATTGGCGGTGGCTGCAAAACTGTAGACAATAGTCATAGCCAATTGATGCACAAATAAGATTGCATATAGCAGAGAGATCTGATTGGTCAACAAATAAAAAGATTTTTTTTAACAAAAAGCAAAAAAGGAGAGCCACCACCAACATACACTCGCACGCGGCGAATTCAGGAGAGGATCCACACATACAGTGTATGTGTGAGAGAGAGGCCGGATAAGAGCCGAGGAGAGCCGAGGAGAGCCAGCATCCGAAGAGGCTCCGCGACAACAGAGCAAGTGAACTGAAAATCACTTAAAGTAAAACAGCGAAGATGAACAGACAACAACATATAGATGCTGAGGTGATGCAAATGTTGGCGTCGCCATAAGTGTCGGAGGAGGAGTCCGATGTCGATGAGCCGGTGGTGTTGGGGCCGGTCATCGTCATCTCCTCCGACGAGGAAGAGGATGTGGAAGATGAGATGGAGGAGACAGAAGTGGAGGAAGAGGAGGACGATGGCCCGGAGATAATAGAAGAGGATGAGGGCATCGAGGCAGATAGTCTGGCGCTGGTGTTCGCAGATATTGAGGACGACCTGCGCCGGATGGAGGCTTGGCCCGGGCAGGGGGAGGTGATGGAGGAGGGGCGGATGGAGCCCGAAATAGAGGAGGGGCGGATGGAGCTCGATATGGAGCAGCGTTGGATGCCGGCGCGTCCACCGACACCAAGGCATGTAAATCCCGACTTTTGGGAGGAATTCTGCCGTCCCGAGGAGGGGGCAGATGACGAAGAGGAGGTGACGGAAATGGAGGAGGAGAGCCACGAGGAGCCGAGGGTCGACTACGTCCCCGACCCGCCTCGGGGGAATCAGTGGACGGAGTCGGCTCAAAAAGGGGGTTGGTGGGTCCACAAGACCACGACGGTGGAGGAGTGGACGTCCCCGATCCAAGCACCACAACCACCTTAACAACCACCACCACAACCACCACCACAACCACCACCACAACCACCACAACAAACACAACAACAAACACAACAATAACCATCACCACAACCACCACAACAAACACAACAACAACCACCAACACAACCACCCCAACAGCCACAACAACAGCCGCAACCACAGCCACAACAACAACAGGTGGCAGCGGACGGCAGGCACAGATAGTGTGGGTGGGGCAAGTGAGATATAGGTTAAGGATGGTGAGGGGAAGGGCGCGGGTGGTGCGCGAGAGATTACAGTAGAGTAGGAGAAGAGATAGGTTAGGTTAAAAGATTTTTATGAAGTATGAGTTAGGTCTAGGTTAAGAGAAAATGTGAAATATAGGTTAAGAAAATGAATAAAAGATGCTGAATGAGCCACTCATATCAAAATAAGATATGAAAACGTTGTGAAACGAAAAGATGCTCATATCAGCCAATCACAGAGTGAAAGGGGAGGAATAGGTCTCCCGAAGAAAGGGGGAAATGATAGGAATAATTATATAGGATCTATAATTGTCCCTCACAAATATGCAACATTAGATGTACACATACATAGATACAAATATGCAAAATGGGATGTACACATAGATTGGGTTCGAATCAAACATATAAACGAACATAATGGTATGATGCGAAGTGCCAAACGAACATTTGGGGTTGGGTATCAAACTTGATCATACAGGCCATCAGGCTGGAAACACCATATGTTGGTCAACAAATCGTCAATCCCGCATAACCATATGATGGTAAACAAATCGGGAATCCAGCATAACCATATGATCCTAAACAAATCAATTCAAACATGCATATGATCATTACAAAGATACAAGCGGGAATCGACATATGTTCGCAACCAATTGGATATGTGCAAGAACATATGCGAATGAAGCGGTCACAAGCAAAACAACAAAACAATAACAAAGCTTGACCGCTGGGAAGGCGAATCGGTTCAAATGACGTCACTGCATAAGAAATAGAACATGCAGGAATATCAAGCTCATAAGCATTGTCGGCAGCATGCGCTTGCTGCTAGGGCCAAGTGAGGGCCATAGCGAGAATCGGCGGGGGGAATAGATGAAATGAGCATCGTGGGTGGTCGTCGGCAGGTGCCGAAAGCGTGGGAGAGCACATGCGTGCATGTATGCGTGAGCCAGCGGCAGACCAGATAAGCCGAAATCACAGGTGCAATGCGAGAGTGGGAGAGTGGGGCGAATACGTATGGGAACGAACATCGCTAGGTTTGAGAAGCATTGGGCATCGATCAGGTTGCGGCGGGAGTATAAGTTGAATTCAAACTGCGGAATTGCAACTTGAACATAGTATGGGTGTTTTGTATGCATTTTGGTTATTGTTAATATTGTAATATATTATCATTAAATTATTGTTACCATTATAGGGAATTACTAATAGTTTATTATATTATTACATTTAGGCGAGGGAGATGTATTGGCAATAAGTAATTATATTAGTATTGAATCATTATTACCATTAAGTTGTAGGGAATTATTAATATTTTATTCTATTTTATTATATTTATTATATTTAGGGATATTGGCGATATTTAATTATATATATATATATAAGCAAATGTTAAGAGATTGTTAGTTGTTAAGAGCAAGGGTGGTGGCAGCGAGAGAGCGAGAGAAAGGCCGAAGAGCATGCATATGCGTATGCATGTATGGGTGACCTGGAAGGTGATCTTGTGGCTGAAAGAAAGGCCGTTGATGACAGCGGCTGGGCGCCCAGCGAGTTAGAAAGCTGCGGCTCCCAAAAGGGCAATTTCACCATGCGTAGCTGCAGGCAGCAAGCTGCTGCGGGGTCGGCAGAGAAAGTCGACCCAAAGAGGAAAGCGATGGAAAGTTCTGAGGGAATGATATAAGTGGATGGAAATTTACTGGCTGCGGCGTAGCATCCCACCGCGCGTCCTCATTGGTTCAAGATGCCTATAAATACGCACGGCTGAGACCATGAGGACATCTATTAAGTGAAGTACAGCGAAGAAACATACAAGTGAAGTTTACAATGGAGTGAAGTAACCCATAAGCGAAGATACCCACATCCAAGCTAAGCAACAAGGACTGGCAAACAGGATCCATATCCTGGCATATCCTTACAAGGCAATTAACAGTGGTTAAAAGCAACCAAAATAAAGACTAGGAGTTATTCCTAGCACAGATAGGGAAGACTAGGAGTAATCCTAGCACAGTTGGGAAAGACCCGGAGTATTCCTGGCACAGGGGGGAGAGACTAGGAGTATTCCCGGCACATTGGGGAGAGACTAGGAGTAGTCCTAGCAAATATTAGGAGAATAGCAGTGCATGAGGGTAGACAGGCAAGACCTGGAGTATTCCTGGCAACAGCTAGGGCACACAACAAGCCAACTTTATTTGCCCAGAGGAATATCCAGCATACGGGTGCCCAACAGTGCCCGACATAACAACTCATCAGCCCATCATCATCATCACATAGCTGCCATCACCCACCAGAAGAATATATACCAATAAAAAGATCAATAGAATTAAAACTAAATCGAAATCGTTTTCCTTATTTTCACCAGCGCAAAATATAAATTTGTTGTGTCGTACCCCGACTCCTGAAATCCGGCTCTGCCATTAGTAAGGACCAAAAAGGAGCGTTACAATATTCTGTATTATATTTATGGAGGATTTAATTAATTAAATTTATAAAGTTTTATGGAACCTCCGTCTTTATGGAGTTGGCAATCTAAAGTGAGTGCACAAGATACAGCCGCGAACTTAAGCACAAATCGAAGCTTAGCAAAGCTTCTTCTCTGTCTACACTATTTAGCTCGTAAACAGGGGATATTTCGAACATGTTGAGCTGGAGTAGGTTGCAGTTGCCTTCGCACCTTCTTGGAGGCCTTCCGGTGTTTTAAGAATCACCCTTTCCATTGTGATAGAGTGATCTCTTCATAAGAAAATCAATTGGTATTCATGCGTATTCATTGTCGAATTTTATTTAAGTAATGCTGACAATAATGGGATAAATCCAATGATTGATTTTACAGGTGGCACTGATGGTCCCATTTGCTGGTTTCGATGCACCACACCCATATCGGTTTCTGTTTAGGATGATTAAAGCTATTTTGTCATAACTTAATTCTAAAATGAAAGCTATAAATGCAGCAACATATTAATTAACAATATTTGTTGCAAATGATAACAATTAGGTCAGGGAAGCACTCATTTTCCAGGCGCGATTATATTTTATTGCGATTTTTAATATTAGTTGAGAACTTAGAATAGAACAAATTTTATCTGTGTGGATTTTTTAACAGTTAATAATTTGAAAATGACCTCGGAAATTTTGGTGAGAGGATGATATTATCTAAGATTTTCCTTGTGAACCTTCCTCCCCCTAATAAGTACTGTTGTTTCTAAATCCTGTTCTACTCTTTGTTCTAAATAAAGCGGGGTCAACTTATTTCCCAATCTTCTATTTCTCTTTACTTAAACTTTTTCTCCTGTTTCAAATGCTCTGTCTCGCCTATCTCTGTTATTACGTGCAATTAATTTTTCCTGAGCCTTCCGAATTTTCTCCTTTACGTGGCTGCAATTAACATGTTCACGATAATTTTAGAGTGTATGATTTTGTTGCACTCAATGGTAGCCAATAGCACTAGTTCGACTGTGCCATCTATATCTCGATCAAGCTTAAGACATCTGGAAATCTCCGTAAGTGTGCTGAAAAAACGCTCAACCTGCCCATTGGAAGTACTGCGTAATGGCGGGGCATTGACCATCAAAACATTCAAAGTAATTGTGAAATTCCGCGTTTTACGTCAGAAATTCCTCGAGACCTCAATAACTGCACCACTCCAAACTTTGAAAATTTGTCAACACATGTTAAGAAATGATTTGAATCAGTTGAATAAATATCTATGTTTAGAATTTCTCCGGAATAAGTTGGAATCAGCGTTTCACCAATAATGTGTTTTACTGGATGACGATCATACTTTGATTGAGCGCAAATTCTGCAGTTTGACACTATCTCCTTAGCTTTCTTCTCCATTTTTGGAAAAAAATATTCTTCGAGTATGTGCTTTACAACTTCCTGTGTACTTCGATGTGCTCTATTGTGCTCTGGTCATTTATATCTGGAATATCCCAAACTAATGATCGAGTATACCAAAACTTCACTGACGGAAAAACTTCTCTCAACCAATGCTGAATTTGGGCTAATATGGGAAGATCACAAAACATAGCATTAACCACTGATGGATTAACTGCTTCATGAACTAATTCTTTTAAAATCTTGCTCATTGGTAAAGGTCACTATATGTCTCATCTTTCTTCCGAATATATTGAACTTATACCCTGATCTATAATAATTTGGTTGCGAAAACAATTTACTGGCTTGGGAGTTAATTCAATAACATCTGTAAGAAATTGTTCACTGTGCATAGCGTCTGTACTAAAGGTTTCGATTTCCTGTACATTTGTTTGTTGCATACTTGGCCATTTTCACCTCTTAGGATCGCAGTAAGGGGTTTAGCTATCTTTGCGTAATTTTTATAAAACACCTATAGTATCCTGCTAAACCTAAAAAAGATCTTTTAAATTTTTGGTTGTGGGAAGTTCCGAATAGCCCCTAGTTTCAATGGAGATGTTTCTATACCCTTATCAGAAACTACAAATCCCGAATATTCTGTCTCTTGCTTAAAGAATTTTGATACTCTCATATTTGCTTCATATAAGCACTTCAGAATGGAATCAACATCTTTTGTGTGTTGAGTTTCTGATTTAGAAAAAATTATGATGTCATCAACATAAACAAAACAGCATTTGCCTATAGTTCGTTGAAAAATGCTTGGTGCATTTTTTAAGCCAAATGGCAGACGACAAAATTCAAATTTTGCATTTTTTATAGAAAATGCAGTTTTACATCTATCACGTTCGGCGAGCTTAATCTGGTGAAAACCAGATTTCAAGTTCAGAGTTGTGAAGTACTTGCATCACCCTAAATTGGAAAGTATTCCGGTGATATCAGGAATTGGATTTCTGTCACCAGTAGTTTTTTCGTTTAGTTCACGAAAATCTACAACTAATCTATGCTTTGGTTGACCGAATTCGTCTTTGCCCTTTTTACTAACTACCCAAATGGGGTTATTAAAGGATGATTTGCTAACAACTCCTTTACCTCTTGGCTTACAAAATCTATAAAAACTATAAAAACGAGAGTAAACTGGCTCCTCACTTATTGTTGTAATAGTTGCTACTACGTTAGTATTGTAGGGTAAGGCTTTATTTGGATCAGCAAGGGTTTTATTATTCAATTTCAGCATTTCATAGAATTTGTATTTTTCATTTTCTGATATATCTTCAATATTGATTGTGATGTGACTGACATCCGTGAATTCGTCGAAGAAAATTTGTTCTTTACCGTTTTGATGTCTAATTAAAGATTGGTTTAGATCAATGACAGCATTGGCTTCTTTTAACAAATCCAAGCCTATTATTCCATCTTAGCCGTTGAGGCCGGGTAAAATAAAAAATCGGTATTTTTACCAAATATATTAATTCTACACTTTTTCTCAATTCTTAAATTAATGTTTTTACATTAAAGGGCTGGACCGCGTCCTAAAACTGCCCTTGGGAGCCAGTGGAGCATGGACTTAGATCTAAAAAAGAAATTCAAATTCTTCTATGTAGTCATAAACTGCTTCATTGTACTGCTCTTCAGGCATATCCTCGCCACTCGCGCTACAATAATTTACATGATTAACTCTCTGAGATTTTCAAAGATTTAAAGTACGACCAGATTCGGCTGACCATTTTAAACTTGGGTATTGTTCGATTTGGGAATTTATATTTCGACTAATCTCTTCTTGCTGGGCTCTGTAGCTGCCATTAATATTTTGATTCCAATTCGTTCTATTCTGCATTGAGTGTCTGTTTGAGTTATGGCGAAATTTCGAGGATCCCGGATCTATTTCCTTTGGTTCAATTCTCTGATCAATGAATTCTCTATTTCGGTTTTTACTTATATCGTTGCGCTTTTTGCCCCCATTGTACGCATTGCTTTCTTTACGTGGCTCATAGCGCTGAGCGAAAATGGAAGCAAAAACATACCGCTAAAGATTTGCATCAACTTCTTGAGCTAAAGCTAAAACATGTGCTAAATCATTTGTTCTTGATGAGAACAATATATCGCAGAGCGGTTTTTTTAGACCAGAAATAAATATCCGTAAACCATCTTCCCTGTATTTAGAATTTAAAGCAGCGGTTATTTCGGTGCTGTTACCATATGCCATAATTACCTTGTTTGCTATTAGAGACAACTTTTTCTCTACCTTATCATAAAATTGTGGTATGGATAAGTCACCCTGACGCAAAGTGGATAGCTCTTGCTCTATTAGATAAATAGATCCAGCCTAGCTATAATTGCTTCAAAATTCAACACAGTATTAAACGATAGTTTAATCCGCCAAGCCAACTATCTTATTTCTGATTATAACAACGACTTGATAATATCAAGTAGTACCCCCCGAGCGTTCGTATAACTTATGTACTGCATGCGCAGCAGCTCGCCAAGATACATATTTAGCCTGATATCCTTCGAATTCTGGTAACGATTTGACTGCATCGAGGCTTTCATTCCCAAAATTGTTCGTTCTTCGAATTTTGTACTAGTTGCAGACGGTTTGGCCCTAGCTTTTCTGTCGACTCATTGATTTTTCTTTCTAATGAGATTTCTGCTCCTCGATAATTTCTCTTTGACCCGCCAGCGCCTCTTCGAGAGCGAATCTAATACATGCGTCTACCTGTTCAGAGTTCATTTTTTTTTATTATATCGAAGTCTTCTAAAAATTAAAAAGTTTAAAGGAATCGGTGATGTTGTGGCTCACAAAAGCATGTGGTCTATAGTAAATTCATTCGCAATGTAAAATTTGGCTTACGTTTCTTCTTTGGAAACTGTGTGCTTCACTTACCCATTAACAATGTATTTTCTTAGAGGATACGAAATTTGATTGGATTGGGTACGCTGTGTTGTATCGGTGCCAGCTTCTTAGTGCAAGGCCTCCTTCTTTGGACGTTGGTTTTCAGTTAACTCGGCCCACGTAATAAATTTTTTAATGACTTTTGACTCTAACCTCGAGAGTCGTTTGGCAATCGTGTTGACTATTGTAAGTTCGTGTCCCACGGTGGGCGCCAATTAATATATTCTTTTTTATATTTATGTTGAGCTGGAGTAGGTTGCAGTTGCCTTCGCACCTTCTTGCGTGGGCGTAAACAGTTGTTGAGCACTGCTATGATAACTTATACAAAACAGATTGGGATGTATGGCTTCAATATTTTGTATATTGGTTTAATACCACTCTGTCTCTGGCACATAACTATTGACCATACGAGCTAGTTTTCGGCAAACAAAGTAACATGCCAAAATATTTCAATAAAATAGATAAGATAACCCCATTATGCAATATAGAAGATTATGCTAAGAAATGAAAATTTAGGTAAGATCAAGCTTACAAAATGATAGGATGATAGGAACATAATAAACTTTGAATTAAATATAGCAGTTAAGGTTTTATAAATGAATGAAACGGGCCATAAATTAGAAACTAAGTATCTAGGCCCATATACAGTAGATTCAATAGAAGATAGAGAGAATGTTTTAATTAGAGATAACAAAAATAAAAAACAAAATGTGCATAAAGATAGCTTAAAAATTTTCAAGTACAATCCAAATTCAAAATTATTACCATAACTTTGATACCACAAAAAGAAAACTAATTAATTAAGCCTCAAAAAAAAATAACATACGAAGGAAAAATATCCATAAAGACATTCATATTTCCACAACAAAAATAAATAACATATAAACCCATAAAATAATTACCCGCCACACACCCACACCAACCAATTACCAATTAACAAAAAACACTGCTAACTCCTATGGAGGAGTGGCATTTCAAATTTACAAATGTCTACAAACATAGGAAATAATCCTTAACGATGATTTTGATGCAATTTGCATAGAATGCACAAAAAAATTTTGACTGATATCCGCACATATAGCACCACAGCAAAGATTTTCCTTAAACAACTTCCAAACCGTACTACAATCATCACACAGCAGCACGTTAGTCACTGGTGACTTTAACAGCAATACACCTCAGCACCCACAACACACTTACAAACATCGATTTAACTTTCAGCAGCACATGGAAAATAGTACGGAAGAGGCAATTTTCCAATAATAATATCCCTATTCACTTCTACGATAACAAACACCTAATTTATCTCAGCCAAACCTAACTTTATCACTGATAAAGCAAACTGGGAACAACTTTCAAAAATAACAGAAGAATACTCAGCACAGATACCAACAAGCACAGACATAAACAAAGAAGTGGCCTTAATATACAAAATAATTATTTCGAGGGCTAACAAAACAATTCCCCAAACGCACACAATGACACACCTCCACAAGAACCCTTGGTGAAACACAGATTAACAACCACTAAGAAATAAAGAAAATAGAAGATGGCACCGACTAAAAAGAGAAATTATAACAGAAAATATTCTATAACTTAAAAAAGCTAACGGACTATTTAGATTAGCCCTAAAAAGATAAAAAAAAAAAATAGCATCAAACAATTCACCGAACAAATAGCTGCAAACACTCCACATAAAGGAATCTGAAGCAATATTATGTCATTTTGCGGACTCAACCCCTAAAAACTCATCCACAACATCCCTAACCCCAGTACTCACACATACTATACTAATAAACAAGCAATCAGAGAACTTCTTTGCAGAAACTTTTCAGAGGAAGCATCCGACTATAATTTCACCACCAAATTCATAAACTCAAAACAATCGCACTAAATAGCATACACAACCTTACTTACACTCCAAAAAGAAGAGCATTGGAAATTGAAAAACCAATAACCCTCATCGAGCTTACAGCAGCACTAAACACACTAAAAGGTAACACACCTAGACTGGATAAAATGACGATGACCAAAAATCTAGACAAAAAAACAGTAAACAAAATCATAGTCCTACAGAACGCCATACCAAAGAACTATATTCCCCAAGCCTACTAGAACAGCATAAGAATTTCAATACCAAAACCCAGTTCAGACAAAAACTTCACTAAAGGCTTACCGACCTATATCGCTAAATCCATGCCTATCAAAAATCCTACATAAAATAATAGCAAAGCGACTGCGGTGGTTTGTTTCCAATGATAAACTAATACATAACAGTCAAACCGATTTTAAAAAGTGGAAATCGTCTTTAGACAGCCTACTCCTAGTAGACCATCTACTAGCTTGAAGCATCTCCAAGAAAACCACACTTCAATCATATCACTTGACTCTGCGAGAGCCTTCGACAGATTAGAAATCCACATAGTACTCAACCAACTAATAGAATGGAAAACTGGTCAAAAAATACTTAATTTTGCCAAAAACTTTACGAGCAATCGCTAAACAACAGTATGCATACACATAGCCTTTTCATCCTTCCACCACACCCCCAACGGAATCCCTCAAGGATCACCGCTTTCTGTAGTTCTATTTGAAATAGCGTACAACAAACTTTTTGAAATTCTTACTCAACATCCAAACATCAGCTTAAGTGCATAGGCGGACGATTTTAACATTATATTACAACTAAAAAACGAAGAATACAAATAAAAACTTTATAGGGACACAATAACAAACTGAGGCGATTACTCATGCGCTAGGCTCTCCAAGAAAACACAACTGCAACAGCACCCTACGAAGCGCGAGCTGCCACACTAGAAGACAGAACCTCACTAAATCACTGATCACTGCAAACAACTCAGCCATCATCAGAATATTTAAAACATACCGACCACCAAAAAGACAGAAACGCGATTCTACTACAGACAATATAATAGAACATAACAAAACCCACACCTTAGCATTTCAACTCACAATCCCTCGGGCCCAAAACATACCACCCTGGAATACAAAACAAATTAACATTGACAAAACCCTTAGAAACTTCAGCAAAAAGAACACGTCACCAGAAAGAAGAAGATAGCAAGGAATAGGCATACATATACACTAACGAATCCCAGACACACTCAATCTCCACTCTCGTCATCATACATGATGTAACTCACATGAAATCGAGCCTTCTGCCCCACTACTCGTCTGTCTTTTCAGCCGAAACTATTATAGTAGCACTAGCGCTGGACACATTCAAAAGCATATGCTCGGACTCTTTATCCACCATAGACGCAATAAGCAACCCAAACAACAGCGAATACTATAGCTCAATCATACGCAACACCGTACAAAAATCATTTCCAAAATTTAAAGTACTATGTGTACCAGGACAAAAAAACTCATACTAAAATACATTAAAAAAACTCATCAAGAAAAAATACGAAACTGTCTATCAGAAAGTTCCTGGTACCAAAACATAATTCACAATAAATACAACAGCTACTACCACTTCAAAAACAACCAACTCTCCCTAACACGCGAAGTTCAAATCAAAATAACAAGACTTAGACTCGGACACACAAACATTACCCACAAATCTTATATTGACCGGTGCGGTACGATCTTTCCACTTGCAACTTATTCAAAACCCAAAGACGGCAAGTATTCAAAAACACTAATCCACTAAAATGCCTCTCAAGCCCCTCACCATTAAACACAAAAAGAATTCTACAAAACCTAGAAAAGACTAACCTAAATTTCAGCATATAAAATAAAAACATTACACACACTTCTATACAATATTAAAACACCCAAACTTTGTGAATATGTATATAAATAGACCTACACTAACACGAGCTGAAGGCCAAAGTTGCCATAGCCGAAAAAACCCACGGTAGCTTATAATTTTTATAAACTAGCTCTAAAATAAATAAACGATCTCAACGAATTAGAAGTGCAGAGATCCCTAGTGACCTGTAGCAATGAAAGTTCGAAATTGAGCTTAGTTGAGCAGATTATCGGCAGACTTCCATCGTTTCAGAAAAGTGTACGTATTGTAGCATACGGGTTTTGCGTATTTAACCGATTACCCATTGACAGAAGCAATTCATGGCATACTACAAGAAACAGTTCAGAGGCAGAATTTAAGTCAGCCTTTACTTATATAATATCTTCTATTTAGCAACAAGTTTTATTTTAAGGAAATCACTGCCATAAGGTCTGGAAGAATCTTAAACCAGTGTTTCAAAAACTGAATCCCTTTCTAACAGAAGAGAAAGTAGGGTCACAAATAGTTCACGACGTGCGTGTTGGAGGCCGTCTCGCACAAGTACCCATAACATTGTTAGCTCAAAAACACAATTATATCACCCGAACATATATCGAATATCTGCATCGTAGAAATCTTCATACAGGCGCTAAGGTTCTGATTGGTATTCTTCGTCTAACTGTATGGATAATAAATGCTCGCGAAATAGTTCGAAAGGTTGTCAGACGTTGTTACCCCTATATGCCGACCGTTATGCAACAAATAATGATCAATCTGATGATTGCGCTCTGGCAACCCGGCCTTTTCTTATTTGCGGAGTGGATTTGTGCGGACCTTTTCTCACGACACATCGGATTCGCAGCAAAGTTCTCTATAAATCATATCTAGTTTTTATACCCTGTACCCATAGGGTAAAAGGGTATATTAAAGTCGCTAAAATGTATGTAACAGGCAGAAGAAAAATTTTCCGACCCCATAAAGTATATATATTCTTGATCAGTATCAGTCCGCCTGTCCGTCCGTCTATTGTATGAGCAGATCAAGTTTATTTCAAATTTTTGCCACGCCAACTTCCGCCCCTGGAAGCTGACCAAATTTTGTCGAAATCGGACAATAATTATCGGAGATATACGTATTTCCGTTTTGTACTGAAACGCCCCATGCAAAATGGGCAGTTAGGTGTGAGCGAGATGGCATGCGTTCGCTGTTGCTGCAAGCTAAGAGACTTTTTTTTTGTAAATTGATCTCGATTTTGATCGTATTTGACTTTATAGAGTACTTTTACTTTTACTTGTACAGGGTATACTCAATGTCGGCAGGGACGACTTGCTTGCTTCATTTTTGTTTGTTTCGCTTCAAAGGCGATACATACGAAACTTATTTCAGATCTGTCTGCTAATAACTTCATTCTCTGTTTAAAGCAATTTATTGGATGACGAGGTATTCCCAAAAGGAAGGCTTTGTAAACTTTTCTGGACAGAGGTCCATCTTCGAAATTCAGAATTCACTCGCATTACTGTTTTCGAATTCAACTTTATCCCACCTCGTGTGGCACATTTTGGAGGTTTATGAGTATTTCGAACGAGAGAAGACCTTGGTTTCATTTTGGGAATGAATAATCTGTATAGCACAGATTTTAGTTGGACCATCTGCAATTGGGCAGAGCAAACATGTATATTGCCACTTTTTTTATTCTGTAGACTAAGCTTACGCTTGATAGAACGCACCAAACGCTCCCAAGCGCCACCCATTTGTGATGCCGATGGCGGGTTCAAATACCAGGCTATTCCACGATTCGCTAGTTGTTAATGCATCGCGGAGTAAAGCGTCAGCTTCACGGAAATTAGTGCTATTGTCATTGCAGACTTTTTTCGGAATCCCACGAAGTGCAATGTGATGGCCCACACCCGTAAGAAATGAGTTTGCAGTGAGACTATGGATAATTTCGTTACTTAATGCTCGCATTGTGAGGCAAGTTATTATCATGCCTCAACGCTTCAACGCCTTCCGTTATAAACATTAGCAAATCGGCTTTCACTTTCGCTTACACATAGCACGCCGTGCTCGTCCATATATAGTTGAAGCCTCCATAGCGGGCTGCTCCGGCAGACGGTTTTCCCTTTCTCAAAAGCTGCGTTCTCGTCTCCAAAATTTCCCTGTTGCATTTTTCGATATAGGAACATTTGTGCTGTAACTATAAGGTACAACGAGGCAGTTCCTTGGTACCTGCATCTGCTGTGGTGATTTTGCCCGGCCATGTTGCCGGTGGTTATTTAAGAAACTCGTGTCCGTCAAAATGTTGCTTGTATGCCTCTGACGTATGTTGACTTTTGGTGGCAACATCTGCCACATTTAGTTTGCTCGGCACCCATCTCCGTGATATTCGTGACTTCTGAGATTTCTGCTATTCTGAACATCACATAATGTTGATATCGTCGAGGATCTCGGTTCAGCCATGCCAATACGGGTTTTGAATCTCTTCATAATACCTTGAATATTTACCACATGTTGCAAAATAATGTTGCGCATTAGCCTTGCGTCTGTCATCCCAGCTTGCAACTCTAGGCGTCTTATAGATAGATTTAGCTGAAAAGAGACTCAAAAATGTTTTATTGTTGTGCTCGATTCTAAAATAAGTAACAGCAGCATAAGCAATCTTCGGCTTTCCACGGCAGAAAAAAGCATCTCGGAATTCGAACTTCGGCTATTGGAGGAAGAAAAGATAGCCAATTGCGATAATATGGAAGGATGGTGATAGATCTTTATCCGCCACACTTGTTGGAGAAGGATTTTAAGCTACATCATAACCCATCGGATCAAAGACTGACATCAAAAATAGCAAATTTTTTCTTTTGGTTGATAGTTGTTATTATGTTGCGCTTAAGACGCACGAACTTTAATGCATACGTGAATGCATCTTGATCTGGGTTCCATTGCATATCCAATATCTTCTCGTGGATGTTGAGGTCCTCACTATTTAAAAGTTGTTTCTCATCTTGGATTTCGATCTCGTTTAGTCCCGATAAAACCTTTTGCATGTCGAAACCACCACGAGCGTGTACCTCTCGAACTTCTTTGGCCAGAGCTATAGCTTCCTCTACTGTGTGACAATAATCGATGTAGCCGTCCACATAATGGGATTTCCGGATGGCTTAGCAATGTCTCCACTTATTTCAATGGCTCCCTTTCTGAAGTTATACATAATCTGGAGCAACGGTATAAGAAGATCGGGACCTTTCATCAGAAAATCGTTAAGAGCTACTCCCGATGATTTTGCTGCGGCCTCCCACACTAATCTCAACCTATCAGGTTTGTATGGATTACGTACAGTAAATATAGGCAGATACCATACGTTATCTTCCTTGAGCAGCAATTTATTGACGTCTAACTTCTTTGCATATCCTTTGTTGATGAGGTTTTGTACTTGTTGGTTTAAATCGGCTGCGACCTAGCGATCATTTGCTATTTTTCTTTGGAGACAAAAAGCATTCATTTGCAGTCAAAAGACTGTCAGGAAAGTGCCGATAATCATCTTTCCCAAGTAAACCTGAGGTATATTTTCCAGGGTTAAAATTTCTTGTTTTTTCCAAGATGAAAATCTTGATCTGCAATGATCTCTGTTTTGATAGCTTTGGTGGATCATTTTCCTTCGTAAGGATGTTTTGTTTAACCATCTCAAGATCCGTCTCAAGATCCGTCTCAAGATCCACTAAATATGGTCCATCCCAACCTAATCTTTGCAGCAATGGGTTGCTGCCACTTGTCCTCGCGCTCCTTTTATGAGGTAATAAGATTTGGGTTGTTAATGCCGATGATAACCTTCGAATAGACAGGTTCCTTAGATGCGAAAATTGACTTTTTATTGGATTGCGGCTCATGTCTTCTCACATTTAAAGTCCAATTGATGCATTGTGGGCTGGGAACTCCCTTCTCGCACAGCTCTTTGGCCAGACCTTCCTACATGAGTGTTAATTCTAAAGAAATATTCTTGAGGTTTTCAGGATGATTCACGATGATTATGCAAGGCACTGGTCGTCGCTTCAAAGTGGAGAGGACTATTGTGCCCTTACTACAATGCCCTTTTAAGCATTGGGAGCATAAGAGAAGAGACTTCATCGTATCCCACCTCTCCTTCACATTTCTTCTTCATTCGTTTCAACTTCTGCCAGCGTCTGTGGTGGCATGTTCTGGGCTCTTGTACTTATGACCCGTGGAGTACTGTTACCACTAGGATTCATCATGCCGGCCATCATTTGCCCGCCAACTCCACCTGCCTGAACGTGGGTACTCAGTGGGGTATAGTTACGCCGTATAGTTACGAGTATTCTCTCTCGAGGCACATTTCTTCTTTCAATTATTGTAGCGGCAGTTAATGATCTTCCTCCGTTGCTCACTCCTCCACATGTTGGTTGATTATTTCAGGCTTCTTAGTTCCGACACGTGATTGGACTTCAGTGCATACTGACGCCGGCTGGGAAGTAGGGTCATGTTCGTCTACGACTACAGCAGCTTGACGACTGCTAAGTGAAATGCACGTTGCGTACATCCAGGAGCTCGAGGTGGCATTATTTTTCTTTCCGCAGCATGTGCAATAAAATTGAATTGCAGAACTGGAGCATGTAAGCATCTCCTCATCGTCCGCTGCGCTGTGCAGCCCACAGTTTCTACTAGAAGGCATCTCTGATGTGTAAGTTCCACCAGTACAGCAACGGCAATGAATTTCTTTGCTGATGGATTCACTGAAGGTTTGTCCCGTAGTTAGTCAAATAGAAATCCGATCCTCTGTAGCTATATATCAAGAACTTTAACGACTTTCTTCACCGTAGGATATTCACGAAATTATTTCCGTAGAAATTCTAAAGAATTGTTTTTCATTTGAATAGGTTTTTAGCTCCGTCTCAAAGCTAATGAAACAATTGGGCCCCGTTGAAAAAAATTATATTATTCAGTGCCAAACTTCTAGGGGCAACCTTTAACTTTTGTAATTACAATTCAAGGTTTAAGTCACATTTCATAGAAAACTGATAGAGTTTTTTCATATGTGTTGTCAAGTTAACCAATATAATGAAAGATAGACATATATCAACCGAGAGGTGGCGTCATTTTAAGGATTTACGGCTGGCCGTTTTTAATTATTATAATCCGAAAGGTACTGATATTTTACTTGGCAGTAATATTTACGACGATGATGCTGGGAGAAGAATTTTTGGACAAAATACTCGTTTCGGCTACATCAACTCTAAAAAGATTAATGGATTATCATCTCGCACTGTAAGTGTATGAACCAACAGTGGCAATAATGACCTTAATGTTGTGCAAATTTTGTAAGTTTGACGAAGAATCGCGAGGAAAAAATTTGGTATGTCTCACCTTCCTCTCACGTCTGGACCGATGAATGGACGCTATGAAATTCTAGGTTTCTTACCTGGCGGTTAGGCACAGATACCGATTATTGGAAGCGTATTTAAACGTTAATAGATAGAGTAAAGTGAAATAGAATACGTCACAAATCCTCACAAAGCTTAAAGAGGGGCGGGGGAGGGGGGTACCACTACTATCTACCGCATCATCCCGTTATGAAGGAAACTTCATCAACTACAAAGGTCCTAGTTGTCTTCGACGGGTCAAAACGAGCAATGAAGGATCGTTAAATAACCTTAGCGATTGGATGCGATGCTACGTGTGCAGCTGCCGGGTATCATATTCAACTGGTGTGGACTACAATGCGCATTTTGAGCTGATGTTGAAAAACTGTATAGATGTATAAACATCGCAAGGTATGGGCAATATCAGCGCATATTATGGAACCAACAACTGACTCCTATTTTCCATTGGCCGTAGATGTGGTAAAACATCAAATGTTCGTTGATGACATTTTGTCTGGTGGAAATAGTGTTGTCGAAGCGAAAGCAGTCTAAAATCAAGGTGTTTTTATTACAAGGCATACCAGCGGAAAATCATGAAACAAGTGGATTACCGCATGTCAAAAGTGATGACACACAAAACGAACAATTTTATCAACTATTGCGAGTTGATTGATGACTAATCATTATAGTGGCTAAATTTCTGATGCAGCGACTATGGAAGGAAAAAATAGGCTGTTCAATATTAAAAGTATAGAAATACCACGACATAAAAGTTGGGGCCAAAAAAAAAAATGAGGTAGCGGATTTACACATATATATTTTGCGATGGATCGTCATTCGCGACTTAAAATAAACTTTTCTAATAGTATTTTTTGGTCAGATTCTATCCAAATTCAGCTCTGGTAGCATGGACCACGATGATTACAAGCGAGGGTCGACGGATAGCCTTGCAATACTATCAATTAATAGGCAGATTTGGATGTTCGTACTTAAGAGCAAATGGTAAGATGCCACATAAATCTAGTGGAGGAGATGCAAAGTTGAATTTATATTGCCCAGCATTTATCATATACACCACTTCTTCGGATTATGGTATATCTCAAACATTATGAAAATCAATCGTACCAACATTAATAAATAGAGGAATCACTAGTCATTTTAACCCAATGTCAGTTCCACACATCGGAGGATTGTGGTCGATGAAGTATCTTATCTTAAGCGGACTTTTGAAGATGGAGCTTTAACATTTCAGGAACGCGCAATCGAATCTGGCCTCAACTTGAGGCCTCTTTGTCCGCTAGCAACCGGGACATTTTACGACTTCCAACTCCAAATACAGTAAACTTAAGTGTGGTACATTCGTACTTAATACGAACAATAGTCTTGATATTCTTAAAACTTTGTCTCTTTCCATGTAAAGTTTTCAACTTTAAAAAATTGTAATCACTTAGTAACAAGTCTGTTGCTACATTGAATTTCAGTCTGTTAGCGTTGACCAAATTAGTCGGATGGAACTTCTGTGCCTGTCGACTCCTGAATTTCTTTTAGGTTAAAAAAAATAATTAATTAATTCATATCTTGTGTTGAACCCATTTCTTCTGGACGTTGACGCGAACTATGCGCAGTACGCTCAAGTGGCCCATGCGACACCAGGACAATGCCTGTTACGCGCGAACCCTAGCAGACAGCATGCAAAAACGAAGTCGCGTGGACAACAGACGACAATTAGAACATACCTAAAGTTAAAACTAAATAATTAAAACTAATTACGAGCTAGATAGCTAAGAATAGAAGTTTTTAAAGTAGGAATAGAGGACTCTTTTCTGATTAAGTGATAATGGCGATTATAATCGGAACAAAGGACCCGGGAAGGTTCATGTAAAGTATAGTTTGAAATGCAACTTGTTAAAGTTAAAGGGACATAATTTCTACTTAGTCTACAAGGTACAGATAGATTGACCTGTTCTAATAAATTAGGAGAGTCTATTTGCCCATTCAAAAGCTGTTGTATAAATAAACTGCCAAGCATTACTCTACTAATAAGAAACAATGGAAAATTAATTAGAAGAAATCTACTAAAATACGATGACAAATTACGATTAAAATCCCATTTCAAACCAAAATGCAAAAATCCAATATGGTTTTTGAACGGATTCAATTCTAATATTGTGTGATTCATATTGAGGTGACCAAACGCATAACCCGTTCTTCAGAATAGGACGGACCAGTGAAATAAAAAGGGTTTTGGTTGTGTAAGGATCGTTGAATTCCTTCGACCATCGCTTGACGAAACCAAGAACACTCATGGCTCACTAAGGTAGCAATATGACGAGTGAAACTTAATTTATGGTCCATGAGTACACCCAAATCACTCATCTCATTTAAACGTTCAAGTGGAGTATTATTAAGGTAATAAGTTTCTACAAAGTTTCTAACGACATGACATTACACTTCGAAATATTTAGGTTTAATAAGTTAACTTCACACCAAGCCTGGAGGTTGCTAAGATCGGCTTGAAGCAGACGCGGGGAACCTGAATCTTTGAAACTAAGGAAAAGTTTAACATCATCAGCGTACATAAGCACACGAGAGTGAATTACGACGGAAGGAAGATCATTAATAAAGAGGGTAAAAAGCAATGGTCCAAGATGGCTACCCTGTGGCACTCCCGAAGTTACTTTGATGGTCTTAGACAGTGAGGATTTAAATAGGACCTTTTGTGTACGGTCAGTCAAATATTGCAGAATCCAGCTGAGTAGAAGGCGTGGAAGGCCAATTTCGTTCAGCTTGTACAAAAGCAGTATATGATTAACAAAATCAAAGACCTTACTGAAGTCGGTATAAATGACATCAGTTTGCGATTTATTCCCGAATCCTTCGATCGATAAAGAAGTAAACTCTAACAGGTTAGTGGTAGTAGATCTGCGTTTCATGAACCCAAGTTGGGTAGATGAAGTACAGAACTACAGAAATGTTGCAATTGAGAAGTTATAATTTTCTCAAATGCCTTCGGTATAGCGGACAATTTAGAAATACCCCTATAATTTGATGCTACGGACTAGTTACTTTTTATATGAAGAGGAATAATAAAAGATTCCTTCCAAATAGGTGGGAAAGTAGAAGTTTTAACGGACAAGGTAAATAACTTATGAATTTGGTTACATAAAGTGTCAGCGCAAAACCTGAGTACACAACCAGGTTTCCCACCTGGTCCTGGTGAGTGCACAAGTTTTTACTGAAGTAAGCACGCTTAGGAGCGAACTTTCATCGATCACAGGATTAAAGATAGAATTAGACCTATTCAACTGATAAGGATACGAAGAGTTAGCGTGATATTCCTTGGAGGAATAAGTTGTATTGAAAAAATGAGAAAACATATCGGCAATGGCCTGATCATCGTTACCTTTTTTATTTTCAAAACATAAGTAAGAAGGATGCACTGATGCCTTGCGTTTGGCGTTGACAAAGTTATAAAATCGCTTAGGATCACGGGAAAACTGAAGTTTACAGCGCCATAAGTAATCCTTATAACATTGTGTATTAAGCACCTAAAAATTTGATCGAGCAACTACATAAAAAGAAAAATCGGACTGTTGACCGGATTTTTTATATTTTTTATAATATCTAGATTTTACATTCTTTAAAGTAGATAACTCCATAAAACCATGGCGGCTTGTCAGTTGACACATGGGTGACACGTGGGACACAAGCATCAAAAAGTAAAAACATAGTATTATAGAAAAATGAAATAGCAGCGTCTACATCGTTGCAAGAATACAGATAAGACCAATCTGTAGCAAGAAAAAGCTCATTGAGCTTCAAAAAGTTAGTTTTACGAAAGCAACGAGTGCGAGATGTCGAGTTGGTAATCGGCAATCGAAAAGGAAGGTTTATGGTTAAGTCCAAAGTTGGATGGAAATTGTCTTCGGGGACAACTAAAGGACCGATTTTCGAAACAGAGCAGTCGGAAGAATCTAACATAAATATAAGATCTAGTAATCTACCATTTCTATTATGCACAGGGTTAACTTGGGTTAAGGATAACTCAAGAAGACCATCAATAAAGCAATGTGAGGAGGAAGGCACCAGCATGGAAGACTCATCTGATGGATACCAAGAAATGTCAGGCAAATTAAAATCCCCAAGAACGATTAGTAAATCTGCATCGGAAAGATGGGAGGATACAGAGCAAATTGCTTCTAAATGGCTGGTGTATACCGCCATTTCAGATTTTGGTGGAATATATGAGAAATTTTGACACTAACAAATTCAATGTCAAGAGCTACAATTAGTATTTACGTATATTCACTGAGTACAGTGAGTATTCGATATGTGAGCATGCTACATCTCCCTTTTTTTTTAGAAAAATAACGTAATTATATGAAGTTATTTTCTTAGTCTAGGTACTTGTATATAGAAAAGAGATAAGTAATAAAATTTTTTTTCTGATTGATGATATATATATATATTGATAATAATAAAAAAATTTTTTTTATATATTTATATTTTTTTTTTTTTATCGAATCATAAAATATTGATATAAAGGTGTTTTTTTTTCTTTTTATTATATATTTAATTTTGTTTTGTTTTATTTGACCCAATTCTTTTTTTTTTAACTCTTTTTTCCTTCTGTTCATTAAAATGTTTTGAACATGTATATATATATATATTTTTTTTTTTTATTTATTATTATATTATAGGTTGATCAAACCCTGTTTCATGAAACGTTTAGTTTATATATATTTTTAATTTATCCTTATGAACTTTTTGTTCTTTTTTCTTACAATCTCTAATTAAAATGTTATCATTAACTCCTATTTCTATTACCTCAAATGGTCCTAAATATTTATCTTCTAATTTATGACCTGTTTCATTCTTTAATAACACTTGGTCTCCTACTTCTATTCTTAAATCTTTAGTATTCCTATCATATGTTTTTTGCTTAGCTTTATTTTTTTCCAAAAATATTCGAGCTCTTTTATAAGCTGTTTCTAATCTAAACTTAACCTCCTTGGCGTAATCGTCTATATTATAGAGTGGATCTATTTTATCTATGCTATTAAAGTGTTTCGGCAAATTGGATTGTTTGCCGTATACTAGTACATATGGACAGTAATTATGTGCCATAGATAGTGAGGTGTTGAAACAGTAAACAAAATATGTTAACCATACATCCCAATCTGTTTTATCAATTGATATGTAGGAACGAATATACTCGTTGAAAGTTCTATTACTTCTTTCTATTGTTCCTACTGTCTGGTGGTGGTGTGCTGTGGACGTTATATTGTCTATTTTTAAATATTTGCACAAGTCATTTATAATTGAATTTTTGTATTCTTTTCCCATGTCCGTAATGAACGTCTTCATTGGACTATACTTTAGAATAAAAGATTCAAATATAGCTTTTGAGATTGTTTTTGCGTTTTTTTTTGCAACTGGAATGGCTACTAAGTATTTTATAAGATCACATATTAAAGTGACTACATATTCATTGCCGTTATCTGTGTGTGGTAATGGACCAATTGTGTCCACTATTACCTTATCAAAAGCATATATGGGGGTTTCTGTTATAGTTAATGGGGTCTTGGTATGTGTTGTCGTTTTCGACTTCTGGCATTTTGGACATTTACTTATGTACTCTTTTACATGACGACTCATCTTTTTCCAATAATAGTGACTCTTTATATTGATTAGTGTTCTTGATATGCCAGTATGACCTCCTTGTATAGGATCGTCATGATATGTAGACATTATTGCTTCTTTATCTTTATCTTTTTTGATAATGGTCACCGGTTGGAGTAGCGCTACTCTTAATGATTTTAATTTTTTATTGCCCATTTTTTAAAAGATTCTATTGAAATATTTTCAAAAATCTTTTCACTTGGTGCCAATTTGAGTTGAGTGATCTCAAGTATACCGGCTTCTTTTTCAAGCCTTTGAAAAAATTGATCTAAATCAAGGTTTCCATTGGTGTACAGATCGCCAACGTTAATTCTTGCTATAACTTTTTTTCCATGTTTAAACAAACACAATTTGTGTTATGTGCAAGGTCACTAGTTTTCGTACTTCATCATTGCAAATGACTTCATGTACGTTGGGCTTAGAAGCTATATTAGGAACTTGCCTAAGCATAATTTCCTTTTTGTTGTCTGGCCAGAGATTATTTTGTCTACTTTGTTACCTGGTAGTGACTTTCAGGACTTTATTTTGAATGTCTTTTAGTTCGGACATAGTTATCCGCGATAGGGCATCTGCCACAAAATTGTCTTTTCCCTTTAAGTATTCTTCTGCGAAATCATATTCCTGAACTTGGATTAACCATCAAAAATAGGTATGTAAGTGGTCTGTGGTCAGTTTTAACTACAAAGTGGTTTCCATAGATGTACGGTCTAAAATATACTATCGCCCAACGAATAGCTGCTAATTCTTGTTCTGTAGTGCTCTTATTGCTTTCACCTTTCGTGAATGCTCTCGATGCATATGCTATTGGTAGTTGGAGTCCATTTTTTTTTTGAGTTAAAACCGCTCCACATGCTTGTTTGCTTGCACCAGTGATTATGCAAAATTCTTTTTACATAATCTTGTTATATGCCGTGAATGGTCGGCGAAGTTTTTTATGAAGCGTCTATAGTAATTGCAAAATGCAATAAAACGTCTTGCGCTATTCGCATCATGTGGGACTGGATAACTCATGATGACGTCATATTTTTTGTCATCTGGTAATATTCCTTTGTCCGTATACTTGTGACCAAGGAATATCACTTCGTGCATGAAAAAGGTGAATTTTTCTGGATATAATTTGAGATTATATTTTCTACAAAGTTCAAAAACATCTTGTAGATTTTTTATCATTTGTTTTTCTGAACACCCAACAACAATTAAATTGTCCATATAAAGGAATGCTTGGGAGGGTTCTAGACCCGAAAACGCGATAGTCATCATCCTCTGGAATGAGTTTGGTGCTATCTTTAGTCCAAATGGTAGTCGTGTAAAAGGATATGAGCCATTGCTCGTTGAAAAGGACGTTATGTTTCTTGAACTTTCTTCTAGTTCTATTTGATGGAATCCTGACATTAAGTCAAGACATGAGAAATATTTTGCTCGGCCCAATTGATCTAAAATATCATCAACTCTTGGGAGTGAAAATTTATAAGACAAGAGCTTTTTGTTGATTTGGCGATAGTCGATTACTAACCGCCATTTCTTTTCTTCGGATCCCTGAAGGGATTTCTTTGGTACTAAAAGAAGTGGGCTATTATATTCGGATACAGAGGGTTCCACAGCCTTGTCATTGATTAATTTCTTAACTTGTTCTTGAATTTCATGTACATGACTATGAGGATTTCTATAATTTTTCATGTATACTGGTTCATTGTCTTTCAATCTCAATGTTTGTTTACAGAAGTTATTTGTTGTGATGGGTTCGGTTTGTAGTCCGAATACGTCACTATATTTGGTGCACAATTCTGTTATTTGATTTTTAAATTGTTTTGGAAAATTTTTCTTTAAGTGTGATAAAACTTTTTCATTTCTACTATCTCAATTGTTTTGAGCTACTTCGTAGTTCGAAAGTGATTCATATTTGATATTATTTATGTTTACTAATAAATCAGAATTGGTTGTATTTAACAATCGGACAAACGTACATTGTGATTTCGTTATTGTATTTGCAATATATATACCTTTTTGGATTTCTTGATTAGGTATATAAACGAAATCTTCTTTTGAATCAATTTTTATATTTCTTATCACTTCGGATCTTGCTGGTAGGATTAGGGAATTATTACCAGAACTGTATGTTATTGGAACATAAATTGAATAAGATAGGTTTTGAGGTCTAATTATAAACCAGTCTTCAGTCGGTTTGAAGTCTAACTGGCAATTAAATTTTTTTATGAAGTCAATGCCAATAATTCCATCACACGGTATTGCGAAATCGGAGTTTACTAAATGAAATTCGTGTGGAATTATATATTTGGTTGTCAGAAGTTCTATTGCTGTGGTGCCTTGGGATTTAATAACTCCTTGGCCTATGCCTTGGATGTTTATAATTTTATTGTGTTTAATGTCATAGTTATCTGAGTACAATTTTAGAAGTGATATATCCGCACCTGTGTCTATTAAAAATGTTAAAATTGTTTTTGTGGCATGATTTACAAATTTTACAAAAACATTGAGAATAAAATTTATTGAATGTATTTTATTTATTATTCGGTTGTACTTAAAGGGTTTTGAGAGTTTTCCGAATTATTATTGGCTGTTTTGCTCTTTTGTTGTAAATTGAGGAGTTTGGCAGAAATAACTTCTACTGATTCTCCTTTTACGGACTTTTTCAATTGTGCGATTATCGCAACAATTGTCTGTTCGTTACTAATAAGGTTTCGAGCATGACCCTTTAATTTGGTTTTTATTATCTGGACTGCAATTGCTTCGTGAGTGCCTTTCAGCGTATCAATCAAATTGAGCGCATCTACGAAACTCAGAAGGTTCTCTATTTTTCCATCGAACTCTGGAATCAGAGATGATGCGAGCTTTAAAAACTCAGTCACAGACTGTTCATTGACCATTGTTGATTCTTCAAGGGGTATTTGTAGCGAAGGTGGTGCTTCTGCTGGCGTTTCAGTTTTTTGTGTGCGTATTTTAGTTTCTATGTCAGATTCTTCGCTCATTTGTTCAGAATCATTTGGACTATCTGTGGCTAGAATTGACTCATCAAATTTCGCATCTGTATTTAATGCGTTTGGTATAAAAATGTGAAGACTATGTCTATCCGAGATTGTTCTGAGCTGTGTTCTTAATCGGTCTAGATTTTCTCTCGCTTGTAGCAAGTATAAGTTATTAAGCCGACTGAACACCTCTGCGAATAGTTTATTAATATTTATTTTTATTAATTTATGTTTATTAATTTTGTAATCAAAATTCGCACATGTTTAGTTTGGTTTTATTTTTTATATTTATGCTTTTATTAAGGCATTTAAATGATTTGTCGAACTCTACTCTATGGCCTTTGACACTTTGGACTATTTTCGGCCATTCCATGGAATGGGTTTATTTAAAAAGTCGTACTTTTTAAAATTTAAAACCATCATTTTTTTTAAAACTGGGGAAGAAAAAAATTTAAAAAAAATTTTTTTTTTATTCTATTATTTTGTTTTTTTTTGTTGTGTTTCATTCATCAAGTAGAAACACAGCGTACCTGCTGCATTCATATAACAGCATATATATGGTATTAACAGTATGAAAGTCATCTGTACTCTGCTACCTCCTTGGACTAGGAAATTTTCTCCTGTTATGTCAAGGTATGCTGATCTTACTTGCACCAGGTTTATCGAGCGTTGAGGTGAGTGGCTTTGTTCACTCTTAAAAAGCTCTATTAAATCATTAACTATGCTCGGGTGCCTGTCATTGATTTTATCGAAGTATTTATCTAATGTGGTCATAGTGTTGTAATACAATAAAGAAATGTTATTTTGATTAAAAAGAAAGAAATAACTCATGCAGAGAAATCAAATTTGTTATTTGTATTAAAATATTTTTTTGTTTATTGAAGAAGAAAGAAAGAATTTTTTTTGAATATATTGCTATGACACATTGTTACACTGTGTGCATATATTTTTAGATCTTATCCAGATCGTTAGCTCTGCTTAAGGCTCTTTTAGCTATACACTTATTGTGTTGATTATGAATAGCAATATATTTGTTATTTTCATATCAGCACTTGATGATTCGATTTTGTTGATAACATTCGCAGTGGAGTCTACTGATTTTGAAACAATTAACCCCATTATGGGTGTATTATATCTATCATCAAATTTGCTTATTTTATTATTAAACATACATACATATATAGTATGTTTTCAAATTAGAAAAATGTAGTTTTTTACGTTAATTTGAATTTTCTTATATTTTTTTTAGATTTTGGAAAAATTGTTTTTTTTTTACCATTATATTTAACAGGGTTCTACCTATTGGTTTGTATAGCTTTACAGGCTATACATATATTGGGCAGATAAGGTTCCGCTCAATTTTACAATTTTTAAGTATTTCTATATTTTAATAATAATTATCCTTTTTAGTTGTTCTACCAGCATCAGCTGGTCGTCGCCGGTTGGCTCGCTGATGCTCCCTCGGAGGCGTAAAAGGCGTCCTGCCTTTCACGCTCGTTGTCTCTGCTGCTGATGTCCGCGGCCTATGGGCTCAGGCTTCGTTGGTAGTTCTTTGGGTGGAGGAGGAGTTTGAGTGCTACAATGAGTTGTTTTTATTATGCTTGAATCTGAGTGAGCGAGAGTTATTGGCTTTTTCTGTTTGAGGCTTGACTTTAAGAAGTCAAGTTCTTCTTGTAATTTTTGGGCAGTTGCCCGAGGTGGTGGTGCTTTATTCGCATATAATAGCCACTTTATGTGTGCTATTCTTTTCTTAATTTTTTTCTGCACCCCACCTCTATTTGCCATAACTCTCTCTCTACTCACTCAGTTTTTTTTTTTTTTTCATTTGTTTCCTTTTCACAGATTTTCCCTCCTTCCTTGATCTTGCCTGGGTGCTTCTCTTTTTGCCTCCGGGCCTAGTTGAGCACAACTGTACATTTACTGTCCTATCACGGTCGCCATGTAATGAAATGTTCGACGAGTTGTTTTTATTAGGAAGACGAGTTTAAGTCTTTCTGTTTTAAGTTGTCTTTATTGAATGATTCTTAATTCTATAACAATTATGTTGTACAGCTAAAGACCACGTAGTTCCGCTGCCAGTGACGCCGGCAGAGAGAGCGGTCTGCTTATGTATAAATGAAAGAGAGGAGGTGTCATGTTCACTTGGTGGCAGAGCCGTCGCGCGTGTTAAATATGCCGACTCAGCTTTGTCCAGTACAATGCACCCATGGTTGGTTACGTTACCGAAAATGCATTTGAACAATAATACATATTGTAACTAAGTGCTACAATGTGTTTGTATTAGTATTAACTTATATTCACTGAGTACAGTGAGTATTCGATATGTTAGCATGCTACAATAAAACCGCTTAGGATCACGGGAAAACTGAAGTTTACAGCGCCTTAGGTAATCCTTATAACATTGTGTATTAAGCACCTAAAAATTTGATCGAGCAACTACATAAAGAGAAAAATCGGACAGTTGACCGGATTTTTTATACTTCTTAGATTTCACATTCTTTAAATTAGATAACTCACGTGAAAACCATGGCGGCTTGTCAGTTGACACATGGGTGACACGTGGGACACAAGCATCAAAAAGTAAAAACATAGTATTATAGAAAAATGAAATAGAAACGTCTAAATCTTTGCAAGAATGCAGATAAGACCAATCTGTAGCAAGAATAAGCTCATTGAGCTTCAAAAAGTTAGTTTTACGAAAGCAACGAGTGCGAGATGTTGAGTTGGTAATCGGCAATCGAAAAGGAAGGTTTATGGTTAAGTCGAAAGTTGGATGAAAATTGTCTTCGGGGACAACTAAAGGGCCGATTCTCGAAACAGAGCAGTCGGAAGAATCTAACATAAATATAAGATCTAGTAATCTACCATTTCTATTATGCACAGGGTTAACCTGGGTTAAGGATAACTCAAGAAGACCATCAATAAAGCAGTGTGAGGAGGAAGGCACCAGCATGGAAGACTCATCTGATGGGTCAGGCAAATTAAAGTCCCCAAGAACGATTAGTAAATCTGCATCGTAAAGATTGGAGGATACAGAGCAAATTGCTTCTAAATGGCTGGTGTATACCACCGTTTCAGATTTTGGTGGAATATACATATGAGCAAGTTACAAAGGCAGAATACGATTGTAGAGAAATTTTGACATTAACAAATTCAATGTCAAGAGTTGCTGTGAAGGCCACTAATTCAGAGGGAAGGGCTGAGTTGACAGCAATTAAATCTCCGCCTCCATTTCTGAATGTTTGATCGTATCTATATGTAGAAAATTAGTGGGAAAAACGAATGCATCTGATATGTCTGGCTTTAGCCACGTTTCAGTAAATGCCAGAATATGAAAGTCAAAGGACAGACTATCTACATAGAGTTTAGAAAGTTTAGATTTTAGTCCTCTAACATTCTAACCAGAACAAGGGACGAAATTAGTTTTTTGACCCGCCAGTGGGTACTGACGTGCCTGAAGGTAGGGAAAGATTGGTGCTACCTGGTGCGGAAGGCAAACAAATCGGAGGCTGATTTTTCCTCTTTTTAGCTATATACTCCTTTACTATTAAGTGTTCCGGCCAAAAATCTTTATTATTTGGTCAAAAAGATTACGCGGATCCCGATATCGCATCAGTATACGGGACAGGATTGCCAGGGGAAATGAAAATAGTGTCCGCACCTGCAGCCAATACTGGACTCCTAAACGATATCAGGTGCTGAGAATTCGGGGTTATTGGGTTGTTACCTCAAGACGGAGCCGTTAAAAGTAGAGATGCTGGTGGATCAGGGGAGAAATGCCGAGGAATGGTCTTCTTCCGCTTCGGGGATTCCCTTAATAATTTATAACTATTAAACTGAGTTTCCAGAGTCGAAAACTCTTCCCGAAGCTTAAGAAAGCCAGCCGACAAAGTTCTAAATCCCTCCCTAGTCCGCCGCATAAATATACGCATTTCCATTTCAACGTCCCGGCACGCTTCACAACTCCATTTCAGGCCCCCCCTTTCCAATGCTCTCCTTAACTCTGGCCGTATAACCAGCACATTTAACATGCATAGCATTGTCACACAGCCAGCATAAAAGGTAGTCTTCTTGGAGCTTTTGGGGATGAGGGCACTGTTTAAATGAGCAGACCAACATTATTAATTAATTATTATTATTATTTTTTTCTTTTTTAAGAAAAGATTTTAAGTAAACGTCGAATTGCAATAAAAAGCAAAAAAAGGGTATAAGAAGCACAAGGTATCACAAGGGTTAAAGGTGCAATATTATGCACTTGAAAAAAGAGAGAAACAATTTAGAGTTGAGATAAACACACAACAACAAAATAACTGATACAACCGCGAGAGTAACGGTCAAGAACGCGGTCAATGTAATAGCGCGAGAGCAAACACTGCACAAGCTACAACACTACTGAGTACGCGAGAGCGCGAATGTAAGTAAAAGGGATCAGAAACACAAAATCAAAGTATGCAGACACATCAACAAAGCTGCTTTTTTTGTTGTTTAGTAAAATAAAATTTAATGTAAGCTTTGATTAAATGTTTAAGAACAAATAAAATTTAACGGTCGTCGAATATACTTTTCATGCAATTCGATCGTTAATTATAGAAGCTCAAAAGAAGTTTTTAACCGCAGGTAAAATAATGCAAATTATTAAAAGCGAGAACGCAAAAAAAACACGACCAACTTCGATGAAGTGAGAAAAGGTTCAACAAGACGACGGGTGCAGCCATTACCAGAAAATGTTATTATAAATTGCCTATCTTAGAAAAGGGAACAGTTTTGCAAAATTTGAATATAAAAGTAATTAGCTTCATTAAATTTAGGTGCTGTGTGAAAGTTTCTAGTTAGAGTAATATATAAATTAGTTTAACATTTAAATGAAAATGGAAAACATTTTTTCAATAATTCTATCAAAAGCAGCTATGAGTTTGAAAGCCTAAATCATTGGGTGAGGTTCACATAGTTTATATAATTTATTTCTTTTGCTGCACTTTGCCTATAAAATTGTATGCAGTCCAACACTACGAGCGCAAAAACTGAAAACTAGTCAGTTTATCTTTTATCTTTTTGTCAACCAGTTTTCCATTTCTCTAAAATAGCATTCCTTTTAATTTTCACAATCGTTTACATTTAAAGAAGTCAATAGAGAAAATTATCCATAAAGAAAATGGTTAAAAACAGTTTCCCAAGAACGATTTTTTACCACCAAATTTCAGAACTTCAAATATAGACGAGGAAGGTTCAA
The DNA here is from genome assembly GCA_037075365.1 of Drosophila emarginata. Taxonomy (NCBI): domain Eukaryota; kingdom Metazoa; phylum Arthropoda; class Insecta; order Diptera; family Drosophilidae; genus Drosophila; species Drosophila emarginata. Next base: position 702,813 of record JBAMCD010000291.1, read on the forward strand.
TAAATACCCGTGTTAGAAATAAAGACACCATTTTACCAATTTTCTTATTTTGCAGCATAGTTTCTTTTAGAAAGATTAACTTCTCCCAAATATTCTGCCATTTTTCTAACCTCTAAAACAATGGATTTGTATATGAGGGGCCTTTTCTGTTTAAGTCAGTAAAACAACTTTGGTTTTGTTAATACGTATTGTATGAATCATTAAGATTCATTTCTTTTAGAGATGAAAGGAAAAAATCCCGCAGTAAAAGTATATTATAGAATGAGCTGGGAATATATGTATATTATGGATATAAATGATGTAAATGCAGGCAAAAATATTTTTGTTGAAGAATTTGGATTGCAAGGAGTATGCATTCCGTACAACAACACATAAGGTATAATCTCAATGCTTTACTTTACTTAAATAAAATTCTGATATTTATACAATACTTTTTTTTAAATATAGATGAAATATTTGTTAAGAAACACGAAAGATGTTAACTCGAAAAAAACGGAAAACGGATTTGAAAAAATAATAATGTAAATTTAAGCTAAAGGGATGTGCTAACTTCGGCAGTGCTGAAGTTCCTATACCCTTGCAAACTGTAATTTTGCGATACATTTATTTCAAAAGAACTGTTAGGATATAAAAGTATATAAAAGTAGTCAAATCTAAATTAAAATGAAGCAAGCAAGTCGTCCCTGCCGACATTGAATATACCCTGTACCAATTAAAGGACTTCATAAAGTCAAAAACGCTCAAAATCGCCATCAATTTACAACAAAATTCTCTTTGCATGCAGCAACAGTGAACGCAGGCTATCTCACTCACACTTAAAAGCCCATTTTGCACTGAGCGTTTCAATACAAAACGGAAATACGTATATCTCCGATAATTATTGTCCGATTTCAACAAAATATATAAGCTGGCGCCCTTTATTATATTATTAAGTGTCTACGTTTTTCCTCAAATTGCGGGTGCAGGAATCGGCGTGAGAAAAATTTGAAACAAACTTAACCTGCCTAGAAAATAGACGGATCTTAATACGAAACTTGGTTGCTATTGCTCTTATAGTTTCTGAGATCTAGATGTTCATACGGACGGACGGACAGACGGACGTACAGACGGACGGATGTCTCAATCGACTCGGCTATTGATACTGATAAAGAATATATTTTATTTATTATATGGGGGTCCGAAAATTCTCCTTCTGCCTGTTACATACATTTTTAATATACCCTTAACATTTTCTTCACATGACGCGCGAAGCGGAATTAGGCTTTCCACTTTCTAGGGTCTCTGGCATACGATAACGATCGATCAAGAAATTATTTAAGTCAGGCGAAGTAGAAAGACTGTCTTGTTGGGAATGGATTGTTCCAATAAAGCAATGCTGGCGTTGGACAGTTTGAAAGTACAGAGTTCCACCAATAAAATGTCCCAGCCTTCGTTACTGACAACGGTTAGTGGTTTGCAGATGTTTTAAAGCCGCCACTTTACATGGACAACCGACGGAGGTTGAATAGAATCTTAGTCTGGCTGGCAACCAGTGCGTCCTGTTATTGAAACGAGCCTGAAGATTCTCCCAATCTGCGTGAAATCCATCATTTATGAGAGGGAAGCTGGATACGATTGCCTTTGCCTCTCCTCGAGCTTTGGACATAAAATGATAGAGCTTCTCAACTGGTGCCAATCTTGGATTGTTCATCTACATCGCAGTAAATAGCCGGGCTGCCCGTGATTTTCATTGGTTATATAGACGGTTTGGGGCATGGAAAATATATCGGATGATTGGAGCTGCTCGACACGTTCTCTGAGACAGGTGCCACACCGTATACCATATAAACGTGCTCATACTACTCCAAGGGACCTTGCATCAATTTTTACGAGAACAACGATATAGCCCATAGTGTTGACCTCGTACGACCAGTCGATGGGACTCGGATATGGTAATTAATTGCACAATGTTGATCAGACAATTTGACGCGTGGAATCGAGAGGGAGCTAGAGTTGAGAAGCGCTGATGGCGAAGAACGCCCGAGATGGATTCTTGTTTTGGTGTACCACCGGAAGGGCAAGGCGATGGCAGAGTACTTGAGTACCTAGATTGCCAACGCTTGACTTGGTTGGCGGTGTGGATGGCGTTGTGGAACTGCGAGGCACTACAAAGCGATCAGCTTTGTGGCTGCTTTTAGCAGGATTGGTGGGCATTTTAGTAAATATATAGTAGTCTCGTTTTTAGAGGTATCATCCATATTGTTAAGCTAATCGGGCAGCGAGTCTCAGGGTCTTGCTCTGTGGAATTTCACCATTAATCTGAGTAACTTTCAAGATGCTCGTTTACAACGACCACACTGACTTAATTGTTCTCACTCTCATATTCATTCTACTTGTTAAACGGCTTTTTTTAACATTATCATTTTGTTTCCTTAGTATCGTACTCATTCAATTGACATTTTTGTTTTTCATTGAGTTAACATTCACATTTTGTTCACTTTTCATGAATCTTAGGCAAGCTATCACCCCACATAGCATCGACAACAACTAACTTTTTCAACTCATCATCTCTATAGAATCACACTCAACTCATCATCTACCTAGTATCTTATCCACTAGGACATACGGTACATTTTACCCGATTCTTCACAGTCTCTTTCAACTGTATCACTAGATGAATCACATTTAACTTCGTAAACTATCATATGGATATCATATGAGTCGGCATATTTAACAGGCGCGACGGCTTTGCCACCAAGTGAACATGACACGTCCTGTCTCCCATTTATACATAAGCAGACCGCTCTCTCTGCCGGCGTCACTGGCAGTGGAGCTACGTGGTCTTTAGCTGTACAACATAATTGTTATAGAACTAAGATTCATTCATATAAAAAGACATAAACTTGTCTTTAAATCAAAATAACCCCTCGTATATTACAATATAGGTTTACTTCTGTTTCGTCATAATTTATGGGAACTACTAGAAGTTGTAACTGTATAGTTTAATGAAAACTGTACTTCCCCAATAGCGTCTTGCCATGAACGCCCGCTTGTCTCAACTACAGTCAACAAATTTTTCATAGTGATCATTATTCTTTCGACCTGGCCGTTCGCGCGACTAGCACCTGTAGAGAATAAATGGAATTGAATTTTCTGGCAAGGACTGAATTCTACGAATTTTGCACTTTCTTGATCTAAAATAGTTTCTACGGCTCTTTGGAAACCAGACGGTGCGCTCTTTAAGCCGAACAGCATTGCTAAAAACTCAAATTGTCCGTCTGGGGTAACAAACGCAGGGAACTCAACGGAGTAAGCACGTCCAGACAATTGAAGTATTTACCTCTGAGCAATCTAGCTATCTAATCGGAAATTAATGGCAGAGGAAACTTATTGGCGATAGTATTCCAATTACGTTCTCGATAATCTACACAGAGTCTAACTGATCCACTCTTCTTCTCTACTCAGAGTGCAGTTCTAGCATAGGGTAAACTACTCGCCCTAATTACATAATTATCAATTAGTTCTTTAACTTTCGATCGAAATAACTCTATAATGTAGAGTCTATATCGCTGGGTCTACATCTGTACGGTCGCCTTTGCACCGCTTCGGTTCGATCCACCAATCGAATAGTCATTTCTGAAGTGTTAAAGCGGGTTAAAGGAGTTCCCTGAATGAATGCCTTCGAGTGTTTTTGCAACAGTCTTATCAATTGATTTCTACTTTCCCTAGTAATTTTATTGTTGTAAGGAAGTTTTTCGGCCGGGGTACAACTCTCAGTCTACCCAGGGCATTTCTTTAACAGAAAAATTTATAAAGAAATACCGGGACCTGAATGTTTGATTGAGGAAGGCATAATATAGATATAACGAGTTTATGCCTAGTTATAATGATCACACGCACATGGTTAAGGACAATATTAACGACATAAAAGGGGATAATATCTGCGAAAGTGGGATTGGGAGAGGTATGATAAGGGCAGCGGGGAAGTCTAGAACTGTGCCTTATCGATATACACAAATCCTAGGTTACTAACATGTATTCTGTCCTAAGTATATTTCTCAAGTCAAGTAGGGATTCACCCGGACCTTGACTTGACAAACACAACTCAAATTAGGGACTATTGCCCGCGAATCCTTGTGAAGTCAAGTAGGGATTCACCCGGACCTCGACTTAACAAGAATATACTAATTTGAGGACTAAGATCAGAGACTACTGACCCAGGAATCCCTTTTCAAATCAAGTAGGGATTCACCCGGACCTCGATTTAATAAGAAACACCTCGATAGTAAGTCGTTAAACATGGGATCTCACCCCAGTCAACTAGGGTATCACCCGGACATTGGCTGGTGGTGAGTGTCATGTCCCTGACCTAATACATGTAGCGACCTTACGAATTTCTCTTAGAGGATGAGTTAGGGATTCACCCGGACACTCACACTTTAAGAGACATTCGCTGGACACCGACACACTTGATTAAATAGGTTACACTACCATATTTGTGACTGGATTGTTCCCTACACACTTTGACCTGCAATCATATAAAGTCTGGCTTTTAATAATAATTACACTGAATATATCCGAAACAATTTAATTTATTTATTTATCTTTTCGGTAGAGCACTATTATTAGCCTATCACACACACACTGGGTCATTTGTCTAGCTCCTATCTAGGGTCAAAAGGACACGTGGGCTGAGATAACTATGGATGGACTCACCTGCGACACTCCTGTTGCACACACACTTCACGGTTATCCTTTTCTTTTCTGCAGGACACTTTTGACTCCTTGAATTCTTTGGTTTTATCACTCGCGATCTCAAAAAAACACGTCTGCTCTCTGCGGTGGTCAATCAGTCTCTCCCTCTTGGCTTCTGTTTGATCGCTGCCCTTAGCCTCGTTTTTCCTCTGCTGTCGTTGGGCCCAGCCAATCAAAATTTGCCACGCAGTCGCCAAAATATGTTGACTCGTTCCCTCCCTTTCTGGCAGCCTTCTAGTTGCATTAGCGGTCATTGCTAATGTCTCATAAGTCAGCTCTCAATATTCGGTAGGTCCCGTTGCATTTGATCGCCGTCAACAACAGCGTCGACACTTAGTTGCGAACGCTGCTGTCGACGGCAAAGCTAAGCAGCAACACCCGCTCTTTGGCACAGTTACCGTTAGCTTTCGTTGCTTATGTATGCTGCCGACGTCGAAGCTAAGCAGCAACACCAGCTCTTTGGCACATTTACCGTTAGCTTTCGTTGCTCATGTATGTGTCCGTGTGTGTTCAACAGTGGTGCGCAGTAGAGATGCTCTATGGGGAACTGGTTCATGGAAGAAAAAATAACAAGTCAGAATATATCTTAAGGGATTATTATTATTGATATTGAAATGTGGTGGCCGACTTTGTGGCGAATTACAAATTATTGTGTTCGTCACACCCCCCCACTACTTCGGTGTACGAACGACAGATGCAATGGTGATTTGTCGGGCGTTGTTAATATGAATACTGAACAATCTGCCTGCGGTCTCTTGCAGGAACTTGACATTCCCTCGTTGGTAGCGCTTCTCATTGATCAAATCCACTAGAGTTGTCGAGATACGGGGGCGTACTCCGTTGGTCCTGGAATTCGGTCCTGGTTTGTTTTGGAGGGGATGGTATCCAGCCACGATACCCCTCAAAGCGTCCGGCGTCGAAGCAGGCCAAGTCGGCCAGTTCCATAGGACGGGCGAGCACCTCGATGGCTTGTATTGTTGGTCGCTCTGGCGCGTCGCGTAGTTGTCAGCAATTGATCGCCTCCACCTCGGTGTCATCGTGGTGAGGTCCAGGGTTTACATTGGTTGGCGGCGTGTGGGCTCCCATCGCGGATGTAGAGGGCGGGTTCAACACTGGGTTGGGCCCGCTTGGCGACGTGGGGTTGGCGGTTTCCGCCTCCCAGGTGGGGGTTTGTTCATGCTGCGACGGAAAGAAATACATTAAATCTTCTGACTTGTTATAACCTGTCTTTTATGATCTTAATACCCCTATCAGTGTGTTTTACAATGCTGGATATAAACCTTATGATTAAAGATACAAATCTGAACTAAAACTAAGGGGGTAGATATTTCTCAGCCCGTCTGGGGAACGGGAAAAATGACGGGTTAAACATAAGAGACTTCCCCCAACGGGGAACACGGACGTTGGGAAGGCATGCCTTCCAACAAGTGGCCCCTGCGAATCAATCTGTCTCATGCTGTGTGGTATCGGTTTCTTCTGGGACTCGTTGATGGCTGGGTTGAGACTTCATGGGATGTTCCTGCGTCACCTCCATCATCGTCTTCGACCTGTTGACGGGGTTTGAGGTCACCTATGCTAGCTGTGCGTCGTCGTCTACCATGGACTTCTTGTAGTCGGACTATGTTCCTGGAAATAAATCTGATTACTTTGTAGGGTCCGTCGAATTTAGGTGCCAGTTTAGCGGCAAATCCTGCGCATGCTTTGGAGAGGTGGTGTTGCCTTAGTAAGACTTCCTCCCCAAGAATTGGTCGCCAATCGCGATGTCGTAGGTTGTAGTGACGCCTCTGATCTGAAGACGCTTTTTGCATGTTGACTTGGGCTGTCTTAAATATGTCCATCATACGTTGGGTACGATCTTCTGGAGACCATGCCGTTGTTCCGAGTCCAGGGGTCACTTCGTCGTACAATGTTCCAGGGGGTCGAGGTTCTCTTCCCAACACCAGAAATGCTGGGGTGAATCCCGTTGAGGCGCACACACTGGAGTTTATGGCTAATGTGAACTCTGGCAGGAGGTGATCCCAAGTGTCTTGTCGCTCTCTGAGGTACTGGGCAATCATGGTCTTCACCGTACGATTAGCGCGTTCCGTGGGGTTTTGACGAGGCGTGTAGGGTGCGGTGAATTGGAGTTCGATTCCCGCTTGACGACAGAAGTCTTTGAATGAACGACTGGTGAACTGCGTGCCGTTATCACACACTAGAGTGCGGGGGATTCCAAAGCGTCCGATAATCTTTCTCTGAACGCCTTTTTCAGGGCGTTGGTCGTGGCTTTACGAAGTGGTACTAGTTCCACCTATCGGCTGTAAGCATCTGGAAAGACTAACAAGACTGTATTACCTTGCTTTGACCGGGGTAAAGGGCCGACGAAGTCCGTGCAGACTATGTTGAAAGGTTCTTTGACTTGCCGGGTAAACATCTTTCCGGCCGGCTTTGTTTGTTCCACTTTATATTTTTGACATTCTAAGCAGTTGCGAACGTGATGCGACACATCGCGGAAGAATCCGGGCCAATAGTACTTTTGGGATACTCTCAATATGGTTTTCCTGATTCCCAAATGTCCTGCTGTCGGTTCGTTGTGGCACTCCTGCAGAACTCGCTTTCTTGTTTCTTTAGGAACGCACAGCTTCCATGGAATGGGTTCGTCGTCGTCGGGGTGATGGTTCTTCCTTCGATAGAGATGATTCCCCTCGTAAAGGAAGTCGGGGAACTGGTCTGGCTGTTCTTCTACTTGACGTTTGAGTTTTCTCCACCAAGTACACTGCGGTAGAGCCTCCTGTATGTTGTTTAACACATCCAAAGGTTGGCGGGACAGTGCGTCAGCCACTACATTCAGCTTGCCTCGGCGATACTGGATGTCAAATTCGTACTGCTGTAACTCGAGTGCCCAGCGAGCGATGCGACCAGTAGGATTATCGATGGAGTTAAGCCATTTGAGAGCTTGATGGTCCGTGATTACCTCAAATCGATATCCTTCCAGGTAGCAGCGCATTTTAAGTATTGCCCACACGATTGCAAGACACTCTTTCTCGGTTGCAGAGTAGTTTTCCTCTGGTGACAGTAGACGTCGGCTGGCATAAGCTATCACTCGCTCCGTACCCTCTTGACATTGGGTCACCACTGCGCCTAATCCGTAGTCGCTGGCATCAGTCTGTAAGGAGAACTTCTCATTGAAGTCGGGGCATGCTAGTATCGGTGCGGAAGTCAATCGAGATTTTAGCTGGTCGAAAGCCCGTTGTTGTTCGACATCCCACTTCCACTTGGTATTCTTCTTTAATAACGCGGTGATCGGTTGTACAATGCTTGAGAATTCTGGAACGAATCTGCGGTACCAGGAAGCAATGCCTAAGCAACGTCGGAGTTGTCGTATATTACTTGGTGGGGCCAATTCACGGACTGCTGCTACCTTCTCAGGGTCGGTGTGTATACCCAGCTCGCTGATCACGTGCCCTAGAAACTGTATTCTTCGTTTGAAGAATCTGCACTTTGCCTGGTTGATGCGTAGATTAGCTTCCCGCAGCTGTCGAAAGACCTCTTGTAGATTGGTCATATGCTCTTCAAGCGTCTTCCCTACGACGATTATGTCGTCTAAGTAAGCGAAAGCGGCAGGTTCCATTTCTGGGCCAATCACACTATCCAGTGCCCCCTGAAAGGTAGCAGCAGCGGAATGTAGTCCAAAAGGCATCACTTTCCACTGAAATAGTCCACGACCCGGAAATGTAAATGCGGTACATTCGCGACTCGCCTTAGACAATGGTATTTGCCAATAACCACTTTTGAGATCCAATGTAGAGATGTATTTGGCATGACGAAGCTTCTCCAGTATGTGGTTGATTCGAGGAAGGGGGTAGGCGTCTCTTATGGATTGGGCGTTCAGTTGTCTGAAATCAATACACATACGCATCTCTCCAGTTTTCTTACCCACTAGTACTATCGGTGCGCTGTAAGGACTTTTCGAAGGCTCGATGCGGTCTTCAAGGAGTAACTGGTCCACTGTGTCGTTGATGGTCTTCTGCTGTGCTGGATTCCGGGGGTAATACCGTTGTTTAATGGGATGATCGTCTTTCATGTTGATAACATGCTCTGCAATGTGAGACACACCTTTTAGCAAGTCGAACTTTGGCAATTCCCGCCGCAAGAATTCTTCAGCAGCTGGGTGCATCGTGAGGTCGTCATTCTGGGTAGCGTGTGGTAAGGGCTGAGTCCCGTCAGAGGTTTCGGATAACTCGCTCGCCTTGATAACTGAAGTTGCCGATGTTAACAACCCTAACTTGGCGGGGTTTGCTTTTGAGATTCCTGTCTCTTGCTTCCGAAAAGGATTATTTAGTACAGCCTTTTCCACCGGGGGAGGTAAGACTGTGCTTCTCGCGCACTTCGTCGTTGGGTTCGCTTTCTGTTGTCTTTACCATCTGCGAACCCAACCAGATCTCTGTTTCTATAGCTTGGGTGATTTCCTTGCGGGATCCGTCAGCTAGGTTAATTGCAGTGCACACTTGTATCCAGTCTTCAGAAGTTCCCACTTGTTGCGCCAAAGACCTGCTGATGAAGCTCCTTGTGGCTCCTGTATCGAGAGTTGCGCTGATTTCTCGTCCTTTAATCTTCACTAGCGCTATGAGACGACCTGCTGATGAAGCTCCTTGTGGCTCCTGTATCGAGAGTTGCGCTGATTTCTCGTCCTTTAATCTTCACTAGCGCTATGAGACGACCTTTTGCAAATTGAAGGTGACTTAAAGTAGGGGTTGCTTCGGCGCTTATTTCGTTTGTTCCCCGTTCAAACGAGCGCGCTCGGCGTTTCCCGACCGTCGACAGCAGGCTATGGTGCGAACATCGCGCTTCCCACAATCCCAGCAGAAAAGTCTCTGCCGGTTCCGACACTGTCTTGAAAAGTGGCCAGATTCGCCACAATTCCTGCAGGCCCGTTGTGTATCTACTGGTGCTTCTGACAGTTAGTAAATGTTGGGGTAGCTCGGTTGGACGTTTCTCTGTGAAGTGGAGGATTTTAAAAAGCCTGGCGAATTTTCGCTTCTAATGGTTTCGTAGTTGACAATCAAACGCGTCAGTTCCGTCAAATCTTGGAAATCCCTTCTTCGAGTATATAACTGGTACTCTGGATGCAGATTGTCATAAATGCGTTCCAGCTCTTGCTGGGTAGAGTAGTTGGCTCTTCTCATCATAAGTCTCAGGTCCACCAGGTATTATTTGAAAGGTTCTCCAGGTCGTTGTCTACGGGTGCGAATGGAATCTTCTAATTTGTCGAAATACCGAGGGGGTAAGAAAAATTCTAGAAATCCCCGTTTAAAGACTGCCAAAGAGGCATCTAACAGATCCGTTGTTTGCCACCATCCTTCTGCGCGTCCGGAGAATAGAATAGACATCATCCTTGGTAATACTTCCGGGTTGATATGATAAGTATCTGCACGAGTTTCCACTTTCTCTAAAAAATAGAGAGGATCTGCCGAGCCATCGAAGGTAATACCCCATTTGGATACCTTCTCCGCTATACTGGAGTGATTAGTGTTGTCGGCAATTCGTTGAGGCGGAGCGTCCTCGAGTGCTACCTTAGTGTAGCTTGAAGGTAAAGCTGGGATGGGTAAGCTTCTTCCTTCACTATCCTGAGTCCTGGATGACTCCGACTCTGTTAAGTACTTCGACGGTGATATAGATCGTGAGCGTGGCTTGATGTCTAAGACTTTTTCGCTGGTTGCTGCTAGTCCGTACTGAGACTCTAATTCAGCTAGACGTGATGAGACCTCGGGTTTATGATCTTCTCTAGAGGCAAAGCTGGAAAACCGACTGCGCATTTCTTCGACCGTACCACCAGGGCTTAATCCAAATTCGGCAAAAAAAGTTTCTAACTCAGCTTTGCGTCGATAAGAGATTCATTTTACTCCCATATTTGCGAAATTGTCAGTGCAAACGCGGCTGGAATCTAAAGGTTAATTGAAAGGACGGTAAAGACTCTGAAGGTCTAATGGATTTATCGATAAGATTTCACTGCTGCACCTATATAATTTTGGATGGCACTGCTGTACACAGTTGTTGTCTTGGTTCACTGCTGCGAGAGTTTACGGTTGGTTCGTATCCACTGCTTGGCTGGGAATATCGATGGTGGTTCTAGATGGGCTTACTCCTGATTGATTTCTCCGCGCTATATCGTAGTTGATTATTTTTTTGTTAGTCCTGGTTCACTGCTGTGGTTGGCATGCTCTGTCTAGTCCTGTTTCACTGCTGACTGATGTTCACTGCTATGTTTGGCATATGCTGCCTAGTCCTGGTGCACTGCTGGTTGCTGTTCACTGCTGGGCTGGGCCCCTTAAAGTAGACCCCTGGATCCTGATTCACTGTTGCTATCCGGTGAGAAGTTCAAAGCTTGCTTGCTTAGGGTAGACTATTGTATCCTGATCCACTGTTGGTATCCTGTGCGATGTTCACAGCTTGGTTGCATAGAATTGATTCTTAAATCCTGATCGGCTATGGATATCCTGCGAGATGTTCACTGCTTGACTGCACAGACTTGATTGTCGAATCCTGACTCACTGTTGGTATTCTGGGCGATGTTCCACGTTTGGTTGTTCAAACTTGATTGATCCTAATCCTGATTCACTGTTGGTATCCTGGGCGATGTTCCACGTTTGGTTGCTCAAACTTGATTGATTTTCCTTACTGCTGGATTCCAACTTCTATTCGTAATGAGCCGGCCTTTCTCTGCCGCCGGTAGGCTATCTGCTGCGTTAGTTGGCGGTTCTTTTCTTAGTATCACTGTCATTACTTCTCGGTGACTGCGACTGCGTTAAGAATGAAGCTAAGTTCGTCGACCAATAGTAATCGACCACGTGACCAATTTTTACATAAGCTGCGAACCAGTGTGTCAGAAAAAGCTAGCAATCCTATGCTCTACCGATCTTCTGATAGTACCGTTGGCATCATTGCTAGCAGCACTACCGCTGTGTATATTTCTTTTCAACTATGAAGTACACTTCATTGTCGGCAACTGTACACGCAATCAAATTTGCAGAGGAATCCCGCTATACAACAGACGCTGGGCTGAAGTACTGCACACGAACTACACCGACGGAAAATTCCACTCAGTATTATGATATGTGTGTATAACTTGTCTTTATAATTTAAATGTTTTCCAGGTATATTTCGGGTGATACTTTCGAGTTTCGATACTGTAAAATATCTGTCGAGGATTCTACCGTCTACTCTACCGAGACTCTGCTGGGGTGATTAGCTCTGTCGATGGTTCTGTAGGTGGTTCTATCGTTGACTTTATTAACCTAAATTTCTGTCGAAGATTCTACCGTTTACTCTATCGGGACTCTGCTGTGGTGAATAGCTCTGTCGATGATTCTGTAGGTGGATCTATCGTTGACTTTATTAACCTAAATTTCTGTCGAAGATTCTACCGTTTACTCTATCGGGACTCTGCTGTGGTCATTAGCTCTGTCGATGATTCTGTAGGTGGTTCTATCGTTGTCGAAGATTCTACCGTTTACTCTATCGGGACTCTGCTGGGGTGATTAGCTCTGTCGATCATTCTGTAGGTGGTTCTATCGTTGACGTGATCGTTGGCAGGACTTTTATATATATACCTATTTATTTATATTTTTTTTTTTTACACATATATGGTAGAAGGAAAACACCCAACATACACACTGGAACCATCTGAACGTGATCAATATTATAGTGGGGCTTTACTCCACGTAGGTGAAATCCTCAAGTTCTTAAAACCAAAATATTTTGCGCTAAGAAAAATGTTCAAATCTCGGGTCCCTGCTCGGGCGCCATCTGTAAGGAAGTTTTTCGGCCGGGGTACAACTCTCAGTCTACCCAGGGCCTTTCTTTAACAGAAAAATTTATAAAGAAATACCGGGACCTGAATATTTGATTGAGGAAGGCATAATATAGATATAACGAGTTTATGCCTAGTTATGCCTTATCGATATACACAAATCCTAGGTAACTAACATGTATTCTGTCCTAAGTATATTTCTCAAGTCAAGTAGGGATTCACCCGGACCTTGACTTGACAAACACAACTCAAATTAGGGACTATTGGCCGCGAATCCTTGTGAAGTCAAGTAGGGATTCACCCGGACCTCGACTTAACAAGAATATACTAATTTGAGGACTAAGATCAGAGACTACTGATCCAGGAATCCCTTTTCAAATCAAGTAGGGATTCACCCGGACCTCGATTTAATAAGAAACACCTCGATAGTAAGTCGTTAAACACGGGATCTCATCCCAGTCAACTAGGGTATCACCCGGACATTGGCTGGTGGTGAGTGTCATGTCCCTGACCTAATACATGTAGCGACCTTACGAATTTCTCTTAGAGGATGAGTTAGGGATTCACCCGGACACTCACACTTTAAGAGACATTCGCTGGACACCGACACACTTGATTAAATAGGTTACACTACCATATTTGTGACTGGATTGTTCCCTACACACTTTGACCTGCAATCATATAAAGTCTGGCTTTTAATAATAATTACACTGAATATATCCGAAACAATTTAATTTATTTATTTATCTTTTCGGTAGAGCACTATTATTAGCCTATCACACACACACTGGGTCATTTGTCTAGCTCCTATCTAGGGTCAAAATGACACGTGGGCTGAGATAACTATGGATGGACTCACCTGCGACACTCCTGTTGCACACACACTTCACGGTTATCCTTTTCTTTTCTGCAGGACACTTTTGACTCCTTGAATTCTTTGGTTTTATCACTCGCGATCTCAAAAAAACACGTCTGCTCTCTGCGGTGGTCAATCAGTCTCTCCCTCTTGGCTTCTGTTTGATCGCTGCCCTTAGCCTCGTTTTTCCTCTGCTGTCGTTGGGCCCAGCCAATCAAAATTTGCCACGCAGTCGCCAAAATATGTTGACTCGTTCCCTCCCTTTCTGGCAGCCTTCTAGTTGCATTAGCGGTCATTGCTAATGTCTCATAAGTCAGCTCTCAATATTCGGTAGGTCCCGTTGCATTTGATCGCCGTCAACAACAGCGTCGACACTTAGTTGCGAACGCTGCTGTCGACGGCAAAGCTAAGCAGCAACACCCGCTCTTTGGCACAGTTACCGTTAGCTTTCGTTGCTTATGTATGCTGCCGACGTCGAAGCTAAGCAGCAACACCAGCTCTTTGGCACATTTACCGTTAGCTTTCGTTGCTCATGTATGTGTCCGTGTGTGTTCAACAGTGGTGCGCAGTAGAGATGCTCTATGGGGAACTGGTTCATGGAAGAAAAAATAACAAGTCAGAATATATCTTAAGGGATTATTATTATTGATATTGAAATGTGGTGGCCGACTTTGTGGCGAATTACAAATTATTGTGTTCGTCACATTGTTAAATTACTAAAGTCATATTCGTAATTTGCCACAGAGCAAACATTAACAGTTTTATCTTTAATTAATTTAACAACGTCAATTGATACAATAGCAGAATATCCTTGTGCCAAAATTTTACGCCCAATTACAGTACCATTTTTTTTTTCTTGTCTTCTTGTAGCACACATAGAGCATTGCAAAGAGATGTTTCCCTGCTCATGACATCTATAGAGTGTTATAATCTTTGTATGTTGAGACAACGCTCGATGATCTCCTCCAGATGCTGATACGGTTCTTCACTATGTATTCCGCCTTCCTGAGCCCGAGCTTTCCGAAAGAATAACATTTGATCGCCATGATTTTGGCACGCTTGGCATTTGAATTTTCATCTGAGAAATAAGATCGCTTTTTATCGATTGAGAAGACTTGAAACTCGGATTGCAAATCTCGTCTGCCGGTCATTTGTCGACTCGCATACAAAACAAGACACTTATTCATATTTGGGCGACCGTTCAGCAAGTTTAAAGTTGTTGCTGCCGGTGTCTCAGTAGATTTATACCTCTGCTCAAAAAGCTGTCTGAATTGTTGCCACATGATGAATGGGTAACAAATCTGGGATAAACTCTGAGATGCGCTCCCTTCTAAGGACTTTGGAAACGCCAAGACAACGCCTTATAGCGGTTTTTCGTTTATAATTGTGTCCACTGCAACACACCACCGCGTGCCGTCGGCGGCAGCCACTTCAGAGATAAATTTTGGCAAAGCGAGACCGCCATTTTATCGCGGCTCACTAGACGTCGCTTCAAAAGTCCTTGCCAATTTTAAGAATTTTCGATTTTCTTTTTCCAGTAATACATTGTTGATCTCAAGTTAGATTCTGCCTTTGGGTAGTCTCGTATTTAGAATTATCCTGCATATTGTTAACCTAATCGTGCAGCGAGTCTCAGGGTCTTGCTCTGTCGAATTTCAGCATTAATCTGAGTAACTTTCTTGAAGCTCGTTTACAACGACCACAATGATTTAATTGTTAACTCTCTCTTTAATCGACTTCACACTGGGAAAGAGTCGACAGCGCATATTGTTAATATAAAAAAAATTTTATACCAACCTAAAAATCGAAAGAAATAGGAGATACTGAAAAAGAAACAACACCTCAATCAATAACAAAGTTAATAATACCATAATACATGGGCGCCTAGTCAATAGCTGAGTACCGGGATCACTAGGTTAAAATACCCCCCCAAAGAAGAAGTGGGGTGAGTAATGAAAACCGACAACTATACCAAGACAGTCTGAAAAACTCTAGCAGGTACTTTGCTCCTTATTTGCTATTATTATTAATTCACTTATATATATGTCGGGTCTTTAATTGTGGATGACACTGTAATAGAACATTCTAGTGACTTTTGGCGATTGACGAGAACATTCCTTGTGTAGGTCTACTTCTTTTGGACAGTGAAACCGAACAGTGCTCTCA
Organism: Drosophila emarginata; assembly: GCA_037075365.1. NCBI lineage: Eukaryota > Metazoa > Arthropoda > Insecta > Diptera > Drosophilidae > Drosophila > Drosophila emarginata. The sequence goes on from JBAMCD010000291.1 coordinate 718,358, forward strand.
AGATTATTCGCCATAAGCAATAATCCAGTAAATAAAAATGAGTGAGTTAAATAGTGGAAATAATATTGTGGACCCGATATCAAAAGTGGGATTAGTGCCAACTCATACATTGACTGAAGACCAGTAGCGTGTTATTTTGGAAATGCAGAATCGCACTTTTAAGGAAATGTGCACAGCTATGCAGGCGTCTGCGCGTCCGCAAAACCATGTGGTTCTACCAAAATTCAACCCTGACGCGACTGATGCCGATGCGACTCAATGGTGTGCAACGGCAAATCTAATTATGGACGAGCGGCCGGTTGATGGAAGCGCGCTTATTTTGCTGTTGAGCAGTTGTATGCAGGGCAGTGCTTCACCGTGGCTTGCGCAGATCTGTTATCCCGGCATCAATTGGGAACAGTTCAAGGAACTGTTTTTGCAGAGTTTCGAAATTAAGGAAACTCCGTCGTCCATCGCCCAACGAGTGCCACGCCCTTTATGCAAGCCGCATGGTAACATCTCTAACCACAAAATGGCGAAGCATGAGTGTAGAGGAGATAGCTGTATCGACTGTGCTTGCACACATGGCAAATTTCGACAGCCGTTTGCAGCGAATGTTGTTTTCTTCCAATGTTCAAACGAGAAGTCAACTTCAAATGGAACTGAAGGCATTTTCATTCGACAAAAAACGCAGTGCTGGAAGCTCTGATGGAGCTAGTGGTGACTACAAGAGAGCAAAAATTGTCTGCCACTTATGCAAGAAAACAGGACACAAAATGCCGGATTGTAAACTCAAACGTTCTGGATCTGGAAATCAACAGCAGCGAGACTTACGGAGCGTAACCTGTTATCGATGTGGACAACTTGGGCATCTTGCAAATCGCTGCATGAGTAAGGAAACAAAATCTGGAGCTGTTCCTGAGAAGAAGTGTAATCAGTGCTCTGTGTCTGAGCCAAAGGGAGTTATGACACACCGAGGTGAGCTCTTTCCAATTTGTTTTGACTCCGGAGCAGAATGCTCACTTATTCGAAGCAGTGTTGCCGATAAATTTGAAGGCAAACTCTTTAATAATGTTGTTATAATACGGGGTATTGGCGACGCTGGTATATATAGTACCCAACAAAAGTTATGCAAATGTGCGATTAACGCAAATATCATAGAAATATTATTCCATGTAATATCAGATAAGCATCTTACAAATGATATTGTAATTGGTAGAGAAATTCTTACTCAAGGCTATGAAATTTCAGTAACATCTGATAAATTTGAGATTGTTAAGTTGAAGTCTGTAAATTCTTGTAAAGGCACTGAACCATATATATTCTTGTCTCACGTTGATACTGAATTAGTTAATAACGATAAAGAAAACTTGATTAAATTACTTCAAAATTATTCAAAAGCTTTTATCGATGGAATCCCTTGCACAAGAGTTAACACAGGTGAAATGACCATTAGGTTGATTGACCCAAACAAAACGGTGCAGCGGCGTCCATATCGATTAAGTCCTAATGAAAAAGGTATTGTACGCGAGCGGATTAACGAATTGTTAAATTGTAACATCATTCGACCTAGTTGTTCTCCCTATGCCAGTCCTATATTATTGGTAAAAAAGAAAAATGGATCAGACCGCCTTTGCATTGATTATCGTGAGCTAAACGCCAATACGGTTTCTGACAGGTTTCCGTTGCCACTTATTAATGACCAAGTCGCTAGACTCAGTGGTGTAAATTAATTTAACGTGTTTAGACATGGCTAGCGGGTACCATCAGATTCCCATTCACCCGGATTCTATCGAGTATACTGCATTTGTGACACCTGAAGGGCAGTACGAATACTTGACAATGCCATTTGGCCTCAAGAACGCCCCGTCCGTTTTTCAGCGAACTGTTCTGAATACTTTAGGAAATTTAGCTCATTCTTACGTGATAGTTTACATGGACGATATCATGATAATATCGCCAACCATAGAACCGAGATTTGAGAGACTAAAGGTTGTGTTAGATAGATTGACTACAGCTGGATTCTCATTCAATATTGCCAAATGTAGGTTTCTAAAAACTGCTGCACAGTATCTGGGCTATGAGGTGAGAGCATGAGAGTTGAGACCTAATCCGCGGAAAATTCTTGCGCTAAGTTCATTGACACCGCCGTCAACTATTAGTAGTGTGAGACAATTTATTGGATTGGCGTCTAATTTCCGTAAATTTGTACCTCAATTCTCTCAGATAATGAAACCGATTTATTCCTTAACTTCGAGCAAAAACGTTTTTAGTTGGAATGATGATCTGGAAGCAATTAGAAAAAAAATCATAACTGTTCTTACTAATGAGCCAGTGCTTGTAATATTCGACCCACAGCATCCGATAGAATTGCATACATTCGGTTTTCGACCACCTGGGACAAAAAAGGAATTGAGAAGTTTTCTGGGTCTGGTTATATACTGGTTCATTGCCGACATGTCACATATTGCAGATCCATTAAGAACACTGCTTAAGGATAATAGAAAATTTGTGTGGTTAGGTGAACAATAAAAAGCGTTTGTAGACGTGAAGATCCAGACAGACGCACTCAAATAATCGCAGTCGCAAGTCCGGTTGCACTTTTCGGTGTTTTGTTACAATTTGATGGGAGCAACGAATCGGTTAATATGAGCGTCGCAAGCAAGGACTTATTCGATATAGAAAATCGTTACTCGCAAATGGAAAAAGAAAGTCTGGAGCTAGTTTGGGCGCAAATCAAACGTTGGCTCTTGAGACGTTGAAAGAAATGGAACGTGAACCGTTGGAAGAAGATTCCATCAAATGAGGGGCCATTAATGGCAACTCGAGTTGTATTTTCGGGATCAACGTTCAACTCCACAGAAACCAAAGACCGGGATGAAGCTGAAGTTTAAAATAAAAGCGATCGGAGTGGTAGCGATCGGGGACTTGAAGTGTGACAACTGACGCGTGAAAATGCATAAAAACTAGATGGGAAATTAAAACTATAATAATAAGGAAAAATCATAATGAATGTGAAAGAACTAAAACATTTCAAAAATAAATTATTCTTATTGACTGTATATATGTATCAAAATGGTGAAACAAACCCAAAATGTAAGGAAATAAGGGAATGGATAGTTAGTAATAGACGGTTAAGATATAGAACCGTAGACTCAATAGAGGAATCTATGAGAAAGAGGTATGTAAAATTGTTACCCAATAAAACTTTTCCTCCATAGATCAAGGATCTTTTTGAAGTCAAGAGACAGCATATAGTATTGCAAAGCTCAGATGAGGCTAAGTAATATTGTATGATTCAAGTATTGTAGGACAATTTCCAAAAAAATTATATTATATAAAAAAGAACTCTAGACTGTTCATGTAAGGCAAATTATATAATCATATATATGTTGATAATAATAATTATATTAATATTGATAATAAACAAACAGCAATCGTTGCAACATATGTATATATGTGAGATGGAATGGCACAGGTTGCGACGTTGTGGCAATTTCCCGTTGAGTAGGGAAGTGGCGACGTTGTGGCAGAGAAGTTAAGAAGCAACAGAGAAGTTAAGAAGCAGCAGCAGCAGTACAGAGAAAGAGAAATAATATAAGTCAAATTCGAGAATAATTATTTCGCCAACCTATCCACGATCCTATTATATTATTTAATAAACTATATAATTATCTTACATATATATAAATATATGTTTATAGATGTATAATGTGTTCGGTTATTTAATAGTTATTGCAAGCCACCGTTATGTGTGCTTGGAGTTGTGATTAAGACTAAACTGATCTAACTGACTAAGCTGATCTTGCGGCATGTGCAAGATCTCGCATTACTTCTTCCGTTGCTTATCCAACGTTATGCCGGGCAACGTGGGAGCCCTGATTCAGCGGATGGTTGTACGTTGGGGTTAACTTATACATACATGTCAATTGCAGTCCCACGGCAACATGAGCCGCTGCTGACAGTGTCAACCAACCATATGATGAGCTTGCAATCTAACGGATAACAACACACATATATGTATATACATTTGCAGTAGCACTCTCTGCCTCTGCCAACTTTAGGCTAAGTAAACTTTATTAATTCTAAGAAATAGATTATTCAATAAAGAACATTCATTGAGCTTACATGCTCCAACAAACTTCTTATTCACCAACTGCGGCAACAATTCATGGACCTGCAACTCTACGGAGGACCTTGGAATAATGGATACATTCGGGATATTTACAAAGTCGGAGTGAGTTGGATTATTATGTGTTGCTCAGTCGCAATAGAAGAATACCGTCAAAAGCAAAACCAAAAATCCGAAACTGCCGAAGACTCCAGAAAAAAACCGCAATACAAAAAACCGCTACGGAAAAGAGGCGGTCAAAACCATTTTATAAAAAAGAGAATTGGAAAATTAAAGTGGCTCCTATTGTATAGAACTCTGTACCGTGGGAAAAAGTCCTAGAACTGATCAAAGAGCTCGATTTCCTAAATGATGTACTGAGTAATGTAGAGCGAGGTAGATTGCAAGCTCAACATAATTGCTTGAGACTCTGTCATGTTGCTTGTTTTCGACAGGCCATGCCGTCGTATTTTCCTCAGCATTACACCGAACCACACTCGATGACAGCCTCTGCTGTCATCTATCTCAATAACAGCGTCATACCTGCATGACTTAGCAGTCAGTGCCAAATTAGCATGACTATTCACTGTATCACTAACATGACAGTATTCACTATATAACTTACATGACAGAATTCATTTTGTAACTTACATGATAGCAGTCACTGCCAAACTGTAAGCGTCAAAGATACGAGTGACCATACTAGAAACTGGGAATCGAAAGAAACACCAACGCCCTCAAATAGAAAGAGAAACAACAGAACATGGGTTATTAAAGGGTATGCGAGACACGCAATACCCTGATCCGTCTCCGACATATATATATATATATATATATATATATATGTATATATATATACATATCCGAGACATACATATATATACATTTATATGATATATATAGTAGATGATGTGCATATATGAGATACGTTTCATACCTGGAAAAATATTGTAAGATTGTGGGCTGTATTAAATTATCTTTCGAGATATTGGAATGCTTTTTGGCATTCAATTCAAAAGAAACATTCTTTTTACATAATCGAATTATATGCCGTAAATAGTCAGCGGAATTTTCGATAAAATGTCTGTATTAGTTGCAGAAAGCAACGAATCGTTTTATCGAGTCGTCGATTCGTTTATGACTTAGGAAGGTTACTTCGTGCATGATGAATGAACATTTTTGTGGATGTAAGTCCAGAGAATGCTAAAGTCATCATTCTCCAAAATGAATTTGGCGCAATTTTGAAACCCAATGTAGTCGCGTGAAGCGATATGAGCCGTTGCTCGTTGAAAATGACGTTATATCCCTTGAACTTTCTTCGAGTTCGATCTGATGGAAACCTGACATTAAGTCAAGACATGAAAAATATTTTTCCCGACCGATTGATCTAATATATCCTCAATCCTAGGGAATGGAAATTTATCGGACAATAATGTTTTATTAATTTGATTATAGTCCATTTTTTTCTTCGGAGCCCTGTAATGATTTTTTTGCCACAAGTAGTACAGGGCTGTTATATTCAGACACCGAGCCATGACAATAGTATCCACAGTTGTAACTATATCGTTGTTTGAAAGCTTTTCAGACTATAAATTACTTATTTTTATTATCTGGCTAATTAATTGTATTCAGTAAATAGGTAAATGTATTTTTGGTGTTCCGATAATGTTTTCGACAAAAATATCAGGTTGAATTTCCTGATTTGGAATTAATACGCTATCTTCACGCGATATAAGCTCGACTTGACGAATATTGAAGTATTACCAGAATTGTATGTTATTGGTACTTAAACCGTAATTTGAAATTATTTGGTATAATTATAAACCAACCATCCGACGGGTTGCAATGAATATGATAGTTGAATTTCTTAATAAAATCGATGCTTAGTACTATGACTTGGTATTGGAAATTTTGAATGTACCAGATGAAAATTGTGTGGAATTATATATTTGTCTGTTTGTAGCTGCATTGAGCTCAAGCCATTGGATTGGCTCTTCTCCAATGCCTTGAATATTAATCTAAGATTCGTTTCGATGTCACTAAAGACATATGAATCTTCTTTTAAAAGTAAAATATCTGCATGAACATGTGTTTTATTTAATCTTCTGTATCTAAAGGATCCTGGATGCTTTCCGAGTTACTCTGTGCTACATGAACATTGTGGTTTTTTCTGTTTTGTCAGTTAAAGTTGTCTCTATATTGTCATTGTCTTCTATTATTGAGATTGTAATTATTTTGATAATTACCTTGATGGGCATTATTATAGTTGGCATAGTAACTTCCTCGGCCATTACCTCTACCACATTGGGCGTTTAGGTAATATTTACATCTATACTTCTTCCTTGCTGATACAGTATTGTACTAGGACTCCCAGTCATTTCGGTGGTGCTATGGATATACTTACCCATGACATCATTGAAGTTTCTGAAGTTTCCAGCTAAAAATATTGTACGAGTTCTCTTATTTTGGCATTGTTTTATGATTGCTCGCAACGACTCTTTTGTTGCGGATTCTTCAACATTATGCCACAATTAATATAGGCAGCTTCGAGTTACTTTCGCAAGTTATCGTTTTCAGCTGTATATTATAAAGCTGTCTTGCCCTTCTGGTGGGATTAAGAAGCTTAGCTTCCATAACGTCGGTGGATTCACCTTTAACGTTATTCATTAATGTGTTTATGATTCCTGCAATTGTAGTTTCATTTCAAACTTTATACAGGATTGGACCTGTAATTTTGGACTTAATGACCTCTACAGCCAAATCTTCCGTTCGTTGTTTTTGTTCGTTCGACAATTTTTAGAGCCGTTACATGTCGTACATATTCCCTGTCTGCAGCTATTTGTAAAAGGGTTTATTAAAATCGTTAAAAAGTATGTAACAGGCAGAAGGAAAATTTTTCAACCCCATAAATTATACACATATGTAAGTTAACGAATTAGTTCGTGAACGGCCCTCGCAGCGGAAATGATACACGCTCGGTTGCAATGTTGCGGTGTCAGGCGTTTGCATATTTATGTTGCTAGCGCTGATTGGTCATTGCATTGTGCAGATGCAGCTCTGTCTACCACGGAGCCTCTGCATGAACAATAATTTGCTTACGATAAGTCTTTTATATTTCATTTTTGCTGTAGCTTAAGATTCACTTTAGCTTTACAAGTTTAGTTCTGTATAATCACTTGAACAATACATTTGGTTAATAAATACTTTGCTCCGGCTACGCCGATAAATTCAATAACCTTTGCTAAGCTAAAGCTAGCATTTATTGGAACCTGAGTAACACCAACAGAAGTGCAGCGACCCATTGGAAATTGGCCGTGGCACATAACCTTCTTAATTGGCGCCCAACAGGATTAATCCAAACACCCAGACCCTACATTAAGATAGGAAATTCTTAATCTGAAACATGTAAGTGAATGTTCGGCCAAGACACAAAATTTTAAAATTTTTCAAAAAAAAATAATAGAAAGTAAACAAGTTAATAAAACATAATTAAAAATAAAAAAAAACCCAAGACACAAATTCGAAATTTAAAAAAAAGAAAAAAAAAATTTAATAAAACATAATTAAAATAAAAAGCGAGCGTGTGACCACATTTGATTTTGATAAAGTTAAGTGCGAGTACGGTTTATAACAAACAGTGTAACAAAAGTGTGTAACAAACAGCTTAATTATTGCTCATGAGTTGGACTTATAGAGAGATAAAAGTAGAATACGACAGTGAAGACGAATTAGTGACAGGCTTTACACAAAGAATAGATAGATCAGAAATGGAGCCAGAAGTGCTAAAAGCAATAATTGAAGGTGCTGTGAACAGTGCACTCGTTGAACAGGAGAGGAGATTAAAAGCGGAATTTAGTACAGAGCTTGAAAATGTCAGAGGCCAGATAAGTGCCTTAAGAGTAGAAACACCACAAGTGGAAGTGTATCAAAAAGTAACAATCAACCCGAATATAAAGTGTGAAGTGAAGTTAGATATAGTTAAGTCCGTGCCTAATTTTAGTGGAGACCACGAAGAATACGTATCGTGGAGATGCGTACGAAATTTTCAGAAAATACGCAGGAAGTGAAACACATTATGAGGCAGTGGCAATCTTAAAAAATAAAGTCGGTGGTCCAGCAAGGGCTATCCTTACATCGCACAATACAGTGCTGAACTTTGATGCCATAATAGCAAGGCTAGATTGCTCATATGCGGACAAGACGTCCCTGCGCGTTCTTAGACAACAGTTGGAACTCGTTAGGCAAGGAGATTTGAGTTTAATGAGTTACTACGACGAAGTGGAGAAAAACTTACCTTAGTGACAAATAAAATAGTTATGACTCACGACGAACCAGCTGCGTCCATTTTATGCGCAGAAATCAGAGACGATGCCTTACATGCCTTCATGGCAGAACTCAAGAGGTCCATTAAAGCATTGGTTATCCCAGCAAAGCCGAGGGATTTGCCCTCCGCCTTAGCAACAGCTAGGGAAGCCGAAAATAGCATAGAAAGAAGTGCATTTGCCGCGTCATATGCCAAGGTAGTTGAGGAAAGGAGTCATAATAGTGACAGTAACAGGTTAGGCAATCGAACTCAGGCCAGACAAGGGAGAGGACAGGACAGAAACCCACATTTTGTAGGGAACCAGGGCCAGAATAAAGCTCAACAGCCAGACACAAAGCAGTTAATAAATGAGAAAGATGCACAACCAAGGAGTCAAGTGCAGCCCATGGATGTTGACCCTTCTTTATCTAGATTTGGGCAGCAGTCAAATTGGGGAAAAGGTCAGGTCACACAGGGTGAGACTCAGAAGAGACAAAATACGTCAGAACGTATGTCAGGATACAGGAGTCAAAGGGTGAATAATATTACCCAACAAGACTCCATTAAAGATGAGAAGGAATACGAAGAGGCGGCCGAGACTATACGTGCCGAATTAGATGAGGAAGATAACTTAACAGAAGTCAGTGACTTGCTCAATTTTTTAGTGAGCGCTCCCGATTGCCGTACATCGAGCGGCAATTGGCTGGCAAATCAATAATTACGTTAAACCCGTTAAGGAGTTGAAAAATGTAACACCTGTCGACACCTCATTCACTGTGAGCTCCATTCATGGCTCCAGTAACATAAAAAAAAAATGTTCCATGTTACTTTTTGGAAAAGTTGCCACTTTTTTTTTCGTTAGACACCCTTGACACGTTTGATGCTATAATAGGCTTCGATCTGCTTACGCAGGCGGGGGTGACTATCGACCTAACGGGGAACACCATAAATTATGGTAGTTTGTCCAAAAACCTTAAACATTTTTACTGCGCTGATGTAAACTTTACGCGCATAGATGATATCGTAGTCCCGGACTCCGAAAAAGTGAGTTCAAAAAAATGTTACAAAAAAGAATTAATGCATTTTCGACCTCTAACGAGGCGTTACCCTTTAATACTTCAGTCGTAGCCACAATACGGACTGAAGATAAGCAGCCAGTATTCTCAAGGCTTTACCCATACTCAACAAGTGTGGCAGATTTCGTGAATAAAGAAATTTCACATTTATTAAAGGATGGCATCATAAGACCATCAAAGTCCGCAAAGGACTTGACGCTGAAGGCAACAAAAATAAGAGGCTTGTTATCGACTTCAGGAAACTGAATGAAAAAACAATCGACGACCGTTACCCAATGCCAAGTATCCAGATGATCTAAGCCAACCTAGGCAAAGCGAGATTTTTCACTACGTTAGATCTTAAATCTGGGTACCACCAGATATACCTGGCCGAAAACGATCGAGAGAAGACGTCCTTTTCAGTAAACGGCGGGAAATACGAATTTTGTCGATTACCTTTCGGTTTAAAAAATGCGGGAAGCATTTTTCAGAGAGCAATCGACGACGTCCTACGGGAACAAATTGGGAAAATATGCTACGTCTATGTAGATGACGTAATAATATTTTCTGAAAACGCCACCGACCACGTCCGCCACATCGACATGGTACTTCAGCGACTTTGTGCCGCTAACATGAGAGTCGCGAAAGAAAAGACAAAATTTTTTAAAGAAAGCGTAGAATATTTAGGCTTTATTGTTACCCGCGATGGAGCAACAACAGACCCTCAGAAAGTTAAAGCGATCCAAAAGTACCCTGAACCAAAAAATCTATACGCCCTAAGGTCTTTCCTAGGCCTAGCCAGCTACTATAGGGTATTCATCAAAGATTTTGCTTCCATAGCAAGACCCTTGACTAACGTGCTAAAAGGCGAAAATGGCACTGTAAGCAGGCACATGTCCAGAAAGGTAGCTATAGAATTTGACGACCATCAAAGAGACGCCTTTGTCCGATTGAAAAACATATTAGCTTCTGAGGAAGTTATGCTTATGTATCCCGATTTCAAAAAGCCTTTCGACTTGAATACTGACGCTTCTGCCAGTGGCATTGGGGCAGTACTGTCCCAAGGGGGGAGACCAATAACAATGATTTCTCGGACGTTGAAAACATGCGAATCGCATTATGCGACGAACGAAAGAGAGTTATTGGCTATTGTATGGGCCTTAGGCAAATTGCAGAATTACCTTTACGGCACTAGGGAGTTGCACATTTTTATAGACCACCAACCCCTCACATTTTCGGTATCAGAAAAAAATACAAATGCAAAAATAAAAAGGTGGAAGGCATTTATTGAAGAACATAATGCCAAAATGCATTACAAGCCAGGGAAAGAGAACTTTGTCGCAGATGCCTTATCTAGGCAGGAGCTTAACGCTCTTCAAGACGAGATAAACTCGGACATAGCTACCATTCATAGTGAAGAGTCCCTAACATATACTATAGAAACAACAGACAACCCCATAAACTGCTATAGGAATCAAATAACCCTAGAAGAATCGCGATATGCATTACATCGGTGACTTATGTTATTTGGCAAAAAAACACGCCATCTAATTCAATTCACAGACAAAAACAATCTTATTAAAATGTTAAAACTCGCTGTATGTCCTGATGTCGTGAATGCGTTTCACTGCGACTTTCCGACTTTAGCAACATTCCAACACGAACTTGTATCTCTTTTCCCTGCAACTAAATTCCGGCATTGCAAGAAGATAGTGGCAGATATCACAAATAAGAACGAACAAATTGAGATAGTTAATGCCGAACACAATCGTGCACATAGAGCGGTACAGGAAAATATTAAGCAGATACTTAAGGACTACTATTTCCCGCACATGGCTAAATTGGCTAATGAGGTAGTACTAAATTGCAAGGTGTGCGTTACTGCCAAATATAACCGGCATCCCAAAAAACAAGAAATTGGGGAGACACCAATTTCGTCGCATAGCGGGGAATTTTCGCACATCGACATATTTTCCACTGACCAAAAACTCTTTCTAACATGTGTAGACAAGTTTTCTAAATTCGCTATTGTCCAACCTTTAGCATCCAGATCAATTACCGACATTATGAACCCTATCTTACTAATCTTAAATGTTTTCCCGAATACCAAGATAATTTACTGTGACAACGAACCGTCATTTAAATCCGAAACAATCACCTCACTTTTGAGAAATCAGTTCAGCATCGACATGGTCAACGCACCCCCATTGCATAGCTGCTCTAATGGGCAAGTGGAGCGTTTCCACAGCACGTTAGTGGAAATTGCTAGGTGTCTCAAAATCGACAAAAAATTTAGCGATACAAGTCAGGCAATTATGAGAGCGACCATAGAATATAATAAAACCATTCACTCGGTGACAGAGCAAAAGCCCATTGACATACTACACGCAGTCCCGAAAGAATTTAGGGAAGTAATAGAAAATAAAATAAAAAAGGCACAGCAAGAGTCGCTAGCCAGAAATAACCCCAGCAGGCAGAATAGGGTGTTTGATGTAGGAGAAAAGGTATACCTCAAAAACAACAGAAGACTGGGCAACAAGTTATATCCATTATGTACAGAAGGTATCATACAAGCTGACCTAGGAACGTCAGTTCTTATTAAGGGGAGGGTGGTCCATAAAGACAATTTGAGGTAGATCTAGGCTATAACATAAGAATACTTGCAAATGGTACTACATCAATTTCATTTCATACAGGTTCGTCGGGATAATATTCATACTCATTACCGCAACTTTTGCGCGCGTCACCGATTTCACGCACGCGAACTACATTCCAGTTTTGGACGGCGACGTTCTAGTTTGGGAACAGCGTAACTACATAAGACACTCATCAAACTTGACCAATTTTGTAACAATCATAGAAGACACAGTAAGACTAGCAAAACTTTTTCCGCAATCACACATGCGAAAACTTTTAGACGTAGACATAGAACACATTAGGAACAGCTTAGCGAGTTTGACAGTGCACCATAGATTAGCCAGGAGTTTAGACTTCATAGGATCGGCGCTTAAAATAGTTGCGGGTACGCCCGATGCGTCTGATCTAGAAAAAATTAAATTCACAGAAGCACAACTCATAGAATCCAATAATCAGCAGGTGATTGTAATTACCGAAACACAGAAGCAAATAAACTTGTTAACAGATACAGTCAATAAATTAATTAAAGAAAAGAGGGGAGAGTTTGTTGACACGGCCCATTTGTATGAGACCTTGCTTGCACGTAATAGAATACTAATTTCCGAAATCCAAAATCTCATGTTGACAATTACACTCGCTAAGTCCAATATAATAAATCCAACAATATTTGATCATGATGACCTGAAAACTACCTTTGCCGAACATCTCACAGAGGTCCCAATAATAAGTTTAATGAGTGTATCTAATATCAAAATATTTCAATCGAATAGCATAATTGATATAATTGTCGAATACCCTAAAGTAGAAACTATTTGCAAGAAGGTTGTGTTATTCCCTGTAGCCCATAATAACACCATTTTACAATTTCATGATAATGTGGTAGCCGAATGCGCCAATGGAGTTCAACCATTAGTAGATTGTGCCATGACCAATTATGCGACCTTTTGCAAGAAGTCATTGCACGATACCTGCGCCAGCGGTTTACACTCGGGAGGATCAGCAGCATGTGTCACACAACCCAGTCACCTGAAGCCGGTCACAGTCGTGGATGAGGGTACTATCATCATCAACGATCTGCCCACTATTACCACCAAGGGCACATGCCTCATTACATTTGAACGAGAGGCAAACATAAATGAGTCCATCTTTATCAACTACAATCGAGTCATAAAAAAAGGCCTGGCATTGTGGCCTCTCCGCTGTTGAACATCACCGGGTGCGATCAAGTACTCAGCCTACCACTGCTTAAAAGAATGAACGAGCACAGTTTGGATATAATTAAGCAGTTAAGGGATGACGTGACCTCGGGAGGAGAAACCAATGTGTGGCTCATAACAGGCGTAACCATCGGCCTTATTCTCTGCTGCATAGGTGTCATTCAGCAATGCGGCAACAATCTTAAGGGGGGAGTAGTTAACGAATTAGTTCGTGAACGGCCCTCGCAGCGGAAATGCGTTTTGCATATTTATGTTGCTAGCGCTGATTGGTCATTGCATTGTGCAGATGCAGCTCTGTCTACCACGGAGCCTCTGCATGAACAATAATTTGCTTACGATAAGTCTTTTATATTTCATTTTTGCTGTAGCTTAAGATTCACTTTAGCTTTACAAGTTTAGTTCTGTATAATCACTTGAACAATACATTTGGTTAATAAATACTTTGCTCCGGCTACGCCGTTAAATTCAATAACCTTTGCTATGCTAAAGCTAGCATTTATTGGAGCCTGAGTAACACCAACAGAAGTGCAGCGACCCATTGGAAATTGGCCGTGGCACATAACCTTCTTAATTGGTATATTCATGATCAATATCAATAGCGAAGTCGATTGAGACATGTCCGCCCGTCCGTAAAAACACCGATCTTTCAGAGACTATAAAAGATAGGACAACCAAATTTGGTGTCAACATCCGACTATTTTCTAGGCAGGCCAAGTTTATTTCAAATTTTTGCCGCGTTCACTGCCGTATTCATATTTAGCACACTTAATAGTAGAGCCAAATTCTGTCGAAATCGGAAAATAATTTTCGGAGATATACGTGTTTCTGTTTTGTACTAACATGTCCAGTGCAACATGGGCTGTTAAGAGCTAGCGAGATATCAAAGAGAATCTTTTATAAATTGATGGCGTCTTTGATCGTTTTTGATTTCATGAAGTATTTTTACTTGGTACACGGTATACTCAATGGGATATTCATCGACGACTTGCTTGCTTCACTTTTTTATAGATATGGAGTGGAGATGACGTGGAAGACATTTTTGTAGTGCTGGCTAGAAAAGGAAAACCTTTTGAATTCGACATTATCGAAAAATCGACTTGTGGTCAAGCGAATTTAGTTATTCAGGCATTATTTGGGGAGAAGAAAATGCATCAACAGAATATGATGTAATGAGACCTGTGTTACCTCACTTTTAAGCATTGTCATCCATTTACTTGAAGGTAACTACTTATACATATGTTTGTCAGGTTGGGTTGACGCATGTATAGTGCTTACGGGAATAAATGAACTTGGATAATATCAGAATTTGACACGACTACTATGACTGTTTATTTAATATTAAAGTTACAGTATTTATATATATTTATGCGACGTTGATTCTTGGGGACCGGTTTTTTCACCGATGTCAGCCCATTAGCAGTTTACGTCTCGACTCCTGCTACTCTCACTACTGATATCGATATTTATGAGGGCTGCGGTAGCGAGACTCGTGTCCGCGAGACTCTCGCGAACGATTAATTCAGTGATTAATTCGGCCACATCCAGAATTGTATTTTTTTCCTGCTCACGAACATTTTCCAGCACCTTGATAACTTCGTAGGGTCCTCGGTATCGTGGCTCCAGCTTTCATTATGCGTAGTCGTTGGATATTTTTCTCTTGAGATCATAGTCCTTGATACCATTAATAATGTGCGTTGAAATCGCGGAATCCGATAAATCACCGTTTCGTTCCATGGCTAACATTTTATAGAAATAGTCGTGCGGTGATTCCGATATTTTCCGTCTTGTTTTCGACATTTTTATATGCACATCTGCAGAGATGCTAATGCAAGATAATCTTTGAGAAATTGTGAAGCCAACTCTGACCATCTTTCAAAATTTGTTGAAACATATCGGGCAACACACAGTATTTTTTGTTGATCACCAAATATTATTTTACGACCATCAAATCGATATATGTACGTTTTTGAGAGTTTCAACACGTTTCTACAAACTGATGCGAGTCTATTAATTTCCCAGACGAGGGATTAAAATCTGGAAGCAAATCCATGATTTTACTTATATTTCCATACAAATTTCCGACATTATTAAATTGGTTTCCGATGAATAAATAATGTTCTGATTGTTGTAGTACCCTGGTCCGTGGTGCGTGAATGGAATTTGTTGTTGCGTTTTATGAGCCAAATTCCCCAAATTTGTGACAAATTGGACCACATATTCGCTTGACCTACTTCTATTCTACTGAAACTTAATCATCGTTACTGCTGTACGGGTTTAGTTTATTTTTCAATTGTTCTCGATTCCCCGAAGATGACAATCAAGCTTCTTGGCATTTTTTTTGCTATGAAAATTTGGTAACTCTAGCTCCGAAATCTCGGTGTTCATACAGGCGAACAAGTCTCAAACGACTTGGTATTGATACTGATCAACAATATGAATACTTTATGGGATCGGAAAATTTTCATTCTGTCTGTTACATACATTTTAGCGAATTTAATGTACCCTTTATTTTATGGGTACAGGGTGTAATAAGATTTTGCTCTTTTCGGCTAAATAGTTCAGTACTACAGCCGTGGGCTAAATATTTGGCTATCTTTATTGGGGTATGTCTAGAAAAAGGGCTGGTCCACATAAGGAGGATCATGGTTAGTCTACATTATTAGTTCTTAGTGGACTAGATGTGCTAGTCCATACAAGCTAGATAATGGGCAATAAGGTACGTTTCATATTTATAACGCCACCAATATATTTTCAATATTGGTGTAATGGTACAATTTTCGTTGGTACAATATTCTATCGAAATACTTCTTGGGACACAACAACAACATATACTAACTTTGGGATTAGTGGGACTAACGGTACTTCTTTGTTTACAAGAATTCGCGTTTCACAATTATAACGCCACTTTCAATTATTTCGATAGAATATTGTACCAACGAAAATTGTACCATTACACCAATATTGAAAATATATTGGTGGCGTTATAAATATGAAACGTACCTTATATACAGTGCCGCTCATCTGAATAGGTTCGAAAAATATTTCGTAAATTGGCAAAGCTGATGCAAGGGCGGACCCATTCGCTGCATGGAATAAGAAAAATGTACATAATGTACATCCGACTTCGTCTAGGCATATAGATATGCATGGGTTAGTCCTCAGAACTACAGGGACATGTCTTGGTTGAGCTGTTACACATTTTAAAAACATTATATACTGGCAAAAAGAAAATAAGAAGCTCTATGTGCTTTCCGTCCCCCTAATCCTTGTTCTTATCTTCTGAAAAGCCAGCATCTGTTGCTATCCATACTAATTTCGTTTCATTTTTTGACCTGTTAGAATATATTTAACCTTTAATATATTAATACTTAAATCTATATGTATATGACTACATATATGTTTGGTCAAAACCTATTTTTAACGGTGTATCCGTTCTTTTTGTAAATTTTTGAAATTTTTGGGCGGTATGAAACTTTTTATGTAGAAGTTTTATCTTCTTAAATGAATCAATCACCTGATAACCAGCAGATTGAGTTTGGTAGTGTTAAGACAAGTCTTTCTCTTTATATGCCTCCACAATATGACATGGCGTTGTATATTAAACATTTATTATTTATTCAATAAGTTTCCTTATGGATTTCTAATAGCGAAATATTAATTGGATTTAGTGATTTTGGTTTACATGAAATATCAAAAGAATCTGCTTTATTGCTTTTATCTATATGACATTGTTTTATTGGAAAAAATAATAAATTCGGTGCTTAATAAAAATAGATCTGATATTTGTGAAGAATTCCAATTTTTACAATTTTCAGCCTTGGTGTCTATATAGGTTGTTAAGCCGAAATACAATCAAACGAAAGTTTATGACTTTTCCCAAAAATACTATGTAGTTGATAACCTATTTTCTTAATAATATTCCACAAAAGCGTTGTAATGAGATAATCGATTTGGATTTCCTTACGAAAAGTAAATAATCTTCTAATTCCCAAATTTCCACTACTGTAGATTTAGCCATGGGTGTTCTTAAAGGTTTTCAAAATGGTGCTCAAAAGAGTTCGATCATCTTTCCATAACTTTAATATGAGTCGCACTGGGATCGCAATATCAATGTCCTGTCGTACTCCAGTAAACTTATTTTAGTTAATGTCGCATCTCCCAGTAATCGTAGAATAATGCTTGGCGTTATGATATTTGTGCACAAGCTCTTTTATGGTGATAGAAGCTTTCCTGAGTTATTAACTTAAGTTAATCTAACCTACTAGAAATGTTATACCTCCATCTCTTTCACTTGTACAGCTTAAGTGATTACCATCGCCTTTATCATGTAATCAGCTCAAATTTCTCTCTTCCTTCGTTAAGAACTTCTTCTTTCATATTTATCTCGTGATTTACTGTAATTGTTGTATTCTTTCCGTTTGTGGATTGTGCCCGATTCACGCCGAGCATCATGCGGCTTTGGCTTCTGGCCGGTTGGGCGTGAATTGTAGATAAAAGATGGTCCAATTGGAATTCCTGCGTAAAATAAGCATTAGGTCTAAGTCCAGACATGGCAGATTGACTAGCTAATTATACTGTTCAGGAATATATATTCTTTATGGGGTCGGAATCGATTTTTTCTTATGCGTTACTAATACCTTACCGGTTTTACTATATCCTCGGCAAGGGTATACAAACAATTTATGTATAACGGATGTTTTTTTAGACGTATAGAACTTTAAATTGCATTAAACCAACTATGGATTTCCAATTTTCGAAGAATTCTTCCAACGTCTGTGGCCGTATATCGGCAATAATGGCAACACGGCAAATGTTGTCTTTCAAATGGTCAAGCGTTTGTGGCTCATCCGCATAGTTGGTCTACTTTACATAGTAAAAGAGTCTAGCTGTCCAAAACATGAAATATGGCGATCATCAAATTGATAGTAGCACGAACTGTGTGACATATTTCGCCGTCTTGTTGGAATCTTAGCTCCTGGACATCATGATGTTCAAAACAGTTAGAAATTATGGCTTTATACCG
This sequence comes from Drosophila emarginata, assembly GCA_037075365.1. Lineage (NCBI taxonomy): Eukaryota > Metazoa > Arthropoda > Insecta > Diptera > Drosophilidae > Drosophila > Drosophila emarginata. The sequence continues at coordinate 736,683 of JBAMCD010000291.1, forward strand.
ATCACCATTGACTGGTACGTTCTGGCCGTCATCGTTTTTGAAGACGATGGTGGCCATAAACCGCACCAAACAGTCAGCTTTTCTGGATGTAACGGTCTTTGTATGTCAATACACTTGCGTATTATCTTCACTCCAAATGCGGCAGTTTTGTTTGTTGACGTAGTCATTCGACCAGAAGTGCGCTTCATCGCTTTGAAGAAGCATGGACCAATGTTTCCACCTGGCCATAAACCGCACCAAACAGTCAGTTTTCTGGATGTAACGGTCTTTCGATATACACTTGGAGATTAGCTTCACTCCATATGCGGCAGTTTTGTTTGTTGACGTAGCCATTCAACCAGAAGTGCGCTTCATCGCTAAACATCGCAAAATGTATTAAGGTTCATGTAATAATTCAAATCTTCTGCAATTATAAATACTGCAAAGTACGCGAAAGGTGCCACAGAAAGTATGGTTGGAAAGACGTCTTCTTAGCTCTACAACTAACTGAAAAAATTTCTTGTAGGCCCCGTTGAGACAGCTAAATTTATTTTCCTCAATAAAAAGGTAGACTCTATTTTCCCATTAATTAATGGTGAGGAGTAGTCTAGTACGGGACGTACCAAGGATGTGTAAAAAGTGGTGAAGGGATCATTGAATTATTTTGCCAAGCGTTTTATAAAGCCAAGTAAAGAGGAAAGGTATAAAATAAAAGTTAACTTTGGAGCAAAAATAATGCCCAAATCGTCCATAGATGTTACTCCATTTAATGCTTCAGAATTCATGAAGTTATTGACAATGTAGGGCGAGTAACGATCATAAACGAGCATTTATTGGTCTTGAGGTGGTTAGCCCTACATCAATCAAAAAATGAATTAATATCGGATTGAAAAACGGAGAAGGAGCATATCTTAGGAAACCCCAGAATATACAAACACAATTTTAGAGTACGCCGTTCAAAACAATACTCTTGGGGTTTTATCCAACCAGGATAGAAGATTATGAGGAAAACCAACAAGAGTAAGTTTGGTTGCAATAAAAGCATGGTTGACACTATCGAAGGATTTGCTGAAAATTAAAGGAGATTGGTCAGGGATGAACGCCCATTCCAATAAATCCATGCTGGTGGGGTGTGATTCTAGACTTGCAATGGTATTGAAGAGTCTTCGTTATTACATTCTTTAATAGTTTAAGGATACTCGGAAGTTAAGCTATGCTTCTGTAATTAGATATACCGACTTAATGTCCTTCGTCAGGAGGGAGATAATAAATGAGTTTTTCCAATAAGAAGGAAAATAACCGTTTTCAATGGGAAAGGTAAAATGTCTTAAAAGAGGTTCAAGTGAACCTTTAATGATACTGCATATTTTTTAAGATTTCAACTGGGGACGTTGTCCGGGTAAGGAGAAAACGACGATTTCAATGAAGCTAGACTCGCCAAAAGACATTACTCACTTATGTTTGGCATAAAACTAAGATTTGAATATTGCACATGGTGCGGCAAGGGGCGGAAGGTAGGACATGCATTAGAAAAAGTCGTCTGCAAGGATTCAGGGAAGAGCTCGGATAATTCACCGTCGTTATCAGGGCGATTTTTTTGAGGTATAGAACTTTAAGTTGTCATGACTTTTCAACATGACGACTTATTTGGGTTTGACAACGCCTGCACAACGGTTGAAAATTGTGCAATTTTATTTCAAAAATAATGGTTCTGCGCGGAATACGTATTTCTGATTTTCATAAATAGTCCCCAAGTGTATGTCGAAAGACCGTTACATCCAGAAAATATGAATGTTTGGTGCGCTCTATAGGCTGCTGAACTCATTGGTCCGTACTTTTTCAAAAACGATGATGGTCAGAACGTACCAGTCAATGGTGATCGGTACAGAATTGAACAATCATGATGTCCAGGAGCTATGATTCCAAAAAGATGGCGCAATATGTCACACAGCTCGAGCTACTATCAATTTATTGAAAATCACCTTTGATGATCGCCATATTTCATGTTTTGGACAGCTAGACTCTTTTTCTATGTAAAGTAGACCAACTATGCCGATGAGCCACAAACGCTTGACCATTTGAAAGACAACATTCGCCGTGTTGCCATTATTGCTGATACGGCCACAGACGTTGGAAAAAGTCTTCGAAAATCGGACGTCCAGATTGCACTACATCCGGGCCAGACGTTGCAGTCATATGAAAAAAGTCTTATTTAAAATGTAATGCCATAAGATTGTCTTTCGAATAAAAAAAAAATCATGTCAATAGAATAATCCATCGTTGTCTTATTGCAATTTAAATTTCTATACCTCGAAAGAAGCCCTTTAGAAGAACAACGTATTAACTGCAATCGAGGTCTGTTTCGAATTAATAAACTTATAAAATTGTTTCGGCTTACGAACGAAGTCGGTTTTGCAGCGTGACAAGAAGTTGTTGTAGCATTGCTTTTTTAAAATCAAAAACTTAGTGATGAAGTTCTCGGCTGAAATTTCCCAAAACTATCCTGGCTTTGAATTAGCGCACTTGGAAGTACAGATATCCCTGTGGTATGAATTAACAAGGTGTAAACTGATGGTTTGCTATCTCCAAAGCTTGGTTGGCAATGAGACGCTATTGCAGCGAACTGTCGCTAAACGACTTGCAGATTCTTGTATAATGCCATATGATCTAAGAACATATCGTCAATCATGACGTTTATTATGAATAAAAGATTGCACAGACGCATGACGATAGTCTGACGAATCAATTTTGTACTGCACGTGTGTACGAATTTTGGGTTATGTTCGCTGACGATGACCAAATTCAAAATAAATGTTTTCCGTTCGCTTCGAATTTTCTGTTTCCGTTATTCCAAATCTGTGGGAAACTAATGGGTGTGATGTATGTAATCTGAATAAGAAACAATTGCAAACGGAATAAAAGTCAGCTTCGATTTAAGTCCTGTCACGATCGCCAAATGATGCCGGAGTTCTCGGCTGAAAATTTTGATTGAAGTTAATTGTTAGAAGTAAATTTTTGTTTATTAGGGTAGGATCCATACCATACAATAGGCTATCCTAACAGACGCAAGTATTTCTCGGGACCAAACGTAATTCTCATGTTACATCAGGACTTATAGACGGCATTTTTAGTAGAGTTCATGGTTGCCCAAGTGTTTTGGCTAACTCTGTTCTCTTCAGGCGTTGTGAAGGCTTGGCCTGGAGTATGCATCTTGCTAGAATATTTTTGTACCTAGCCAGCCTGTCACTATACCTGCTTGTGTGGCTTCCAATCTGTTTTTCTACTGTGTAAAAGTTTAGCTCCCGATGAATAGTGGAACCAAGCACATACCAGGGGCAATTTGTTATTTACCACGTGACGTGATTCTGGAGGTTCTGTATTCGCTTATATGTCGATTTTGCCGCTATACCCTAAATTTACACTCCATGCAGTAGTCAGTTTTTTTGCCTTCAATGTCATGGTGCTTTTCCTTTTCATCAGCCAGCATAATTGTTGCATTCTTAGGGGCACTTTTCAGCCGTAGCTCTTAAGTGGGGTCCAAAAGTTAGTCGCTTATCAAAATAAGCTTTCTGTTACATTTCGCTTTTATCTCGTTTATTTTTCTTTTTCAGTTTTATCTCTTAACATAAACAAGTGAGCTTACAATCCCAGAATTAGCAAGTTGCGGATAATGTTAACCCGAGGTTATGGCGTTGCCGGGCTATAAGGTTTATATTCTAAACTTAATTTATTTACTAATGATAATAATAATATTAAAACAATAAGGTGATCACGGTTACGGAGACAAGAAAAAATATTATTGAAGGCAACAGCATGGTGCTTATATGCAAGATTATAAAAACATAATTGCTTGGGCAAATTATTTTACCACAAATTATTTTTACATTATCTAGAATAGCGAGGGCGAACAACTGACTGGGAAAATCAGCTTTAATGGCAATCAGTCCGCCACCGCAGCGAAGTGCAAGACGATAACCGAAGCATAATTACCAATTTGGGACGTAGGTGTAATGGTAGTGATGGCAGCTTTGATATCATATCTTGGATATGATTGAAGCAAGAACTTCAGCACCAACAGTTGGAGTAACAGCTTCAGCTGGAAGAAGCTTGGTGAATACGATTTACAAAAGCAGTGGAAGAAGTACTGGCGACAACCTCATTAACTACACTATCAGCAGCTGGTGGAGCTAATATAGCATTTCTAACACCCACATCAATAATTTCGGGATCATCGCGGCTCAGAGCCGTCACCGAAGGCGGATCTACGAAAGAACGTGTCGCAAAAGCTGGTGTTATGGATTGACTGATATTTTCTTATCTCTTTTAAGTTTTCCTCTCAGGTTTCTGTAAACCTTTCACGTCACAACATTCTGCAGATGAAAAAAGGTTATGGGCCCAGATCTCTAGTGAATAGTGGATTAAGACTAGAAAGCATTGTGAAAGAACCAATAATAGAAAATATGGCTATGCAAATAGAAAAGCTTGACGATAAGAGCTATGAGAAGTTTATTAATCATATCGAACCTTTGGAATTTGGTATGTGAAATTGAAGTATAACTGGAAGAAGATGAAGCAGCTATAGAACAGTGGAACAAAAGTGATCAAAAAACACTGTCATTTTTAATATTGAATATAATACCGACGGAGTTGATGAACATTAAGACGTCCACAACATCGGCAGGAACATGAGAAAAGTTTCGAAGTTAGGAAGAGAGAGCTCCGAACTGATTACACAGTAAAGTCGATTGTAATCAGAACAAAGTACTCGGAAAGGTTCATGCAGAGCATAGTTAGTAGTAAAGCGGGGAAGAGATAGAGGTATAAAATTTCTAGTAGGCCTACAAGGAACCGATAGATTTACTTGGCTCAATAGCTTAGGAGAGTCTATATCACCATTAAGGAGCTTGTGCATAAAAATCACACCAAGCATTATTCTACGATTAGTAAGAGATAGTAGGTTAACAAGAAAAAGTCTACTAGATGGCAGATTGATATTGCGATCCCAGTTCAGACCACGAAGAGCAAAGAGTAGGAACTGTTTTTGGACAGATTCTATTCTTGATTTGTGTGAGTCATATTGAGGAGACAATATGCAAGATCCATATTCTAAAATAGGACGAACCAATGAGGTAAAAAGAATTTTGGTTGTATAAGGGTCATCAAACTCCTTTGACCATCGTTTAATAAAGCCAAGAACACCCATAGCTTTACCTACAGTAGATATGAGATTTAAAGGTTAATTTATAGTCCATAAGGACGCCAAAATCGTTCATCTCATGAAAACGTTTTAATGGGATGTCATTAAGAAAATAAGTTACCAACCGCGGAGTATTTCTGTGAAAAGTCATGATCTTGCATTTGGTTGGATTTAAACTTAACAAATTTTTTTGACACCACGACTGAAAATTTTGAAGATCTAAGACAACTAAGACAAAGCTTAACATCATCTGCGTACATAAGGACATGAGAATGATTTATAACAGACGGTAGATCATTGATAAAAAGAGTAAAAAGCAATGGTCCCAGATGACTGCCCTGGGGCACTCCCGAAGTTACATTTATGGACCTAGAATATAAAGATTTGAAAAGAACTTTCTGTGTTCTGCCTGTCAGATATTCCCGAATCCAGGAAACTAAAGGGCTAGGGAAGCCAATGTTATTTAATTTAAGGAGAAGTAGCGTATGATTAACAGAATCAAAAGCTTTGCTGAAATCAGTATATATGACATCAGTTTGCCTTGCATTCCGAAATCCTTCGATCGTCAATGATGTAAATTCTAAAAGGTTAGTGGTTGTAGATCTACGTTTCACAAATCCATACTGCGATGGTGAAATTATAGAACTACAAAAATGTTGCAGTTGAGAAGTAATTAACTTTTCAAAAGCTTTAGGAATAGCGGACAATTTAGAAATACCCCTATAGTTAGATGCATCCGATTTCCTACCAGTTTTATGGAGAGGAATTATATAGGATTCCTTCCAAATGGATGGAAAAGTTGAAGATTTAACGGATAATAGAAAAAGTTTTTGAATTGGCTTACATAATGCCGCGGCGCAAAACCTTATTACACATCCAGGTATACCATCAGGACCAGGAGAGTACACAGGTTTTACTAAATTAAGCACGCTATGGAGCGAGCTTTCTTCGATCGATGGAATACAGATACAATTAGATTTTCTTAACTGATAATGATACGGAAGATTTGCTCGATATTCTACTGAGGAGTAAGTAGATGTGAAAAAATCAGCAAACAGATCAGCAATTGCTTGATCAGAGTCGGCTGTGATATTTTCAAAAGATAAACAAGATGGGTGGATAGATGTCTTACGTTTAGTATTGACAAAATTATAAAACTGCTTCGGGTCGCGGGAAAACTCTAATTTACAACGCTGAAGGTAATTTTTATAGCATTCTGCATTAAGCATCATAAAGTTATAACGTGCAACTGCGTATAGAGCAAAGTCTGAAGAACGACACGATTTCTTATACTTTCTATAATATCTCGATTTCACATTCTTCAAGTTGGATAACTCACGAGAAAACCAGGGAGGTCTGTGAGACAACACCGGAGTCCTCAATGGGACACAAATTTCAAAAAGAGAATCGAGAGTATTATAAAACAAAGAAATAGCTTGATTCATGTCTGAACATCTGTACTAGGAGGACCAATCTGTTGAAAGAATGAGACTATTTAGTTTGACAAAGTTAATTTTACGAAAGTTACGGGATTTGGGCACAGGGCAGGCACTAACAATTGGTGCACGAGACGGCAGATCAACAGTTAATTCCAAAGTGGGATGAAAGTTGTCTTCTGGAAAGACAAGAGGGTCAATTCTAGCGACTGCGTAGTTGGTAGAATCCAACACGAATATCAGATCCAAAGATCTTCCATTTTTATTACGCACTGGATTTATTTGAGTTAATGATAACTCGAACAGGCCATCAATAAATAAATGTGAAGTACAAGGGAGCAGCAGGCCAGACTCGTCAGAAGGGGACCATTGTATTTCAGGTAGATTAAAATCACCAAAGACAATTAATATGTCCCTATTAGAAAGTAATGATAAAACATGTTGAATATATTCTAAATGTTTAATATATACCGTCATGTCGGATTGTGGCGGGATATAAGAACAAGTGATGTAGACCGAGAAGGATTTAAGTCCAACCTTGATACTGACAAACTCAATTTCCTGATTATCAGGTAGATGAATCTGGTCAGTGTATAAGGCAGAGTCCACCGCAATCAAAACTCCTCCGCCTGCACGAGAAGTCCGATCACACCTATAAATTGAAAATTTTGAAGAAAGAACGGATGCATCGTTAATATCAGGTTTAAGCCATGTCTCTGGAAACACTAAAATTTTAAAGTCAAATGCTAAACTATCTACATATAGTTTAGGAAGCTTAGATTTAAGTCCTCTTACATTCTGATAGGCGAGAAAAAGGGACGAAACTAGTTTTTTTGGACACCAGCAGCTGCTGGCGTTCCAGAAGGCAAGGAATTGGGAGGGATTGAAAGCTTGACTGACCTCTGAGTTTTCTTTTTGGCCGTGTATTCTTTTACTAAGATGTGATCCGGCCAAAAACTGTTACTACAAATGCAGTCAAACAGTTCGACCGGGACACCTATTTTAAAGGAAGATATCTCCCTTGAATAATTGAACTTGAATTTTTCCACCACTATTTTGGAGACTTGAACTTTTGTCTTAATATATCCTAAGACATCATCCGACGAATGTTCGGGATCAAGTCTAGAAACAAAGATATGTTTCTTTGGTGGAACTCCAGTCAGAGGCCTACGGGAGCCAGGCCTTAAATCAATGGCGTCTCTAGTTGTCGCAATTGAGTCGCCTTGACTGTCCGTAAGTGTGCCTCTAACTGGACGACTATCGGCAATAACAATACTTGATGATTGCCCAGACTTTTCGGAAACTACAGCTACATTCGTCTGCAAGGAGAGACCATTTCCTCGTCATGAACAACATACTGGATGAAATTTAAAAAGTTTAAAATTTCAACAGATGTAACTCCGAACAATGTCTTATATAAATGATTCAATCATTATATGTCCGAAAGAGAAAGACATTAAGAAAGTTAAGAAGGAAAGTGCAAACAAATTTAAAATACAAGATATGTAAATTAAAAGATTTGTTGAACGGGGGCCTGTAGTTATGTAAATTGCTGACCTGTGTCTACACCACTTGAGACCGGATTCCAAGTTTTTTGCAAAAATGAAAATTGTGCTAAGATAAATATAAAAGAATATCAGTCATTAATAGGATCTCACGCTGTTTCCAAATTATCTCAGCGAAACACAAATGCACACCTTGAACACATGTCCGCAACCAAACGTACATTACGATATTTATACACTCGCAAGAGCGGAGAGCGAATTAGAGGTTTTGCCGATGCAGACTGGGTCAATGACACCATGGACCGAGAATCGTATTCTGGTTACACATACTTTTTAGACGGCAATGCTCTTGGTCATCTTCAAAACAGAGTGCCATCGCACAAGGCAGGACAGCAGCGGATTACAGTGCAACGTCAAGTGCAACCAAAGATGCTGTAATTTTTCGCAGACTACTTAAAGAAATTTGTTCGTAAGATCAAGAAGAAGTAATCATGTTTGGAGACTACATATTGTTCAAAATCCGATCCATCCATCACGCGCACAAAGCACTTAACAATAAAGTATCACTTCGTGAGAGAAAAAATTTAAAGTGATTGTTTGCTGGTGGATAGTGTGATCGGCTGCCTATTGTACGTTCCCAATTGGATCTACGGACAAAACGATGTCCCTATAGCCAAATTTTATTATTTTAACTAACGGGTCAGACACGGGGTAAGCGAATTTATATATATAACTTTCCGAATTACTGGCCAAAACTACTCCGATTATGAGTAGGGAAAAAAGCCGGAAATGAAAAAAATTGACTGAACAATATAGAGTTTTCCATAGAACTTGCCAATAATTGGCACAGTGTGTCCGTTTGCTGATCCTTTGAAGATCCTCCCTCCAGTCCCCGCTGATCCCCCTTTTTGGTGTCAACATACCGCTCTCCTTGCAACAATGTGGAGTCAAGGAGACGGGGGCAGCCGCGCTCTGGATCGCCTAGAGGCCACAGGACCCAGAATGGTCTCAACCGAACACTGTGGTCTAGGCTGCCGGGACTCCGTCCTGAATAGGTACACAGGACGGTGAAACGTGGGGTCCGTCACACCATCGTGCCGACCTTCCGTTGCATAGCCTGGCAGGCCTGCTCCTCCTCCGAACGTGTCACCGCCAACTCTAGAGCTGCGGCGAAGGACGCGTCGATGCAGCTCTCTGGTGCGCATGCGTTCATGCATTCGTTGCCGACTTTCACCACGGCCGTGGGCATGACCACGTGCTGGAGAGGCAAGAGTACTTCGGACCTGGGGACCCCTAGGCCGCGATAGTCGCCGCGGGACGGACTTTGCCGAGTGCTGGAGAGTATGGTTAGCCTCACTACACCGGCGGCTCTACCCGCCGTGCGTCGGCACAACCCGCCGGAGTGCTTGTGCCAAGCAATTGGCGCAATACTTGTTGATTAGCTCCTCCCGGAGTCGCTTATCCGTCTAGAGGTTGAGGATACGTCGATACTACCGGAGCAGTGCACCCTATGCAACGGGTCGCTGTCAGCGACGTTCCTCCTGGCTCGGATGAGGGTGTCTTGGAGCTATTACTGTATTGCTGTTACCAAAAGTCTTTTTGTTTTCGGAGTAGTTACGCTGCGGGCATTGTCGTCAATCCACAAACCGGGAAACGCCGCTAAGAAGTTATGCGTCTTCAAATCAGAGGTCGCTTTAATTTGGATTGCTTTGTACCGAAGCATGCGAATACAAACACATATCCCTTGGTTATGAGGCAGACTCTCCCGGTGTAGTTTTTGATATCGAACGGCGAAATCGATACCAATTGTAATGAATAATTATTATATAAATATGTTATTTATCAGTATCCCTCGGACATGCAAACAAACATTTAGTTTGATGTCAAACCTGGCGGCAATTACCATATGATCGTAATCAAATAAATTAAACCTAGCGTCATATGCGAAAGAAACAAGCAAACAATACACAAAAACAAAGCTTTGAAATAGAGAAATCGGCCTTGATGACGTCACATCAAAGAATAGAAACAGTTATGCAGGCGTGAGAACTCACAGCTACCGAATTGACGAAATTCCAGCGGTGGTCATGCAATTGTCGTTGGGGCAAAGTAAGGGCCCTAGCGTTAATCGGCGGGGATGTAAGGGGGCGAGAGAGTGGAACAGAGAATGCATGCAAGGGTAAGAGAGCCAAGCCAAAGGTAAGCGCTGATAGGTTGGATAAGCCAACGATGTATGTGCAATGTTGAGAGCGGATGAACCATATAAAAGTGAGACAACAACAGGCCGAAGGGCATGCATACCGAAGGACACAAGTGCGTGGAAAAATACTGGTTGCTCCGTAGCATCTCACCTGGCAGCCTGATGGATTCAAGATGCCTATAAATACGCACGGCTGAGACCAGAGGATTATCTAGTAAGCGAATATTACATAAGTGAATTTATATTATCCAAGCGAAGTAAAAACAAGTGAAAGGAGAAGCTACGTCCACATCGGCAAGGAGCAGAAACAGGGTCTATATCCCGGCATATCCTTGCGAAGCAATAAAAGTCAATACTAGTAGTTATTTCTAGCATTGATAGGGAAGATTGGGAATATTCCCAGCACAGTTAAGGAAGACCAGCAATATTCCCGGCAATGGCAGGGAAGACTAGCAGTATTTCTAGCACAGTTAGGAAAGCTCCGGAGTATCACTAGCCTAGGGGGTAAGACTAGAAGAAATCATAGTAAGTATTTAAGAGAGTAGCAGCTTACAAGGTAAGATAAGCAAAACATGGAGTATTTCTGGTAACAGCTAGGACCCGCAACAAATACTTATATCTGCCCACAAGAATATCCTGTATTCAGTATCGGGAGCTCACCAGCCACCCAAAAAACAAACATATCCTCGCCCGACAGCTGCCATCACACTCAAGAAATTACATACCAATAAACTGAGTCATTAATATTATAACCAAGCTAAACTAGTTACTAGTTAACACAATAGGAATTCGTTGTGTCGTACCGCGACTCCTGAATCCGGCTCTGCCGATAGTAAGAACCACAAGGGATCATTACACAGTGTAGCTGAAGATTTCCTCATTAACTGAGTATTCTGACGGCGTTTGCAGAGGATACAAGCCTTGCACACACGAATGTGGGCCTTGATCATGTTGTTAATCTTAGGGATCTAATACATGCGCGGTGAAACCGGATCATGAACTGGTTTCCTCCATGCAATGTGATTCGGTGTGAAGTTGACGAGGAGCCGAGTCAGTTGAGCATCATACGGGAGAAGGATCTTGTAGATTACCTCCCCTGTCTTGGTGGAGGATTCGTTGGAATAATGCGTACTCGGAGGAATTAATGATCTGCCGATATCAGCACTGAAGACATATCGGAAGAGTCGCCATTTCAGGACTTGTATTGTGAGGTCCGCTTGGAGGGTTGAGCCGGTAAGCAGAGTGTCGTTTAACCTCATGCCTATAGTGGGTGGACTGGAAGCATTGAAGACGACGCGGATTTTGGTCGTAGTACTGTCAGGCTTGGAAACGGCATGTTGCGGTAAGTAGAACTGTTCTGAGTTTGGGATGGGCCACCCGGACCTAATGTCTTAACTCTACATACTCTTCTAGGACAGCTTCATAAACCCTTTTAACGAAGGGTCTCTAGGCGTAACTAGGCGTAACTCAATAGTGGAGCTCAGGTAAAACCATGGATCGGCCAAGGGCAAGTCCGGGAGGTTCGCGGTCATAAATACATATTATACATATTATACACCCCCAAAAATGGGTCTAATAGATCCAAAAACAGTGGACTTCACTGCTAATGTAATTAATAAAGTAGAAGTAGAGACTCACTATAACGATATTATTGATAACAGTATTTATAATATTGTCCGCCAATTTACTGTTTAAAATTTACAATGTGCACATTAAGTGCTTAAAAAAGATATACTTAAGCAAGGCGAATGACCTGGATAAGATATAAAAAGAAGAAAATTTTTTGACTTAATGTATAATGTAATGTACATCTCAGTATAAAAGAATAAAAATAAAGTTTCAACAGAATACAACATAAGAATAACTAAAGAGATCAGGAGTAAGCAAACAAAAGTCTTGTCAGAAATTGTATTGTAGATATGGAATGGCAACAGATACATGCCACATTACATGAAAGAAAGAAAAGTTCAGTAAATCACATAAGTGAATCTCGCAAAACAGGAATATTCTTAATGAAACTATAAACAAATGCATGGCGCAGATGAACTATTAATTGTGCCTTTTATAAAAACAAAACAAAAAGGACCAGCTAGAAATATAATAAGCAATGAGAATACAGTTCAACATATAATCACCAAACTTAAAGCTTATGTTAAGGTTGAGACAATTGACCATATGCAAAGTTATTCAATCTCTGGTCTAGAACCATAGCAAGCATTTCTGTAAATGGATGATTTAGTTGTTATCGGCTCTTCTGAACAGCACTTGTTCAAAAATCTTACAAGTATATTTGAACTTTGTAGGAAAGACAACCTTAATCCAAACCCAGAGAAATGTTCATTCTTTATGGACGATGGAACATTCCTTGGCCATAAATGTGAATACCATGGCATGCTTACGGATGATAAAAAGTATGATGTAATTAAAAACTATCCGACTCCTACATATGCAGATAGTGCACGACGGTTTTTGTAACTATTGCAGAAGATTTATTAATAATTTCGCACAAAACTCACGTAATCTAACAAGATTGTGCAAGAAAAATGTCCAATTTCAATGGACTATAGAATGTGAAGAATCATTTCAATATCTAAAAAAGGCATTAATGAAGCCAACATTATTGCAATACCCTGATTTTAGCAAAGAATTTTGCATAACCACAGATGCAAGTAAACATGCATGTGGTGCAGTACTATCACAAGACTGCAACGGTGCGCAACTACCAATTGCATATACATCGAAATTCTCCACACAGGGAGAAAGTAATAAATTGACTACAGAATAAGAGCTAGGAGCAATACACTGGGCAATAAAACATTTCAGGCTGTATATCTAAGGAAGGCATTTTTTAGTAAAAACAGATCATTTATTATATTATATATTTAAGCTGAAAAGAATTAGATTAGACTTAGAAGAATAAAAAATTTACAGTTGAATACCTCAAGAGGAAGGACCACCACGTTGCGGATGCATTACCACGCATAAATATATAAAAGATTTAATACACATAAATAGAAATATATTGATGAAACAAACAAGATCATCAAAAAGACAGAAAAAAAAATAAATAAGCTCAATGTCTACGAAGTCGTTAGCAATAGCGACATAAAGAAATTTGTAAAAATACATATGAATAATTTCAAGTGTTTACTGAAAAGAGGAAACCAAATTATCCCACAAATTTCAGTGCAAGATTTATATTCTAATGAGAATTCGATTTAGATCAATTTTTCAAAGGCTTATTTCAGAAGCCGAGATACACAAAATCATTAACTTACAGATGTCAAAAATAGATGAGCAAATTTTCGAATTTGTCACTGTAAATAAATTTAAAAATAAAGGCAATAAAAATTTAAAAAAATATAAAAATAGCGCTATTACGGAAGTAGACGGAAATGACGAAAGTCAAATTAATGCAATCCTGTAAAATATCATAATTACCCAATAGAAGGAGGCCATACAGGGATTACGTGTACATTATTAAAAATAAAGAAACTAAACTATTGGGCCAAAATGACACAAACAATTAAAAATTATGTAAAAGCGAGTGTAGACTGCCAAAGAGCTAAGTCTACCACAGGGAATAAACAGAGAATGCCAATAAGTATGCAAAAACTATGATATGGGACCTTATAAAACATCTAGTAGCAATACCAGTAAAAGATAAAAGCGCAAAACCTGTAGCCAAAGCAATATTTGAATCATTTACACTAAAGTACGGTCCTATGAAGACGTTCATAACAGACATGGGTACTGAGTATAAAAAAATTCACTTTTTAATGCCTCGTGCAAATATGAGAAAATCAGTAATATATTATCAACAGCACACCATCACCAGACTTTAGGAACAGTAGAAAGAAGTCATCGAACATTCAATGAATACTTACGTTCATACATCTCGATTGAAAAGTAAATTGGGTTGAATTACTTCACATATTGTTTTAGCACTACTCGATCAACGGCACATAACTACTATCCGTATGAATTTTTATACGGTAGATTACCAAGGCAATTCACAGAAATTAATAGTTTAACGAAAATAGATCCTATATATAATGTAACGATCCTTTTTGATCCTTACTATTGGCAGAGCCGGATTTCAGGAGAAGGGGTACGACATAACAAATATATATTATGCGCTGGTGGTAAACTAGTTTGGCTTGATTAAAATTTTAATGACTCAGTTTATTGGTATGCAATTTCTTTAGGGTGATGGTAGCTTTAGTATGATGATGGGCTTGTGATCGGGTCTGTTCGGGCACATTTGGGAAGCCGTATGTTGTATATTCTTGTGGGTCAATAAAAGATTAGTTGTCGCTTGCCCTAACTGTTGCCGGGAATAATCCAGGTCTTGAATATATAACCTCATACACTGCTACTCTCCTAATAATTGCTAAGACTACTCCTAGGTTCTACCTACCCACCTCATCTTGACCCAATCAGGATGCGTGGTGAGATGCTGTGCCGCAGTTCCACCGATTTCTTCTTTGTGTCGACTTTCTCTGCCGACCCAACATCATAGCTCGCCTATTGCTATGCATGGTGAAATTGTCCTTTTGGATGCTGCAGCTTTCCATATTGCTGCGCACCCAGCCGCTGTCGTCAACAGCCTTTCTTTCTCCCACGATCACTTTCCAGGTCACCCGTACACGCATTCGCATACATTGGTATCGTCTTCTATATGTGCTTCGATGGGATTTTGCTTCTTTACAGTCTCATACTAAATCACAAAGTTGCATATGCGTAGGCAAGCAATAGCAGCTGTAGTAGTAATCAATCTGTTTTATTCTGTAATTCAGGCTTATATTAACATTCACGAATTTCATATAGAGGTATCTTAACCTACCGCAGTGTGTCCTTCTCACTCGAAACAATAAAAGAGAAAGAACTATGCGGAAGTTGGCGTGTCAGCCATAGCTTATAGTATGCCCGTTTCTTCTTTGGGCGAGAATCATAGTTTACAAAAATACTACATCGGATCACATACCGATACCCTGGTCACGGCCCGCGACAATCGGTATGCATACCCTTCGTCCTTTCGCTCGCTCTCTGGCTGGAACCACCCTTGCTCTTAATTGCTAACAACAGCTTTTACTCTCTATAAATCACAATCGACTAATAATAGATTACTAACGAAATATATATATAATCAATTATCACAATAAACTTCCCATTAAGCAATATCTTAATAAATAACAAACCGTCCCTAAATATAATAATAATGCAGTGATGATAAACATAACAATGATGAGTAAAATATATGATAATCAATATCTATACGAATAACACTAATTGGTTACGAATGAGTGGACTGTATTAATCTTTTGTCGGTTGGAATTATATTTATTTTGGTTAAGAACGTTACAAAGGTTTTCACGTCTATTCTACTAAGCTGCCAAAGAGTAAGTGTTTTTAACTATGCATACGATTTGTCGGCGAACCATCATTTTACATTGTCTGCTTCCCTCTTTCCGAAGGCCAACATCACGCGGCTTGCGAGAAAAGGTGGAATGCAGAAAGTGCGTTCACAAACAAATGTCGAACAAGGAGAATTAGAGAATTACAGTGTTCTAAAACCAATTTGAATTGACTTAATTATACGTGGTCATTTAATTCTTAAACATACCGCCCCCCCTAAACGACTGTTCAGAATAATGGTAGAATGGCCACTTTAGTAATTGACCGCTTGACTATTCCACGAGCAGTCTTAATGCTGACGACTCTGACCATCTCGTCCTGTCCAGGATGAATTTCAGTTATCCGGCCTAACATCCACTTGGATGGCGGCATCTGTGGGTCTTTGATAACGACTAATGTCCCTGGTTGAAGATTTACGTTTTCGCGCTGCCACTTATTCTTTGGTTGAAGAGTATATATTCCATATATTCCATCGCTTCCAAAACCCTTGTACCATGGCTTGCAACTGTTTCCATTGCTGCAGTCGATTAATGTCTACCTCCAACAATGAAAGCTGGGGTATAGACGTGTGTGATTCACCCACCAAAAAGTGTGATGGCGTGAGAGGGTCCAAACTCGTATCACTTGATGAACACAATGGTCTAGAGTTGAGAATACCTTCTATCTGGGCTAAAACTGTGGAATATTCTTCAAATGTTAGAACATGGGCACCAACGACTCGTCGAAGGTGTAATTTTATTGATCTTACGCATGACTCCCACATACCGCCGAAATGCGGTGCAAATGGGGGTATGAAATGCCATTGTATGCCGCGGCCCGCGACAAAATATGTCAATTCCTTGTCTTGGCTTTGACTTATTACCAGTTGTCTCATCTCGTTAAGTTCCTTATGAGCACCTTGAAACGTGGTTTCATTATTAGAATATAAGTCAGTAATTGGTCCTCTGCGTGACCAAAACCGTTCCAACGCTGCGATAATTGCTGTTGATGTCAGATCTCTTACAAGCTCTAAGTGAATTGCTTTTGTTGATAGGCAAACGAATACTGCGAACCACGCCTTTCCAAACTTTGGTGTTCTTCCTGTTGATTTCTTGATAGCGATAGCTCCAGCATAATCTAGTCCTGTATGTAGAAAACATCGAAGAGGTTGCACCTTTGGTATCGGTAAATTTGCCATTATCTGTGAACTGGTAGCTCGTCTCTGCATAAAACACGGCTTGCATCTGAATACAACCTTACGCACAATATTCCGAGCGCCTAAAATCCATTACTGTTGCCTTATGCTATTGAATGTCCCATCTATTCCAGTATGAAGACTTTTTTTGTGTTGATAAGGTGTGCTCTCCTCCTTGCGCCATATAATGCGTTGATAATTGGTGTGTTCAGGAGACACTAGAATTCTTCGAAACATCTTTTCGATGTTAGCGCAAAGCACATAGCGATGCTGACGAAATCGTAGACAAACTCCAAGAAGGTCACGTTGTATGGGCGGACCTATGTGTAAACGATCATTCAGTGAGACACCCGTTCCATCCTTTCCTGAGCCATCAAATACAACACGACACTTTGTAGTCGAGCTGCCTGGTTTTAATACAGCGTGGTGAGGTAAATAAACAGAAGTGTGAATATTTTCGTCTATTTGCGTAAGTGAAAGTTGTTCCATATGTCCTTTATATAGATAGTCTTCTATAAATTCCACATATTGTTGTTTTAGATCTGGTTGTTTTCGAAATTGTTTTTCCAGTGAATCAAATCGCCTTATAGCCTGTGGCAATGTTGATCCTATTGGTGGAGCTCCCTCTTTGAAGGGGTAGTTCACCAAGTATATTCCCTCCTCCGTGCGAGTATGAGTGCGAAGAAAATGCTGTTGCACTGGATCACTTGCTTCAATAGTAGCCTTGGATGGTTGAACGTTTTTCACCTCCAACAAAGACCGAACCAGAAGGTCTTCATGAGCATCATAAGAAGAGACTGGCATTACGGCATCATTGTCAGCGATAAATGAACCTGCAATGACCCAACCGATTTCTGTATTAATTGCAACAGGATGTTCTTTACCAAATGTTTTGATTTCTCCTTCCAAATTCCATAGTTGATCCGAACCGAGTATCACATCGATACCATTCGGGCGACTAAATGAAGGATCTGCCAGCTGCATCTGACAAATTTGCTTCCAAATTGTTGAACTCGTGTTGATCGTTTGCGCAGGAATCAATGACGTTAGTACACTTATGATGAGCGCAGAGACTTTAACAGAGTTCGAAGTGGTTCTCGAGTATAGTTGTATCTTGCGCGCCCTCTAGTGACTACAGCACTATTAGCAGCAAGACCTAAAGCCGAAATCCGAGCATGTGTTCTTGCAACACCAATTTTTTGAATAAATGCTTCCGTCACCAATGTGACTGATGACTCTGTGTCGAGTAGTATTCGACAGCTAGTCTTATTTCCCCATACGTCGATCACGTTAGCCAAAACCGTGGGTAGTAGAGCTTGCGAATTTATGGTTGGACTGATCTCCGACGAATAATGGTTAACAACGGCAGGCGCAAACTCCTCTAGTCTAGGACTAAATAATGCTTCATTTCGAGTTGTCCTCTGTGTTGTATCTCTTTGTAGATTCGAAATATTTGTTGGCTCTACATGTATCAATGAGTGGTGTCTCGCTTTGCATAAGCGACAATTAAACGTTGACTTACAATCTTTGACCCGATGCTTTTGACCAAGGCAATTAAAGCAAAATCTCATTTTGCTAATAAATGCTTTGCGGCATTTTAAGTTAAGTTCTTTGAATTTTGTGCAAGCAGCAATAAAATGATATTCATTGCAATACGAGCAATTCGTAGCAGCTGATCTTTGCACAGTGGTGTGGTGCACCATTGTTCGGCGTCGAATTTGTGTAGTAGTTGAACTGGTAGATTGGCATATTTCCAATGCATCACAACGATTTGTAAGAAATTCTAAAAAGTTATTTTTATTATTTTGAATTACTATGTTCTGCCCATATTTGACGTGTGTCGATATCCAGCTTCAAAAGTAAAATATGTATAAGCCATGGATCACGTGATTCACAACAAAGCGTACTCAGTCCTCGAACAACTTCATCTGCTCCATCCACCAATTTTCTCAAATCATGTACAGTCGACTCGACAGCAGTAGGCAAATTTAAGAAGTTTGTAATCAAAGAACGGATGATTAGCGGTTTCTTATTATACCGTTGTTCCAACTTTCCCCATTCTTTATCATAATTATCGTTGGTAACTGTTTAATGTTTCACAAGTTGTAATGCATCACCACCCAAATATGATTTTAAATAATGAAACTTTTGACACTTACTCAAACTTTGCTTGCTTCCCACCGAGCCTTTGAATAAATTACTGAATTGACACCAATCTTCATAATTACCCCTAAACGTTGGGATCGTGATTCTTTCAAATCGTAGTTCTTCTTTGCATCCCATTTCTTCAGACGTATTTAACAAGGGGTTATTTGAATCCATAGTTGTGTTATTGTCAATTCTCCGTAACTCGCTAGTAGCCTCCATGAGTTTCTCATATGTTTGGTAATATTTCTCCTCAATTTGATCCAAATCAACATTAGGGTCCACATAGTCTAGTTCCTCATAGAATCGACCGAAATCTTCACTTAATTCCATCAAATGATCAAAGGTTGCTTTAATTCTGCATACCCGATGCTCCAATGCCTCTGTTGATTCCCTTGCCTCAACAGCTTTATCTGCAGCGGCTCATGCCCGTATGAAATTTGCCTTAGTAAATTCTCATTGATTACCAATGCGTTTCATTTCCATTTGAAATGTCATTGTTCTAGGACAATCCAATTATAAAATTCCAATTAAGCTCAAATCAGACTTTCTTTATATTTATCTGATCTGCGTCTTCGATCCGGCTCGAAGTACCAAAATTTTGTATGGTTACGAATGAGTGGACTGTATTAATCTTTTGTCGGTTGGAATTATATTTATTTTGGTTAAGAACGTTACAAAGGTTATCACGTCTATTCTACTAAGCTGCCAAAGAGTAAGTGTTTTTAACTATGCATTCGATTTGTCGGCGAACCATCATTTTACATTGTCTGCTTCCCTCTTTCCGAAGGTCAACATCACGCGGCTTGCGAGAAAAGGTGGAATGCAGAAAGTGCGTTCACAAACAAATGTCGAACAAGGAGAATTAGAGAATTACAGTGTTCTAAAACCAATTTGAATTGAATTAATTATACGTGGTCATTTAATTCTTAAACACTAATATATAATAATATATTTATATATAATAACAACAACAATATGACCAACACACCGCAATAAATCCACGGCGTATTTTTTCATATAAATTTTCCCCGGACAGTTTGAATTTAATTCACATTCCCAATTGATCAACTCCCAATGCTTCTCAAACCTACGCATTGGGCGTGCCATGGAATATTCGCCTAGCTCTCCCACTCTCAGCATTGCACGCATACATTCTCGACTTCTGTTGACGACCACCCACGACAATCGCGTCGCCTGTTGTTTTTTTTTTTTTTTTGTAGGATGCAACTTGGTTCAAGAAAAAAATACTGCTAAGACCTAATCAGACTTAGAACGTTCGTTTTTTGAATTAGACTGTAGTTTTTATTTCTTAAAAATAAAACCCAGAATTTGAATCGGATTCTAGATCCGGAAAAAAGGCACGATCAGTTTTTTTTACATAATATTATTAATTTTTTTTTGCTCCACACACTCGAAAATCCGCCGAGTTTGATAATTCATAATTCAAAGAATTTCCTTAATATTTATTCATCCCTGTCAATTTTGTTTTGAATCCGAACGAAATTAAATAATTTATTGCTGGAGTAGCAAAATATCGTGACTGGCATCAAGTCACACCGTGAGAGTCACGCAACAGCATTGACTGTGCTCCCGATTATTTTGCGTGGGTGATAAATTAAATTAATTTGTTGCGTGTTTTTTCGAATAAATTAACAATGCAACTAAATAGTGCGATGTGGGTAAAAACTTATAGTTTGTACGGGAAATTGTATGTAAAATGTATTCGATCGCGACTGCAGATGTAGATATGTACGCACATTAGTATGTGTTATAACATGCGCGAAGTCGCATACCGCCTCCTACTCAGCCTCCCCGGAAAGCATCAGAGCAGTTTCATGGCGTAACTCTGATGCCGATCGGCTTCTTCAGAAGTTTCCACTAATTGCCATACCTCGGTCAGAAGAACGCGATGTGTTCTGCATCATCCACTGTTTTTCCACAACAGGTACACTCATCGCTGGCTTCGTGCCCAAAACGCTTCAGCTCTGAAGCAGCCGTGACCACTGAGAAGTTGCGTCAGGTAAAACGTTACACTACCGTGACGACTTCTCAACCACGTGTGTAGGTTTGGAATCAGCCTCTTAGGACCTCGCGTGTTAGAGCTTTCCTGTTCGCGTACTCTAGGTGTTCACAGAAGCTTAGCGTAGTATCAAGCATTTCGCCTAAATACTTTATCGCTCTGCTGAAACCTACGGTGAAGGATCCAATGCTTATAGTTGCAACCTTAATTGTTTTGCGGCGACTAATTAAAACGCCCTCGTTCTTCTAGGGAGCAAGCTCTAATCCAGCGATTGATAGCCACTGGCTGATGGCCGCAATTCCTCTGTTCCATTTGAGTTCTGCCTCATGCAGTTACTTTGCCACTACGATTAAAGCAATGTCGTCGGCAAAACCGACTGCACTCGGGCCTGGTTCAGAAGCAAGACGATGTACCCCACGTTACATCGCGTTCCCTTATAGGGGACCCAAGGCAGAGCCTTGTGAAACGCCTGAGATTATCCTATGGCTCACCATGCCCTCCGCGGATGTGTACTATCGAAATAGTTTATAACTAGGCGTCGAAGGTGCTCGTGCACGCCGATTGCTTCTAGGCTGTCGATAATTTTGAGCCATTCTGCAGAGTTGAACGTCCAAAGTAATGACAAGACAGTAGCGCTGAGTGTCTCTCTTCCATTTGTCGCCCGTTATCGCTTGCCTCGCAGTGTCAACGACGCGGTCGATTGCGTTATCTATCGACCTCGCTTTTCAAAAGCCTTACCGATACGTCGCTAGCCCACAACCCTGCTCACAGCCTGGAAATGATTATTGTTTCCAGAATCTCGCCTGCAGTCTCCAACTGGCAGATGGGTCTGTAGGAAAATGCTTCTGCATAGTGTTTCCCAGGTTTTGGAAGTAAGAGCCGATTTTGTATTTTCTATCTCTTTGGAAATACTGCTTCTCAGGCACTAGTTGTATAGGTCTACGTAAACTTCCGGATGTAGGACAATCGCTAACTTCAGCGCTCGCTTGGTATGCCATCGGGTCCTGGGGAATTTTTTGGTTCGATTTTTCTCAGGATGCTTAATAGCTCCTCTAAGGAGCATTCCGCTGGCACAAACCAATCCGTTGAATGATCCTGTTCAAATGTGAGGGGGATCTCCATTTTTAGGAGAAACAGGGGGTCAACGATGCCCTTCAAAGGGCTTCTGATGGAAGCGATGCCACCTGCATCGATCCTCTTCAGTACCGTCTAGTAGGCTTTACCACATGCATCCTGATCAGCTGAATCGCAAAGCGACAAGAAACACTCACGTTTGCTGCTACGAATCGCTTTCCATAGCTCTTTCCTCCTGGCTAGGTACTGGAGCCGAATTTTGCTAAGAACTCGATTCTGTACGGTTCGCTAAGAATAGCGAGGTCTGCTGATGGTTCACGAATTGACTGCTGCAGAAGAACCTGAGCCGCGAAACAATGGTTTAGATTCAGCTGGATAAATTTTAGTCTGCCTGTCATTACTGTTAGATGGTAGTTGCCCTCCTAACACTTTTCGATGGTTCTGAAAGGCTGCCTGCTTGGTGGTTTAATTCCTTAAAGGCTTTTCCTTCCATACCGCTCCTTTAAGGCAGAGAATATTACCAGCGTTCTTTGCCAATTCCGAAGAAGGGGAAAAACTAACCTTGGCAGTGCGACGAACCCTGCTCACGCGCTCACTCACGTGGTGCAACTTTGCATCTCTACGACGTGTGACTAGAGCTATGACCTCACTAAATTTCAGTGTACCTGGCTCAATGAGGGCGTCCGGTCTGGAACGAGGAACAGCTTTCTTAGCGCGAGTTTCAGGACACTTGTTAGAAACCACCCAATTCCACGATGGGCTCGAGTTTGCGCTGGTGTCCTGAGGTTTCTGGTGATGGCGACGTTTGCCGTAGTCTCTGTTTGCTGGAACCGACTAACCCTCAATGCGGGTCTAAATTGAACAGGATAAAGAGAGTGCCTCGAGTCAACATGAGGTCCTCTAAGCACTGTTTTAGCCTCTTCTGTGAACTATTAATTAAAATGTCTTTGGAATGAAAGAAGAGTTTAATTTGACTCTGCCTCCTTGTGAATCGAACCACCAGAGCGGTGTACCACACATCACACAGAAAGGTCGATGTACACTAACCAGCAGCGCCACCACTGAGATTGCTAATTGTAAGGCTATGGGTAAAATATTACGAGTAGAAATTCGACACCGAAAAGTATGTAGCAACTATGATTTGTCCCATCGGAGTTCCGATTTGACCGTCCAGATGATGGTAGTAGATTGTGTTTTATACGTGATATATGTACATATGAATGTGTGTAATAACCGTCAGCGCGGGAAGGAATCATACAATAAATATGTTGGTTTTGATCGTTGGGCAAATTATTATACCAAAAAATTATGACTGATGAGATTACCCGTATTCAATTTAGCCAAACTTTAATCACTTGATGTCTTTCTTTTATTTTCTCGAACTGGGGCTCGCCTATACACTTATCGAGGTGTGTCTGCGATATAGTAAAGAACTTTTATGGTCCTTACTATTGGCAGAGCCGGATTTCGGGAGACGGGGTACGATATAACAAATTTATTCTGTGCGCTGGTGAAAGTAAGGAAACTCATTAGTTTGATTGTCATATTAAGGACTCTGTTTTATTAAAGCGTTATTTCTTACTGGTTATGGTAGCTTTAGGACGATGATGGGCTTGTGCTTGCAAATGTCTGGCACGCTCGGGATGCAGTAGCCTGTACACTCTTGTGGGCAGATAATAGAGTATTTGCTGCGAGCGCTAACTGTTGCCTGGAATGCTCCAGGTTTTGCATATATAACCTCTGCTGCTATTCACCTTCACTTGTATAGTACTTCGCTTTCCTTCGTTTACTAGATAATCCTGTAGTCTCAGCCATGCTTATTTATAGGCATTTTGACCCAATCAGGATGTGTGGTGAGATGCTGCACTGCAGCCAGTACTTTTCCACGCACTTGTGCCATTCCTTCGAAACTTTCCATCGTTTTCTTCTTTGTGTCGACATTCTCTGCCGACCCTGCAGCATAGCCCGCCAATTGCAATGCATGGTGAAATTGCCCTTATGGATGCTGCAGCTTTCTAACTCGCTGGGCGCCCAGCCGCTGTCGTCAACGGTCTTTCCTTCTCCCACGATTACTTACCAGGTAACCCATACACGCATACGCATACATCGGTATGCATGCCCTTCCGCACTTCCAATTGGTAACAAAAGCTTTTATTCTCTATAAATCACAATCGCTCAATAATAGATTACTTACTAAATATATATATAATCAATTATCACAATAATTAACCCTACTAATCCCTGTCTTACTAAACAACAAACTACCCCTTAATATATATAATAAAAAATATGTGATGCTATCTTTATTAGTAATGAATTAAAAGAAGATATAATATTTGTACGTTTTTAAGTTCAAACTTAAATGTGTCCGATGTCCGATCGATGTTGATCTTCCTTTCCCCCAAAAGGCACTAGGCGATGCCAGACCATAATTTCAGGCAATTCCAGTAAACGTGGCATTGATGAACCGAAAGTAAACCAATAGATTTGTTGATGTTATTGCATATTCTTTTCCAATATATATTCCCGATGATTCTTTTCGTCCTCAATTATGACCTTTTTCCGTTCCTCCACAAAATGACGCTTCTCTTATCTTCTTGTGTTTCCAACTCAATAACGACTAGGTGGCTGCTTGAACGGGATTACAGCTTCATCAGGTACAATCTTCGATTCGATGAGGCATTGCATCTTAGTTGCAGCGATCGGTCGGTAGCAATCTTTTACCAACATTTCGACTTGCCGCTGATATTGTGAAGGTGACAATATGACAGCAATATTATACCAGTCATCAACTACTTGTTGTATGGACTCTCCATCACGACTGGAGAATGAAAATCCATGTTCATCAAAAGTCATATTAAACTTCTTAATGAAATCAAATCCCAATATAGCATCACAGTCCATGTTGCCGCTGCCAACTACCAGAAATGTTTGATTTGTACGCAGCTGATCGACGATGACCTCCGAGACAAAATAACCAACAGACTTTGTTTGACGATTTACAAGACAACGCAGCATTGTAAAGCTTTTCTTTAAATCAATCTTTCACATAGAATTCACAACGGACTCCTTGATAATAGTTACATCTGAGCCCGTATTGATCAAGCAGTCTACCTTTATGCCATTCACCAGTACTGATTTCATACGGTTTATGTATGCTAATTCTGCGAACAACTGTAGTATCGTTAAGATAATTCGCTGCTATGTCTCCGTCTCTATTGCAATTGAAGCACTTTACCTCATTGTTGCAATCCTTTCTCTTATGCTCACTTGAACCGCAATTGAAACAATATTCATTTTTCCTATTATTAGTGTTTTCGATTCTTGTATTTGCAACGGCTTTAGGTTGATTTCTTTCTGTAAGCTCAGCTTTTTTTACCTGCTCAAACACATTATACTGTTGTTTTAATTCCATAAACGACTTAGAGCTGTAAATTTAAACTCGCTTTTGATGTTGAGACCATCCACTGTGTAGCGTATTACAGTCGCTTCTCCAATATTGCCTATACTTACAATCTTTTCCATGCTTAGCATATTTTCGTCAAATGTTTTACTACTGCTCATTTTACGCTCCCGCAACTGATGATGAAGGTCAGCAAACTCGCTGTATAATACGCTTCTTAGTCCATCGAAATCGCTAACCATCTCCGATTCCAGAAATGATTGTGCAGCTCCAGGCATTTTATATCTCGCCTGTACATTCTTTTTCATTTTCATACAGGTACATTGTAACCATCGAACTGGCATATAACTTTCTATATCGCCAACTTCTACTGCAGGTCGCTTCTCTGTCGCCAACATGTAGCGATCCTTTTTGGTCCTTACTAATGGATTTCAGGAGTCGGGGTACGACACAACAAATTTATATTGTGCGCTGGTGAAAATAAGGAAAACGATTTCGATGTAGTTTTAATTCTACTGATCTTTTTATTGGTGATGGCAGCTATGTGATGATGATGATGGGCTGATGAGTTGTTATGTCCTGCACTGTTGGGCACCCGTATGCTGGATATTCCTCTGGGCAAATAAAGTTGGCTTGTTGTGTGCCCTAGCTGTTGCCAGGAATACTCCAGGTCTTGCCTGTCTACCCTCATGCACTGCTATTCTCCTAATATTTGCTAGGACTACTCCTAGTCTCTCCCCAATGTGCCGGGAATACTCCTAGTCTCTCCCCCCTGTGCCAGGAATACTCCGGGTCTTTCCTAACTGTGCCAGGAACACTCCTAGTCTTCCCTGCCTGTGCCAGGAATACTCCGGGTCTTTCCTATCCTATGTAATAATATTATCAACTATTAGTAATTCCCTATAATGGTAACAATAATTTAATGATAACATAATACAATATTAATAATAACTAAAATGCATACAAAACACTAATACTATGTTCAAGTTGCAATTCCACAGTTTGAATTCAACTTATACTCCCGCCGCAACCTGATCGATGGCCAATGCTTCTCAAACCTAGCGATGGGCGCATTGCACCTATGATTTCGGGTTATCTGGTCTGCCGCTGGCTCACGCATATATGCACGCATGCGCTCTCCGAGGTCCATCTGCCGAGGACCACCCACGTTGCTTATTTCAACTGGTCGCCCCGCACGCTCTCCCACGCCCTCGGCACCTGCCGACGACCACCCACGATGCTCATTTCATCGCCACGCAAACAACCCCCCCCCCCCCCCCCCCGATTCTAGCTATGGCCCTCACTTGGCCCTAGCAACAAGCGCATGCTGCCGACAATGCTTATGAGCTTGATATGTCTGCATGTTCTATTTCTTACGCAGTGACGTCATTTGAACCGATTCCCCATCCCAGCGGTCAAGCTTTGTTATTGTTTTGTTGTTTTGCTTGTGACCGCTTCATTCACATATGTCGATTCCCGCTTGTATCTTCGTTATGATCATATGCAGGTTCGAATTGATTTGTTTACGATCATATGGTTATGCTGGATTCCCGATTTGTTTACCATCATATGGTGTTTCCAGCCTGATGGCCTATGTATGATCAAGTTTGATACCCAACCCCAAATGTTCGTTTGGCACTTCGCATCATACCATTATGTTCGTTTATATGTTTGATTCGAACCCAATATATGTGTACATCCTATTTTGCATATTTGTATCTATGTATGTGTACATCTAATGTTGCCTATTTGTATCTATGTATGTGTACATCTAATGTTGCATATTTGTGAGGGACAATTATAGATCCTTTATAATTATTCCTCTCATTTCCCCCTTTCTTCGGGAGACCTATTCCTCCCCTTTCACTCTGTGATTGGCTGATATGAGCATCTTTTCGTTTCACAACGTTTTCATATCTTATTTTGATATGAATGGCTCATTCAGCATTTTTTATTCATTTTCTTAACCAATATTTCACATTTTCTCTTAACCTAGACCTAACTTATACTTCATATAAATCTCTTAACCTAAATCTAGCCTATAATTCATAAAAATCTTTTAACCGAACCCATCTCTTCTCCTACTCTACTCTAATCTCTCGCGCACCACCCGCGCCTTTCCCCTCACCATCCTTACCCTATATCTCACTTGCCCCACCCACACCACCTGTGCCTGCCGTCCGCTGCCGCCCATTACTTGCGCGGGTATAGCCACCTCCCGAGGCCACTGGTCCACCTCGACCGCCTGCCACCGTTCCCTCCCAACCGGCGCCGACAATTGTCGGCGGAGTACTGGCCTGGCCGGCTCAGGCCGCGCCTCCGGCCAACACTGGCCTCCGCGGGTCCCGAGGGTGAGCCTGTTGTTGTTGCGGCTGTGGTTGCGGCTGTTGTTGTGTCTGTAGTGTGTGGTTGTTGTGGTTGTTGTGGTTGTTGTGGTTGTTGTGGTTGTTGTGGTTGTTGTGGTTGTTGTGGTTGTTGTGGTTGTTGTGGTTGTTGTGGTTGTTGTGGTTGTTGTGGTTGTTGTGGTTGTTGTGGTTGTTGTGGTGGTTGTGTTGGTTGTGGTGGTTGGATCGGTGATGTCCACTCCTCCACCGTCGTGGTCTTGTGGACCCACCAACCCCCTTTTTTGACCGTCTCCGTCCACTGATTCCCCCGAGGCGGGTCAGGGACGTAGTCGGCCCTCGGCTCCTCGTGGCTCTCCTCCTCCATTTCCGCCACCTCCTCTTCGTCATCTGCCCCCTCCTCGGGCCGGCAGAATTTCTCCCAAATGTCGGGATTCACATGCCTTGATGTCGGTGGACGCGCCGGCATCCAACGCTCCTCCATCTCGAGCTCCATCCGCCCCTCCTCTATTTCGGGCTCCATCCGTCCCTCCTCCATCACCTCCCCCTGCCCGGGCCAAGCCTCCATCCAGCGTAGGTCGTCCTCAATATCTGCGAACACCCCCGCCAGACTATCTGCCTCGATGCCCTCATCGTCTTCTATTGTCTCCGGGCCATCGTCCTCCTCTTCCTCCACTTCTACCTCCACCATCTCATCTTCCACGTCCTCTTCCTCTTCCTCGTCGGAGGAGATGACGATGACCGGCCCCAACACCACCGGCTCATCGACATCGGACTCCTCCCCCGACACATATGGCGATGCCCACATTTGCATCGCTTCTTCTTCTTCTTGTTTTTTATGTCCGCTCATGTCTACTGTTTTAATCAAAGTGATTTTCATTTCACTTGCTTTATTGACGCGGAGCCTCTTCGGATGCTGGCGCTGTGGATGACTTCGTCACCTCGGCTCTTATCCGGCCTCTCTCTCACACATACACTGTATGTGTGAATCCTCTCCTGAATTCGCCGCGTGCGAGAGCATGTTGGTGGTGGCTCTCATCTTATGTTTTTTGGCCAATCGGATCTCTTTGCTATGTGCAATCTCATTTGTGCATTAATTGCCTATAACTATTGTCTACAGTTTTGCAGCCATCGCCAATAGAATTCTTGCACAGTTTTGCAGTCTTAGCTTGCAGCTTGCAATATGCGATATGCAATTTGATGGAATTTATGATGCATGTTTATTGCATGGTTTTATTTTTCCTTTTTTTTTTTTTGAATGCGGTCTGTGTGTCCGACTTTTATTTGAATGTTGTTGTTCACATGGTTTGACCTCCCATATGTTAGTATACCATTCGGCCGGCCGGTCAACCGCCATATGCTTTGTATTTACCATATGAGCACCTGTGTCTATTTATTTTTCCATGTCTATTGACGTTTGTCTCATTCGCCACCTTGCATATTACTGGCGATATGAAACTCACTACCTTATATGGCCCGCCATATCGTGGTGCTAGTTTGGCTACGAATCCTTCTGCCGCATTTGACAGGTAATGCTTTTTTACCCATACCGTGTCTCCAATTCGAGGTCTCCATTGTCGTCGCCTCAGATTATATTGTCGGGTTTGATCCTGTGCCGCCCTTTCTAGGTTTCGGCGAACCAACACCGCGATTTCCGTAATCACCCGTTCTGACGCATTTAGGCATCGTTTTGGCTCCCCTGACCCAGTTGTCACTTGATCGAACATTGCTCCAGGCAATCGCGGCTCCCTTCCTTGCGTGATGAGCATCGGCGTATATTCTGACACGCTCGAGTTAACAGCTAACATTAATTCCGGCCACATCTCATCCCATCTTCTCTGGTTATCTCCTGTAAATTGCGCGATCATTGTCTTCACCGTTCTGTTTGCCCGTTCCGTGGGATTTTCTTGTGGCGTATATGGAGCCGTCAGTTGGTGCGTGGATCCCCATTCCTGTAGCATTTTCTCAAATATTTTGCTTGTGAACTGTACTCCATTGTCTGTCACTACTACTTTTGGGATGCCGAATCTACTCAATATGCGTTCCCTGAATGCCTTCACTAAATTTTCGGCTGTAGCTTTCCTCATTGGTATCAGTTCTGTCCATTTTGAGAATCTATCTATGACCACCAACAACACCGAATTTCCATGTGTTGACCTTGTCTCCCATGGCCCCTCCGGTACTTGTGTCAGCATCTTGCCTGCTGTTTGCTGCTAATTTGGTTTGTATTTCTGCCATGTTTCGCACCGACTAACATACACTCGTATGTCTCGCTGCATTCCTGGCCAGAAATACTTTGCTGCTACCCTTGCTATTGTTCTTCGGTTTCCCGTGTCACCCGCTGTTGGAGTGTTGTGGGTTTCACTCGTTACGCACTGCCTCATTGCCTTTGGTACGCATAATTTCCATGAGACTACCTCTTCTTGCCCGGCCCAGTGTGGTATATTTCGGTAAAGTTGGCCATTTTCTAGGACATAGTCTGGGTACCTTTGTGGGTTCTCCTTTAATTTCTTTTTCATATCCTGTACCCATCCACATCCTATACTTACTTGTTGCATGCCATCCTTTACCGCTCTGCAGGTTTCTAACGGATGCCTTGATAACGCGTCTGCTACTACATTCAATTTGCCCTTGCGGTATGCGATTTCGAAATCATATTGTTATAGTTCTAATGCCCATCTCGCAATTCGTCCTGTTGGGCTCTCAATGCGGTTCAACCATTTTACTGCCATGTGATCTGCGATTACTTTAAAATGGTAACCTTCCAGGTATGGTTTCAGCTTCCTTACAGCCCACACAATCGCCAAGCATTCCTTTTCTGTTGCTGAGTAATTTTGTTCTGCTGGGTTTAGCGTTCTGCTGGCGTATGAGATGACCCTTTAACCATCCTCTGTGTTCTGCGTTAATATTGCACCCACGCCATAGTTGCTTGCGTCCGTTTGAAGTACAAACATTTTTGAGAAATCTGGGCATGCCAGCACTGGGTCCGCCATCAACTTTCCTTTCACCATATCGAAAGCTGATTGATGTTTTCCTTCCCATACCCACTTTGTCTTCTTTTTCAGCAGCGCATTTAATGGTTGCACCATCGTTGCAAATCCTGGCACAAATATTCTGTACCAAGACGCTACTCCCAGATATTGCCGCAGTTCTTTTTTGTTCTTCGGTGGTTTCAATTCCGCGATGGCTGCTACTTTGTCTGGATCTGTACCAATTCCTTGGTCGGTCACACGGTGCCCCAGGAATCGCAACTCCTTTCTGAAGAACTGGCATTTTTCCGCATTTATCCTTAGATTTGCCACCTTCAGCCTGTGGAAAACCTCTTTCAAATGCATCTTGTGATCTTTCATAGTTCGGCTAAACACAATGATATCGTCCTGATATGCGAATGCATTAGGCATCATTTCGGGTCCTATTACCATATCCAACGACCGCTGAAAAGTTGCTGATGCAGAATGCAATCTGAACGGCATTACTCTCCACTGGTACAGCCCTTTCCCTGGCACCGTAAATGTTGTCATTTTCTTGCTGTTCTCCTCCAGAGGTATTTGCCAATATCCATCTTTTAGATCTAAACTGTTTATAAATTTTTCTTCTCGCAGTTGATCTAGTATGTAGTCGATCCTTGGCATTGGGTATGCGTCTTTTATCGACTTTGCATTTATTTGTCTGCAATCAACGCAAAGCCTCCATTTCCCCGTTTGCTTCTTTTTCACCATTACTCTTGGTGAACTGTACAGGCTACTTGAGCGCTCTATGTATCCCATTGCAATGAGTTCGTCCATCTTCTCGTTGATTATTTCCTGCATTTTTGGGTTCTTCGGATAATATCTTTGTTTTATGGGTTTGTCATCACACATGGTAATTGTATGGAGACCAACTTTCGAAGTTCCGGATATTTTGGCCAATTCTGCCAATTCTGCCAATTCTGCTTGCATGAAATCTTCTGCTTCTGGTACATCTGTTACTCCAATGGACGAAATTCTTTCGGCTAATTTGCCATTTATTCTGCTTCTGGGTGGAATTTTTATGTTGAGCCCTGCGCATGCGATTGTTGCTCCCATTTCTTTAATAAAATTCCACCCCGAAACCACTGCGTCGATTCCATCTGGTAGCACTAGGAATGGCATCATCACCTCCTTGTCTCCAAATTGTACTTTGGCTACCCATTGCCATTTTATGCCCTTTGTTGACCCATCTGCCAATTCCACCTGTTTTCGTGCCTTTGTGAGCTGTGCCTCTACTCCTAATTTTTCTACCAGATCCTGGCTCACAAAACTGCTTGTGGCGCCTGAATCTATCGTTGCCTTTCTTTGTGTACATTGCATTCTGATTTCCGCCGATAGCTGATTCTCCTCCTCCCATAACTTTCCGATTAATTTCTGGGAGCTGTTGGCGCCGGTCCCTGCTAACCCCTTGTAGGCTGGAACCGGTTTCCCGCCGCCATGCAGCAATTCATCGATCTCACGCCTATTTTCCCACACATCCAGCAGAACACCAACCTCCTGTCCTGCAGCTCCACACCTACGACACGCCTGTTTTGGATTTTCCACCCAACCATTTGAGCCATTGTTTATGCTCCTTCTTTGTGCTGGTATTGGTGGCTCCTCGTCCAGGCATCGTCTGCACATTGTGTTATTCCTATCTTGCTGCATACCACCCCTTCTTTGTGCATGCATCATTGTGTGCATTTTTGGCTCTGTTGACTCCTGTCTAAATTGCTTTCGCTCCATCTCCAGCATCTCGAACTCGTCCGCCAGCATCATCAGGTCCTCCAATGTCTTAATGTCGTGCGGCCGAATGTACACTTCCAAATCAGGTATGCAATTTTCCATGATTATTTCCAACTGTTCGAACTCTTGGCATTTCAACGGTCTCATCATGGTCTGCATCTCGACCATAAAATCTTTAAATGACTCGTTCCATCTTTGTTTTCTGGCTTTCACCTGGTCGGCCAGTTTGTTGAAATATCCTCTTGGTAGAAAATATTTCTTGAATGCCTCAGTGAATTCTCTCCATGATCCCCAATGCCGGTTATTTGCCACGTACCACTTCAGGGCTTTATCTTTCAGTAGTTCCGGCATTGCCCTCGGGATCATATTTATTTCCAGCCCATACATGTCGGCTGACCATTCCACTTGCTCAAAAAATTCTAACGGCTTTCTGCATCGGTCAAATCTGAAAGTCCATTCACTTACTTGTTTGGCCACCATTGGGTAATCATTTTTCTGCCCATTGTTACTGGCTCTGGCTTCTTGGGCATTTCTCTTACTGGTTCTAGGACCTTCATATGTCGCTGCTGGCATTGTGGGCCATCCAATGCACCCACACTTCCCCATCTGGGCGGTGCTAGTGCTGGTATTGCCAGTTTCGCTATATCCCCTACTGGCATGGCTTTTCGCTGCCAGTGAGCTGATCCATGCTTGCCACTCTTGGTCCTCCTCATGTTCCTTGACCCATTCTCCGAACTGTTTTCTCATGTCCTCTACAGTTCCTGATATCGTGATTCCGCACGTTTCGCCCGTTTTCATGAGCTCCTCCTTTTTCATATAATATATCCATGACTGTCATTTTGTATATATATGTTTTTTTTTTTTTTTAAGAGAAAGAAAAAAATTTTAACCAAAATTTGATATCCTTTTTCACCAGTTAAGCACGTTGGGCGCCAGTTGTAACGATCCTTTTTGGTCCTTACTAATGGCAGAGCCGGATTTCAGGAGTCGGGGTACGACACAACAAATTTATATTGTGCGCTGGTGAAAATAAGGAAAACGATTTCGATTATGTTTTAATTCTACTGGTCTTTTTATTGGTATATAATTTCTGGTGGGTGATGGCAGCTATGTGATGATGATGATGGGCTGATGAGTTGTTATGTCGGGCACTGTTGGGCACCCGTATGCTGGATATTCCTCTGGGCAAATAAAGTTGGCTTGTCGTGTGCCCTAGCTGTTGCCAGGAATACTCCAGGTCTTGCCAGTCTACCCTCATGCTCTGCTATTCTCCTAATAATTGCTAGGACTACTCCTAGTCTGTCCCCAATGTGCCAGGAATACTCCGGGTCTTTCCTAACTGTGCCAGGAACACTCCTAGTCTTCCCTGCCTGTGCCAGGAATACTCCGGGTCTTTCCTATCAGTGCTAGGAATACTCCTAGTCTTTATTTTGGTTGCTTTTGCCCACTGTTAATTGCCTTGTAAGGATATGCCAGGATAT
Source organism: Drosophila emarginata (assembly GCA_037075365.1). NCBI lineage: Eukaryota > Metazoa > Arthropoda > Insecta > Diptera > Drosophilidae > Drosophila > Drosophila emarginata. The sequence continues at coordinate 770,793 of JBAMCD010000291.1, forward strand.
GGATCCTGCTTGCCAGTCCTTGTTGCTTAGCTTGGGTGCGGGTATCTTTGCTTATGGGTTACTTCACTCGATTGTAAACTTCACTTGTATGTTTCTTCGCTGTACTTCACTTAATAGATGTCCTCATGGTCTCAGCCGTACGTATTTATAGGCATCTTGAACCAATGAGGACGCGTGGTGGGATGCTACGCCGCAGCCAGTAAATTTCCATCCACTTATATCATTCCCTCAGAACTTTCCATCGCTTTCCTCTTTGGGTCGACTTTCTCTGCCGACCCCGCAGTATAGCTTGCCTGCAGCTACGCATGGTGAAATTGCCCTTATGGGAGCCGCAGCTTTCTAACTCGCTGGGCGCGCAGCCGCTGTCGTCAACGGCCTTTCTTTCATCCACAAGATCACCTTCCAGGTCACCCATACATGCATACGCATACTTCGATACGCATTCCCTTCGGCCTTTCTCTCACTCTCTCACTGCCACCACTCTTGCTCTTAACAACTAACAATCTTTTAACATTTGCCTATATATATATATAATTAAATATCGCCAATATCCCCAAATATAATAAATAAAATAAAATAGAATAGAATATTAATAATTCCCTACAACTTAATGGTAATAATGATTCAATACTAATATAATTACTTATTGCCAATACATCTCCCTCGCCTTAATGTAATAATATTATCAACTATTAGTAATTCCCTATAATGGTAACAATAATTTAATGATAACATAATACAATATTAATAATAACTAAAATGCAAACAAAACACTAATACTATGTTCAAGTTGCAATTCCACAGTTTGAATTCAACTTATACTCCCGCCGCAACCAGATCGATGTCCCAATGCTTCTCAAACCTAGCGATGGGCGTTCCCATACGTATTCGCCCCACTCTCCCACTCTCGCAGTGCACCTATGATTTCGGCTTATCTGGTCTGCCGCTGGCTCACGCATTAATGCACGCATGCACTCTCCCACGCCCTCGGCACCTGCCGACGACCACTCACGGTGCTCATTTCATCTGGTCGCCCAGCACCCCCCCGCCGATTGTCGCTATGGCCCTCACTTGGCCCTAGCAACAAGCGCATGCTGCCGACAATGCTTATGAGCTTGATATTTCTGCATGTTCTATTTCTTATGCAGTGACGTCATTTGAACCGATTCCCCTTCCCAGCGGTCAAGCTTTGTTATTGTTTTGTTGTTTTGTTTGTGACCGCTTCATTCGCATATGTTCTTGCACGTATCAAATTGGTTGCGAACATATGTCGATTCCCGCTTGTATCTTTGTTATGATCATATGCAGGTTCGAATTGATTTGTTTACGATCATATGGTTATGCTGGATTCCCGATTTGTTTACCATCATGTGGTTATGCTGGATTGACGATTTGTTTACCATCATATGGTGTTTCCAGCCTGATGGCCTATGTATGGTCAAGTTTGATACCCAACCCCAAATGTTCGTTTGGCACTTCGCATCTATCTATGTATGTGTACATCACATAATAATAGCATTACTATGACCAACGTACTGCATTAAATCCACCGTATAACTTCTCATATGAATTTTCCACCGCATAGTTTGAATTTAATTTACATTCCCGCCACTGCATGATTAACTCCCAGTGCATGCATGCTGCCGACGCTCATGTACTTGGGAGTTCTTACGCATGCCCAACTGTTTTACTTCTTTGTGGTGACGTCATCCAAACAGATTCCACTGCACCTAAGCTTTGTTATTGTTTCTCGGTTGCTTGTGTTTGCTTCTTTCACATATGCTCTTGTATACAATTTATTTGTTTACGACCATATCGTGATTCCAGCTTGACGATTTGTTTACGGTCATGTGGTTTTTCTATCCGGGTGATTTTGAGTATAAGTGATCTTTTGCACTGTATGACCAGGTTCGACAACTAACCAAATGCTCGTTTACAAGTTCGCTATCATGCAGTTTGTTTGTTTAATATCATACCGAATTTTCCTTTGCATGTTTGGTATCTGAACTATAATGTTGCTGTTTCGCACGCTTGGTGTATCTTTTTTTGTTATATATAAGTTAATTTTAGTTAGCTTTTGTCCAAGAAAGCACGCGCTTGCTAGGACCAATTTGGACCACTTTTACCCACCAGCGAGTAATCCAATACATTTTAGGTAGTTATTTTCTTTATGAAGGAATTCTTTAAGATCTCGAATATCGCTTCACCGTGGTCGAAATCAGACTGCCTGTCCTCTGTTAGATCAACAGCCTCGCAAACTCGGCCAGTCCAGCCTTTTACTGAGGTTCCTTTTTCCTTCGCATACGCGCTGCCCATACTGTCGTTGCAGTGTCAACATTCGTGGATGGCGTATTCATATTGCCATCCGGTATGTTGACTATGCGGTTGTTTTAATTGTTTATTGGGTGGCGTGATCAGATCCTGCCACCAATAAACTGCTGACTGCGTTGTTTGTGGTTTGAGGTCCATAAATTGTTGACTGCATTGTTTGTTGTTTGAGTCCAATGAATTGGTGACTGCGTTGCTTGTTGTTTATAGTCCTATGAGGCGCCTTTTAAGGGTGGTGGTGGTGGTGTTAACTTATATATATATAAAATTATGTAAATTTAATGTAAAGTTATGTATTTTCCTCTCATGCCTACTTTTGAGGGATCATAATAAATCATACACTGGTATAATAATAATTACTCACAATATGTATGCACATATTTATGTGTGTACATATGTGTGCCCGATCCGAAGGACCAATTTTTGTGTTTGTGGGGCGATAGAGGGATCGGCTGCCACTCTATTGAACGTTCCCAATTGAAATTAAAAGTTGCGCATTATTTCATTTCATCACTATAGCCAAATTTTATTGTTTTAATCAACAAGTCATACACGGGGTTAGAGAATATATATATATATATATATATATATATCTTTCCGAATTACCGGCCAAAAGAACTCCGATTGTGAGAAGGGAAAAAAGCCGGAGATGAAAAAAATTAACTGAACAATATAGAGTTTTCCACGGAACTTGAAAATCATTGGCGCAGTGTGCCGGTTTGGCGATCATTTGATCCCCCCTGCAGTCCCTGCTGGTCTCCACATACCACATATGTGTAAACCGGATATACATATACGTATGCAAACTTTGTACCGAATTGTCAAGAACGACATTGGCTGGTAAGTGTGGACGAGATAGCATGCGTTCGCTGTTGGTACAGAGTATACTCAAAGTCGGCAGGGACGACTGGCTTGCTTTTTCTGAGCGAACTAAACTTAACAGCTTTATCAAAACTTTCCTTAAGATGTTGATACCATCTCCAAGGTCTCCCTCTTCTTTTTCCGTGCGAATGCTAACGGGTGTACTAAATACAAAACGAAAACGGAAAGAGGTTTTTAATGTAGGAAGAGAGAGCTCTGAACTAAATACACGGTAAAGTCGATTATAATCAGAATAAAGGACTCGGAAAGATTCATGCAGCGCATTGTTAGTAGTACGGCGAGAGAAAGATAGAGATATAAAATTTCTGGCAGGTCTACAAGGGACATATAGATTTACTTGGTTCAATAGATCAGGAGAGCTTATATCACCATTAAGGAACTTGTGTGTCGCCCACGCGGCACGACACTGTCAGCCCGGCTACCGTCTACCACCATGTGAAGTGGACGTTCTTACAGGAGTGCCTCCAACGAAATTCCAGGCATTAACCGCGAAGGTGGCCGTCAATCAGGTCTCCTACAAACTGCGTGGCAAGGAAAACCACTCGATCCGCATCTGTCCGAAATTTACCAATATGTCCATGCAGAATCGAATAGTTGCAATCAAGCAATAAAAGTTTTGCCTGAACTGCTTCGCCCGTGACCATCAATTGCGGGAATGTCCCAGTGCGCACAACTGCCACATCTGCAAAAGAAGGCACCACACACTCTTGCATCCCAGCAACGCCTCAGCAGTAGCGACGTCCAGCGTTCAGCCACAGACCCTATCGCACCAGCCCGATTCCGCTGATCGCCCTTTTTCCAGCCATAGCCTTCAGAATTTTCTATATCCACTGCACATCAGGGCCTGCTAGGGACTGCCATGGTGGTTAATCGGCATTCAGGTGCAGATTTCAAGGCTCGTGCCCTGATCAACACAGGTTCAGAAGGAAGATTTCTGTCCGAAAAAATGTTCAATCTAATGAAGCCTCCATTCCTCCTCAACGACGCTCAAATTAGTAGCATTTCTGATTCGGAGACCGCTCGCGCTCAGAAATTATGCCATCTACAATCGGCAACTCGAGAGGATCCATCCAGGCGGGTGGTGACGTCCGCCTGGTCTTAGCTAATCTCGCCGGCGCACTAATCCGTTTCCCCAGAGAGTCACAGCGAACCTCTCCCATTTGCCCTTGGCCGATCCGTTGTTTACCAAAGCTCCCCAATCGATCGTTGATTGCAGTAGGCCTTGCCCCCATCTTGGGGGCGGATCAAAAAAAATAATTGCGGCTCCCTCGTGGGGATGGAAACCATCTTCGGCTGGATGCTATGTGATCACATTGCAGAGCCGGCGACTGCATCTCTTCGTGTTCTGGTTGCGTAAAACGCAGTAACACCCAACAAAAAAAACTTGGATTGACTTCTCCCCAAGAAAGCGTCTGCCAAGGGGTGCACGCCCTCCGTCAGCGTCGGCGGTTCCTCATTCTCCAGACAGGGAATCGATCCGGGCGGTGCTGATCTATATACATTGCACAAATTGCTTGTCGCACGAGAACTCCGGCGGTTCGTGCCCAAACACGGCAGGTTGCCGTTGCTGTCGTGAGGCGTAGCAACTTCTCCCTCTCTCCATCGCGGGAACAATGCTCATCCGCTTCCCATCAGCGCGAGTCAGCGGACAGCGCATCCCGAGCCCCAACGCTTTCTTCGCAACGCCAACGGACCTCTATCCTGAGTTCATCCAGTCCGGTTATTATGGTCTCTGGGCGATCCAGAACGCGGCCGCCCCCATCCCCTTAACTCTACCTGGTCTATTGCAAATTGTTGAGAGGGGGGCGGTATGTTCACACCAGAAAGGGTGACCAGCAGGTTCGAGAGGGGCGATTTCCCAAGGCTCGCCAAACGGGCACACTGCTCCAATGATAGGCAAATTTTCCCACCTTTGGCTTTGTTTCAACGCGAAACCGAAAATTTTAGGCCAGTTTGGAAAGTATCTACCGCTTACCCCGTGTGTGACCCACTATTCAAGAAAATAAAGTTTGGAAAATCTGAAAGTCCATTCACTTACTTGTTTGGCCACCATTGGGTAATCATTTTTCTGCCCATTGTTACTGGCTCTGGCTTCTTGGGCATTTCTCTTACTGGTTCTAGGACCTTCATATGTCGCTGCTGGCATTGTGGGCCATCCAATGCACCCACACTTCCCCATCTGGGCGGTGCTAGTGCTGGTATTGCCAGTTTCGCTATATCCCCTACTGGCATGGCTTTTCGCTGCCAGTGAGCTGATCCATGCTTGCCACTCTTGGTCCTCCTCATGTTCCTTGACCCATTCTCCGAACTGTTTTCTCATGTCCTCTACAGTTCCTGATATCGTGATTCCGCACGTTTCGCCCGTTTTCATGAGCTCCTCCTTTTTCATATAATATATCCATGACTGTCATTTTGTATATATATGTTTTTTTTTTTTTTAAGAGAAAGAAAAAAATTTTAACCAAAATTTGATATCCTTTTTCACCAGTTAAGCACGTTGGGCGCCAGTTGTAACGATCCTTTTTGGTCCTTACTAATGGCAGAGCCGGATTTCAGGAGTCGGGGTACGACACAACAAATTTATATTGTGCGCTGGTGAAAATAAGGAAAACGATTTCGATTATGTTTTAATTCTACTGGTCTTTTTATTGGTATATAATTTCTGGTGGGTGATGGCAGCTATGTGATGATGATGATGGGCTGATGAGTTGTTATGTCGGGCACTGTTGGGCACCCGTATGCTGGATATTCCTCTGGGCAAATAAAGTTGGCTTGTCGTGTGCCCTAGCTGTTGCCAGGAATACTCCAGGTCTTGCCAGTCTACCCTCATGCTCTGCTATTCTCCTAATAATTGCTAGGACTACTCCTAGTCTGTCCCCAATGTGCCAGGAATACTCCGGGTCTTTCCTAACTGTGCCAGGAACACTCCTAGTCTTCCCTGCCTGTGCCAGGAATACTCCGGGTCTTTCCTATCAGTGCTAGGAATACTCCTAGTCTTTATTTTGGTTGCTTTTGCCCACTGTTAATTGCCTTGTAAGGATATGCCAGGATATGGATCCTGCTTGCCAGTCCTTGTTGCTTAGCTTGGGTGCGGGTATCTTTGCTTATGGGTTACTTCACTCGATTGTAAACTTCACTTGTATGTTTCTTCGCTGTACTTCACTTAATAGATGTCCTCATGGTCTCAGCCGTACGTATTTATAGGCATCTTGAACCAATGAGGACGCGTGGTGGGATGCTACGCCGCAGCCAGTAAATTTCCATCCACTTATATCATTCCCTCAGAACTTTCCATCGCTTTCCTCTTTGGGTCGACTTTCTCTGCCGACCCCGCAGTATAGCTTGCCTGCAGCTACGCATGGTGAAATTGCCCTTATGGGAGCCGCAGCTTTCTAACTCGCTGGGCGCGCAGCCGCTGTCGTCAACGGCCTTTCTTTCATCCACAAGATCACCTTCCAGGTCACCCATACATGCATACGCATACTTCGATACGCATTCCCTTCGGCCTTTCTCTCACTCTCTCACTGCCACCACTCTTGCTCTTAACAACTAACAATCTTTTAACATTTGCCTATATATATATATAATTAAATATCGCCAATATCCCCAAATATAATAAATAAAATAAAATAGAATAGAATATTAATAATTCCCTACAACTTAATGGTAATAATGATTCAATACTAATATAATTACTTATTGCCAATACATCTCCCTCGCCTTAATGTAATAATATTATCAACTATTAGTAATTCCCTATAATGGTAACAATAATTTAATGATAACATAATACAATATTAATAATAACTAAAATGCAAACAAAACACTAATACTATGTTCAAGTTGCAATTCCACAGTTTGAATTCAACTTATACTCCCGCCGCAACCAGATCGATGTCCCAATGCTTCTCAAACCTAGCGATGGGCGTTCCCATACGTATTCGCCCCACTCTCCCACTCTCGCAGTGCACCTATGATTTCGGCTTATCTGGTCTGCCGCTGGCTCACGCATTAATGCACGCATGCACTCTCCCACGCCCTCGGCACCTGCCGACGACCACTCACGGTGCTCATTTCATCTGGTCGCCCAGCACCCCCCGCCGATTGTCGCTATGGCCCTCACTTGGCCCTAGCAACAAGCGCATGCTGCCGACAATGCTTATGAGCTTGATATTTCTGCATGTTCTATTTCTTATGCAGTGACGTCATTTGAACCGATTCCCCTTCCCAGCGGTCAAGCTTTGTTATTGTTTTGTTGTTTTGTTTGTGACCGCTTCATTCGCATATGTTCTTGCACGTATCAAATTGGTTGCGAACATATGTCGATTCCCGCTTGTATCTTTGTTATGATCATATGCAGGTTCGAATTGATTTGTTTACGATCATATGGTTATGCTGGATTCCCGATTTGTTTACCATCATGTGGTTATGCTGGATTGACGATTTGTTTACCATCATATGGTGTTTCCAGCCTGATGGCCTATGTATGGTCAAGTTTGATACCCAACCCCAAATGTTCGTTTGGCACTTCGCATCTATCTATGTATGTGTACATCACATAATAATAGCATTACTATGACCAACGTACTGCATTAAATCCACCGTATAACTTCTCATATGAATTTTCCACCGCATAGTTTGAATTTAATTTACATTCCCGCCACTGCATGATTAACTCCCAGTGCATGCATGCTGCCGACGCTCATGTACTTGGGAGTTCTTACGCATGCCCAACTGTTTTACTTCTTTGTGGTGACGTCATCCAAACAGATTCCACTGCACCTAAGCTTTGTTATTGTTTCTCGGTTGCTTGTGTTTGCTTCTTTCACATATGCTCTTGTATACAATTTATTTGTTTACGACCATATCGTGATTCCAGCTTGACGATTTGTTTACGGTCATGTGGTTTTTCTATCCGGGTGATTTTGAGTATAAGTGATCTTTTGCACTGTATGACCAGGTTCGACAACTAACCAAATGCTCGTTTACAAGTTCGCTATCATGCAGTTTGTTTGTTTAATATCATACCGAATTTTCCTTTGCATGTTTGGTATCTGAACTATAATGTTGCTGTTTCGCACGCTTGGTGTATCTTTTTTTGTTATATATAAGTTAATTTTAGTTAGCTTTTGTCCAAGAAAGCACGCGCTTGCTAGGACCAATTTGGACCACTTTTACCCACCAGCGAGTAATCCAATACATTTTAGGTAGTTATTTTCTTTATGAAGGAATTCTTTAAGATCTCGAATATCGCTTCACCGTGGTCGAAATCAGACTGCCTGTCCTCTGTTAGATCAACAGCCTCGCAAACTCGGCCAGTCCAGCCTTTTACTGAGGTTCCTTTTTCCTTCGCATACGCGCTGCCCATACTGTCGTTGCAGTGTCAACATTCGTGGATGGCGTATTCATATTGCCATCCGGTATGTTGACTATGCGGTTGTTTTAATTGTTTATTGGGTGGCGTGATCAGATCCTGCCACCAATAAACTGCTGACTGCGTTGTTTGTGGTTTGAGGTCCATAAATTGTTGACTGCATTGTTTGTTGTTTGAGTCCAATGAATTGGTGACTGCGTTGCTTGTTGTTTATAGTCCTATGAGGCGCCTTTTAAGGGTGGTGGTGGTGGTGTTAACTTATATATATATAAAATTATGTAAATTTAATGTAAAGTTATGTATTTTCCTCTCATGCCTACTTTTGAGGGATCATAATAAATCATACACTGGTATAATAATAATTACTCACAATATGTATGCACATATTTATGTGTGTACATATGTGTGCCCGATCCGAAGGACCAATTTTTGTGTTTGTGGGGCGATAGAGGGATCGGCTGCCACTCTATTGAACGTTCCCAATTGAAATTAAAAGTTGCGCATTATTTCATTTCATCACTATAGCCAAATTTTATTGTTTTAATCAACAAGTCATACACGGGGTTAGAGAATATATATATATATATATATATATATATCTTTCCGAATTACCGGCCAAAAGAACTCCGATTGTGAGAAGGGAAAAAAGCCGGAGATGAAAAAAATTAACTGAACAATATAGAGTTTTCCACGGAACTTGAAAATCATTGGCGCAGTGTGCCGGTTTGGCGATCATTTGATCCCCCCTGCAGTCCCTGCTGGTCTCCACATACCACATATGTGTAAACCGGATATACATATACGTATGCAAACTTTGTACCGAATTGTCAAGAACGACATTGGCTGGTAAGTGTGGACGAGATAGCATGCGTTCGCTGTTGGTACAGAGTATACTCAAAGTCGGCAGGGACGACTGGCTTGCTTTTTCTGAGCGAACTAAACTTAACAGCTTTATCAAAACTTTCCTTAAGATGTTGATACCATCTCCAAGGTCTCCCTCTTCTTTTTCCGTGCGAATGCTAACGGGTGTACTAAATACAAAACGAAAACGGAAAGAGGTTTTTAATGTAGGAAGAGAGAGCTCTGAACTAAATACACGGTAAAGTCGATTATAATCAGAATAAAGGACTCGGAAAGATTCATGCAGCGCATTGTTAGTAGTACGGCGAGAGAAAGATAGAGATATAAAATTTCTGGCAGGTCTACAAGGGACATATAGATTTACTTGGTTCAATAGATCAGGAGAGCTTATATCACCATTAAGGAACTTGTGTGTCGCCCACGCGGCACGACACTGTCAGCCCGGCTACCGTCTACCACCATGTGAAGTGGACGTTCTTACAGGAGTGCCTCCAACGAAATTCCAGGCATTAACCGCGAAGGTGGCCGTCAATCAGGTCTCCTACAAACTGCGTGGCAAGGAAAACCACTCGATCCGCATCTGTCCGAAATTTACCAATATGTCCATGCAGAATCGAATAGTTGCAATCAAGCAATAAAAGTTTTGCCTGAACTGCTTCGCCCGTGACCATCAATTGCGGGAATGTCCCAGTGCGCACAACTGCCACATCTGCAAAAGAAGGCACCACACACTCTTGCATCCCAGCAACGCCTCAGCAGTAGCGACGTCCAGCGTTCAGCCACAGACCCTATCGCACCAGCCCGATTCCGCTGATCGCCCTTTTTCCAGCCATAGCCTTCAGAATTTTCTATATCCACTGCACATCAGGGCCTGCTAGGGACTGCCATGGTGGTTAATCGGCATTCAGGTGCAGATTTCAAGGCTCGTGCCCTGATCAACACAGGTTCAGAAGGAAGATTTCTGTCCGAAAAAATGTTCAATCTAATGAAGCCTCCATTCCTCCTCAACGACGCTCAAATTAGTAGCATTTCTGATTCGGAGACCGCTCGCGCTCAGAAATTATGCCATCTACAATCGGCAACTCGAGAGGATCCATCCAGGCGGGTGGTGACGTCCGCCTGGTCTTAGCTAATCTCGCCGGCGCACTAATCCGTTTCCCCAGAGAGTCACAGCGAACCTCTCCCATTTGCCCTTGGCCGATCCGTTGTTTACCAAAGCTCCCCAATCGATCGTTGATTGCAGTAGGCCTTGCCCCCATCTTGGGGGCGGATCAAAAAAAATAATTGCGGCTCCCTCGTGGGGATGGAAACCATCTTCGGCTGGATGCTATGTGATCACATTGCAGAGCCGGCGACTGCATCTCTTCGTGTTCTGGTTGCGTAAAACGCAGTAACACCCAACAAAAAAAACTTGGATTGACTTCTCCCCAAGAAAGCGTCTGCCAAGGGGTGCACGCCCTCCGTCAGCGTCGGCGGTTCCTCATTCTCCAGACAGGGAATCGATCCGGGCGGTGCTGATCTATATACATTGCACAAATTGCTTGTCGCACGAGAACTCCGGCGGTTCGTGCCCAAACACGGCAGGTTGCCGTTGCTGTCGTGAGGCGTAGCAACTTCTCCCTCTCTCCATCGCGGGAACAATGCTCATCCGCTTCCCATCAGCGCGAGTCAGCGGACAGCGCATCCCGAGCCCCAACGCTTTCTTCGCAACGCCAACGGACCTCTATCCTGAGTTCATCCAGTCCGGTTATTATGGTCTCTGGGCGATCCAGAACGCGGCCGCCCCCATCCCCTTAACTCTACCTGGTCTATTGCAAATTGTTGAGAGGGGGGCGGTATGTTCACACCAGAAAGGGTGACCAGCAGGTTCGAGAGGGGCGATTTCCCAAGGCTCGCCAAACGGGCACACTGCTCCAATGATAGGCAAATTTTCCCACCTTTGGCTTTGTTTCAACGCGAAACCGAAAATTTTAGGCCAGTTTGGAAAGTATCTACCGCTTACCCCGTGTGTGACCCACTATTCAAGAAAATAAAGTTTGGAAAATCTGAAAGTCCATTCACTTACTTGTTTGGCCACCATTGGGTAATCATTTTTCTGCCCATTGTTACTGGCTCTGGCTTCTTGGGCATTTCTCTTACTGGTTCTAGGACCTTCATATGTCGCTGCTGGCATTGTGGGCCATCCAATGCACCCACACTTCCCCATCTGGGCGGTGCTAGTGCTGGTATTGCCAGTTTCGCTATATCCCCTACTGGCATGGCTTTTCGCTGCCAGTGAGCTGATCCATGCTTGCCACTCTTGGTCCTCCTCATGTTCCTTGACCCATTCTCCGAACTGTTTTCTCATGTCCTCTACAGTTCCTGATATCGTGATTCCGCACGTTTCGCCCGTTTTCATGAGCTCCTCCTTTTTCATATAATATATCCATGACTGTCATTTTGTATATATATGTTTTTTTTTTTTTTAAGAGAAAGAAAAAAATTTTAACCAAAATTTGATATCCTTTTTCACCAGTTAAGCACGTTGGGCGCCAGTTGTAACGATCCTTTTTGGTCCTTACTAATGGCAGAGCCGGATTTCAGGAGTCGGGGTACGACACAACAAATTTATATTGTGCGCTGGTGAAAATAAGGAAAACGATTTCGATTATGTTTTAATTCTACTGGTCTTTTTATTGGTATATAATTTCTGGTGGGTGATGGCAGCTATGTGATGATGATGATGGGCTGATGAGTTGTTATGTCGGGCACTGTTGGGCACCCGTATGCTGGATATTCCTCTGGGCAAATAAAGTTGGCTTGTCGTGTGCCCTAGCTGTTGCCAGGAATACTCCAGGTCTTGCCAGTCTACCCTCATGCTCTGCTATTCTCCTAATAATTGCTAGGACTACTCCTAGTCTGTCCCCAATGTGCCAGGAATACTCCGGGTCTTTCCTAACTGTGCCAGGAACACTCCTAGTCTTCCCTGCCTGTGCCAGGAATACTCCGGGTCTTTCCTATCAGTGCTAGGAATACTCCTAGTCTTTATTTTGGTTGCTTTTGCCCACTGTTAATTGCCTTGTAAGGATATGCCAGGATATGGATCCTGCTTGCCAGTCCTTGTTGCTTAGCTTGGGTGCGGGTATCTTTGCTTATGGGTTACTTCACTCGATTGTAAACTTCACTTGTATGTTTCTTCGCTGTACTTCACTTAATAGATGTCCTCATGGTCTCAGCCGTACGTATTTATAGGCATCTTGAACCAATGAGGACGCGTGGTGGGATGCTACGCCGCAGCCAGTAAATTTCCATCCACTTATATCATTCCCTCAGAACTTTCCATCGCTTTCCTCTTTGGGTCGACTTTCTCTGCCGACCCCGCAGTATAGCTTGCCTGCAGCTACGCATGGTGAAATTGCCCTTATGGGAGCCGCAGCTTTCTAACTCGCTGGGCGCGCAGCCGCTGTCGTCAACGGCCTTTCTTTCATCCACAAGATCACCTTCCAGGTCACCCATACATGCATACGCATACTTCGATACGCATTCCCTTCGGCCTTTCTCTCACTCTCTCACTGCCACCACTCTTGCTCTTAACAACTAACAATCTTTTAACATTTGCCTATATATATATATATAATTAAATATCGCCAATATCCCCAAATATAATAAATAAAATAAAATAGAATAGAATATTAATAATTCCCTACAACTTAATGGTAATAATGATTCAATACTAATATAATTACTTATTGCCAATACATCTCCCTCGCCTTAATGTAATAATATTATCAACTATTAGTAATTCCCTATAATGGTAACAATAATTTAATGATAACATAATACAATATTAATAATAACTAAAATGCAAACAAAACACTAATACTATGTTCAAGTTGCAATTCCACAGTTTGAATTCAACTTATACTCCCGCCGCAACCAGATCGATGTCCCAATGCTTCTCAAACCTAGCGATGGGCGTTCCCATACGTATTCGCCCCACTCTCCCACTCTCGCAGTGCACCTATGATTTCGGCTTATCTGGTCTGCCGCTGGCTCACGCATTAATGCACGCATGCACTCTCCCACGCCCTCGGCACCTGCCGACGACCACTCACGGTGCTCATTTCATCTGGTCGCCCAGCACCCCCCCGCCGATTGTCGCTATGGCCCTCACTTGGCCCTAGCAACAAGCGCATGCTGCCGACAATGCTTATGAGCTTGATATTTCTGCATGTTCTATTTCTTATGCAGTGACGTCATTTGAACCGATTCCCCTTCCCAGCGGTCAAGCTTTGTTATTGTTTTGTTGTTTTGTTTGTGACCGCTTCATTCGCATATGTTCTTGCACGTATCAAATTGGTTGCGAACATATGTCGATTCCCGCTTGTATCTTTGTTATGATCATATGCAGGTTCGAATTGATTTGTTTACGATCATATGGTTATGCTGGATTCCCGATTTGTTTACCATCATGTGGTTATGCTGGATTGACGATTTGTTTACCATCATATGGTGTTTCCAGCCTGATGGCCTATGTATGGTCAAGTTTGATACCCAACCCCAAATGTTCGTTTGGCACTTCGCATCTATCTATGTATGTGTACATCACATAATAATAGCATTACTATGACCAACGTACTGCATTAAATCCACCGTATAACTTCTCATATGAATTTTCCACCGCATAGTTTGAATTTAATTTACATTCCCGCCACTGCATGATTAACTCCCAGTGCATGCATGCTGCCGACGCTCATGTACTTGGGAGTTCTTACGCATGCCCAACTGTTTTACTTCTTTGTGGTGACGTCATCCAAACAGATTCCACTGCACCTAAGCTTTGTTATTGTTTCTCGGTTGCTTGTGTTTGCTTCTTTCACATATGCTCTTGTATACAATTTATTTGTTTACGACCATATCGTGATTCCAGCTTGACGATTTGTTTACGGTCATGTGGTTTTTCTATCCGGGTGATTTTGAGTATAAGTGATCTTTTGCACTGTATGACCAGGTTCGACAACTAACCAAATGCTCGTTTACAAGTTCGCTATCATGCAGTTTGTTTGTTTAATATCATACCGAATTTTCCTTTGCATGTTTGGTATCTGAACTATAATGTTGCTGTTTCGCACGCTTGGTGTATCTTTTTTTGTTATATATAAGTTAATTTTAGTTAGCTTTTGTCCAAGAAAGCACGCGCTTGCTAGGACCAATTTGGACCACTTTTACCCACCAGCGAGTAATCCAATACATTTTAGGTAGTTATTTTCTTTATGAAGAAATTCTTTAAGATCTCGAATATCGCTTCACCGTGGTCGAAATCAGACTGCCTGTCCTCTGTTAGATCAACAGCCTCGCAAACTCGGCCAGTCCAGCCTTTTACTGAGGTTCCTTTTTCCTTCGCATACGCGCTGCCCATACTGTCGTTGCAGTGTCAACATTCGTGGATGGCGTATTCATATTGCCATCCGGTATGTTGACTATGCGGTTGTTTTAATTGTTTATTGGGTGGCGTGATCAGACCCTGCCACCAATAAACTGCTGACTGCGTTGTTTGTGGTTTGAGGTCCATAAATTGTTGACTGCATTGTTTGTTGTTTGAGTCCAATGAATTGGTGACTGCGTTGCTTGTTGTTTATAGTCCTATGAGGCGCCTTTTAAGGGTGGTGGTGGTGGTGTTAACTTATATATATATAAAATTATGTAAATTTAATGTAAAGTTATGTATTTTCCTCTCATGCCTACTTTTGAGGGATCATAATAAATCATACACTGGTATAATAATAATTACTCACAATATGTATGCACATATTTATGTGTGTACATATGTGTGCCCGATCCGAAGGACCAATTTTTGTGTTTGTGGGGCGATAGAGGGATCGGCTGCCACTCTATTGAACGTTCCCAATTGAAATTAAAAGTTGCGCATTATTTCATTTCATCACTTTAGCCAAATTTTATTGTTTTAATCAACAAGTCATACACGGGGTTAGAGAATATATATATATATATATATATATATATATCTTTCCGAATTACCGGCCAAAAGAACTCCGATTGTGAGAAGGGAAAAAAGCCGGAGATGAAAAAAATTAACTGAACAATATAGAGTTTTCCACGGAACTTGAAAATCATTGGCGCAGTGTGCCGGTTTGGCGATCATTTGATCCCCCCTGCAGTCCCTGCTGGTCTCCACATACCACATATGTGTAAACCGGATATACATATACGTATGCAAACTTTGTACCGAATTGTCAAGAACGACATTGGCTGGTAAGTGTGGACGAGATAGCATGCGTTCGCTGTTGGTACAGAGTATACTCAAAGTCGGCAGGGACGACTGGCTTGCTTTTTCTGAGCGAACTAAACTTAACAGCTTTATCAAAACTTTCCTTAAGATGTTGATACCATCTCCAAGGTCTCCCTCTTCTTTTTCCGTGCGAATGCTAACGGGTGTACTAAATACAAAACGAAAACGGAAAGAGGTTTTTAATGTAGGAAGAGAGAGCTCTGAACTAAATACACGGTAAAGTCGATTATAATCAGAATAAAGGACTCGGAAAGATTCATGCAGCGCATTGTTAGTAGTACGGCGAGAGAAAGATAGAGATATAAAATTTCTGGCAGGTCTACAAGGGACATATAGATTTACTTGGTTCAATAGATCAGGAGAGCTTATATCACCATTAAGGAACTTGTGTGTCGCCCACGCGGCACGACACTGTCAGCCCGGCTACCGTCTACCACCATGTGAAGTGGACGTTCTTACAGGAGTGCCTCCAACGAAATTCCAGGCATTAACCGCGAAGGTGGCCGTCAATCAGGTCTCCTACAAACTGCGTGGCAAGGAAAACCACTCGATCCGCATCTGTCCGAAATTTACCAATATGTCCATGCAGAATCGAATAGTTGCAATCAAGCAATAAAAGTTTTGCCTGAACTGCTTCGCCCGTGACCATCAATTGCGGGAATGTCCCAGTGCGCACAACTGCCACATCTGCAAAAGAAGGCACCACACACTCTTGCATCCCAGCAACGCCTCAGCAGTAGCGACGTCCAGCGTTCAGCCACAGACCCTGTCGCACCAGCCCGATTCCGCTGATCGCCCTTTTTCCAGCCATAGCCTTCAGAATTTTCTATATCCACTGCACATCAGGGCCTGCTAGGGACTGCCATGGTGGTTAATCGGCATTCAGGTGCAGAATTCAAGGCTCGTGCCCTGATCAACACAGGTTCAGAAGGAAGATTTCTGTCCGAAAAAATGTTCAATCTAATGAAGCCTCCATTCCTCCTCAACGACGCTCAAATTAGTAGCATTTCTGATTCGGAGACCGCTCGCGCTCAGAAATTATGCCATCTACAATCGGCAACTCGAGAGGATCCATCCAGGCGGGTGGTGACGTCCGCCTGGTCTTAGCTAATCTCGCCGGCGCACTAATCCGTTTCCCCAGAGAGTCACAGCGAACCTCTCCCATTTGCCCTTGGCCGATCCGTTGTTTACCAAAGCTCCCCAATCGATCGTTGATTGCAGTAGGCCTTGCCCCCATCTTGGGGGCGGATCAAAAAAAATAATTGCGGCTCCCTCGTGGGGATGGAAACCATCTTCGGCTGGATGCTATGTGATCACATTGCAGAGCCGGCGACTGCATCTCTTCGTGTTCTGGTTGCGTAAAACGCAGTAACACCCAACAAAAAAAACTTGGATTGACTTCTCCCCAAGAAAGCGTCTGCCAAGGGGTGCACGCCCTCCGTCAGCGTCGGCGGTTCCCCATTCTCCAGACAGGGAATCGATCCGGGCGGTGCTGATCTATATACATTGCACAAATTGCTTGTCGCACGAGAACTCCGGCGGTTCGTGCCCAAACACGGCAGGTTGCCGTTGCTGTCGTGAGGCGTAGCAACTTCTCCCTCTCTCCATCGCGGGAACAATGCTCATCCGCTTCCCATCAGCGCGAGTCAGCGGACAGCGCATCCCGAGCCCCAACGCTTTCTTCGCAACGCCAACGGACCTCTATCCTGAGTTCATCCAGTCCGGTTATTATGGTCTCTGGGCGATCCAGAACGCGGCCGCCCCCATCCCCTTAACTCTACCTGGTCTATTGCAAATTGTTGAGAGGGGGGCGGTATGTTCACACCAGAAAGGGTGACCAGCAGGTTCGAGAGGGGCGATTTCCCAAGGCTCGCCAAACGGGCACACTGCTCCAATGATAGGCAAATTTTCCCACCTTTGGCTTTGTTTCAACGCGAAACCGAAAATTTTAGGCCAGTTTGGAAAGTATCTACCGCTTACCCCGTGTGTGACCCACTATTCAAGAAAATAAAGTTTGGAAATAATGACGAATCGAAAAGTCGTGCGTCTTTAATTGCATTTGGGAATCACAATAGATTGGCATCTGATATCTCCATCCTCCACAATCAAGTAGGATCTGTTTTTGGATAGATTCTATTCTTGATTTGTGTGACTCATATTGAGCAGACCATATGCAAGATCCGTATTCTAAAATAGGACAAGCCAATGGAGTATAAAGATTTAAAGGTTAATTTACAATCTATAAATCGCCCAAACCCCAAATCATTCATCTCGTTAAAACGTTTAAGTGATTCCACTTGATCCTGAGAAATTCGGTAAAAAGACATGACCTAGCATTTGGTTGTATTTCAACTTAACAAATTGTATTGACACCACGAATGAAAATTTTGATCAGATTGTAACCGACAGAGAGAGACAATATCTTTTTAACTAAGACAAATTTATAACAGACGGAAAATCATTAATAAAAAGAGTAAAAGTAATGGTCCCAGATGACTGCCCTGGGGCACCAATGAAGTCACATTTATGGATCTAGAATGTAAGGACTTGAAAAGAACCTTCTGTATTCTGTATCCTGCCCGAATCCAGGAAACTAAAGGGCTTGGGAAGCCAATGTTATTTAATTTAAGGAGAAATAGCGTATGATTAACGGAATCTGAAATCAGTATATATTGCATCAGTTTGCCTTGAAATCCTAAATCTTTCGATCGTCAATGATGTAAATTCTAAAAGGTTAGTGGTTGTAGATCTACGTTTCACAAATCCATGCTGCGATGGTGAAATTATAGAACTACAAAAATGTTGCAGTTGAGAAGTAATTATCTTTTCGAAAGCTCTAGGAATAGTGGACAATTTAGAAATCCCACTAGTTAGATACTTCGAATTTCTTACCAATTTTATGGAGAGGAATTATATAGGATTTCTTAAAAATGGATGGATGGAAAAGTGGAAGATTTAACGAACAATTAAAAACTTTTAGAACTGGCTTACATAAATCGGCGGCACAAAATAAAATAATATGTATATGTATTAACCACGTACATGCTTGAGAAGTGAAGGTCGTTTTTTTTCGAGGTATAGAATTTAAAGTTGACATTACTTTTCAAGAGGGCGACTGATTTGAGAGCTGTCAAGTAATCTATTTGGTTTGACAACTCATAATGATAAGACTCACGCCTGTACAACGGTTGCAAATTGTGCAATTTTATTTCGAAAATAATGGTTCTGTGCGGAATACGTATCGCGCACTACTTCTATTTTGCGATGTTTGGTGATAAAGCGCACTTCTGGTTGAATGGCTACGTCAACAAACATTGGTCCGTACTTTTTCAAAAACGATGATGGCAAGAACGTTAAAGTCAATGGTGATCGGTATAGAGCTATGATTACCAACTTTTCATTCCTGAATAGAACAATCTTAATGTCCAGGAGCTGTGGTTAGAACAAGACGTCGCAACATCAAAATCACTTTATTGAAAGACACGTTTGGTGACCGCCCAATTTCACGTTTTGGTCCTGTGGCCTCCAAGATCTTGTGTTAAGCCACCGCTCGACAATTTTCTGTGGGGCTATGTAAAGTCATTGGTATACGCGGATAAGCCACAAACGCTTGACCATTTAGAAGAAAACATTTTCAGTGTCATTGCCGATATATGGCCACATATGTTGGAAAAAGTCAAAGAAAATTGGACGACCATATTGCAAAAATAACTTTTCGATGTCAACATAAATCAATATTAATTGACAATTTAATATTAAAGTCCTAAGAATTGGTTAATGACAAGTTGATTTTTACATACATTTTGCAAACAATTAGTTGACATACTGTATGTGTTTTTGCAAGGATATACGAATTGACGATGGAGCTTGTATTACTGTATTTATGCAGTTGTCAAAGGCATTGTTTGTCCACTTATTTATATATGTATGTACATCCATATAAATTACATATATGAAAACATAAAAATACATGGACATGTGCATATGTTAATGTAAGTGAACAGTTGGTGTCAGTATATGTATATGTATATAAATAAACATTTTCAAATATGTACATATGTATGTATGTTCATACACGAGCTTTGATTTGAAAGTTCTTGCACTTGCAGAGGTTATATACATAAATACACATATGTTAAAATGATTGTAATAAACAGTGAAAATCATTTACGAACCCCGAAAACTATTATTCTTGGTTAATCTAGTTGAATCGATCTAGATACACAAATAGTGTTTTAGTTTCTTTAAGTTTCCTTTTTACATATGTATAAGGATGAATTTTCTCATATGTATAAACTTATTAATAGTGTAAGTTGGCTTCTAAGTTAGCGCTATAGTAAACTTCTAATAAACATGTTGAAAAGAAGCAAAAGTCACAAACACAAAATGTGATGTTAAGAACATGCATGGGCACGTAGACGCGCAGCGGAATGAACGGTACTTTATTCTCTGGAAGTTCCTGTTGGTTCTTTGGTTTTGTTCATGTGCTTGGTCTGTGAGTTAGTTGTATTGAGACGACGAGTGCTTGCGGTTTATATAATAAAACAATTAAAGTGTGTCCAATTATTTGCAATGCTGGTCCGGCATAATACTTTTATGTATTATGTAATGTTAATCTTTATTCTATAAAACGAAAAAACAAAAGATATATGTATTTACAATGTTGTAGAATTAAAAAAATTCTTTATATGGTGCTTAATACTAAAAAAAAACTGTGAGGGTATACAAACTTCATCGTTGCTAAAAACAATTTTCGAAATATTTTTTCTTTCCCATGTTCTGCCCTCACCATTTATGCCCATATTTTTGATGCGCCAGCAAAATTGACGTATCAGTCTTACATTTATATGTGTGCCTTATGAAACAAGTGTGTTTCATTGTCCTAACGGTTGTGAGCTTCTTAACACAGCATCTAAATTTAGTTTTTGTTTTACCGGCAGCTGGACTAGCGGTGTAGCAGACTCCAATCCCCGTAATAATGCATTACGAACCAGCTTTTAGGCTGTTTATTTATGTATAATACATATTATACATACATATGTATATATTTTGTTTCGTTGTAAACTTTCGGGACTAGAAATTTGCTCAATAATACATATAGCAGACTAGCAATATTATATCACTTTACATAAAAATGTATAAATTTGGTTTTTCAGCAAAAGTTAATATTGTCTTTATTAAAATTCTCAGATTCTCGGCAACCGTTGACTCGATAGGTAATGTCCAAAATAGTAATATAGTAGGCGAATGCAAAAGAAAAACTGAAAACGATGTATAATGAAAACACCATTTGTAAAATTTACTTTGTTTTTTAAAACAATACTAAGTAGATTTCATACACTTGCAGAAAATTTGACAAGTTTAAAAATCAGGCGGGTCGAACAACTATAAGATATAGTAAAATATAATTTATGGTTTTTTTGTGGATAAAATTTAGTTTAACTTTGCATTTACAAAATGCATTTTTTTTTTTCGTAATTTTGCCTTGGAACTTATGTGACGAAAAATATAAAATAGTCTAACTAAGTATGACTCTGGATAGATTTATAATGTTAGGTTAAAACTAACTTTGAATGGATTGAAGGAAGGGAAGACTGATTTTCTAAGATTCAATATGTTTGGGCAATTACGTAAAATGTGAAAAAATAAGGAAATGGAGTTACAGTGTTGGCAAGGGGTGGGTGAGATTTGTATATATATATTTTTTTTCTGAGTTGTTAGTGTTATAAAAACTGTTACTTTGTATTATAATTTAGAATGTCTGTAACATTGTAATTTTCTGTAAATATAAGGGGGAGAATGTTAGCGGTCTTGGCCGCTTTCGTTCCCCAGTGTCTGACAGTGACCGGGGTCTAAATTATTTGTAGGTTAGGGAGGAATCTGTCCTATTTAATTATAAATTATAAAGAAAACTGCTATAAAGTTAGCAGAAATAACGCTGCTATGGTATTGGAGAATGCGATAAGATGTGGATTGGTTGGTGACAACCATTGATATTTGAGTTGTTGGATTTATTTAAACGATTTGCAAAAGATTTGGGGGTTGTGGAAGATTCGAATAATTGTGAATATATCAAGGAAGAAACGTTTAGTTAGACTAGATTCACTTAACTATTTAGAGTACTTCAAACACAATGTGAGGAATTATTTAAAGTAACGAAATCCGGATGTAATTTATATGAGCAAATTGGCTGAATCTACAAAAAAAAACAGTATTTAAAATACAACTACAAGAGAGTTAATAACCATGGTCCCAGGGGGCACCCCTGAGGGCAGTATATGTCTTATATGGAGATTTTCCTCACACTTTGTGTAATGTGAAGAAGGGTAAAGCAAGGAAAATTCTAGGTCTCTCGTGAATCGTAAAGTTTTGATGGTCGGTGATGTTGCGGCATCGGAGCTTGAAGATTTGTCAAATGACACCACAGTGTTAGATAGACGACAACTGACTCTCATGACGCACACAACAGTTGAGTCGAAAATAATACCTTTAGAAATGCTAAAAAACGTTGTAAGGTTGGCTGCAATGGTTGATTATTTCGCAAGGCATAGATTTCGGGTTTGTATATATAGTAATATATCCGACTCCTCACACAAATCTCCTTACTTATTTTATTATAAACAAATGACCCCACACAAAACTTATTATAAACAAATCACCCCACATAAAACTTATTATAAACAAATGACCCTACAGAAAACTTATAATAAACAAATCACCCCAGATTTTACTAACTCTCACGCTTAGAGTCCGAAAACTGCAAACTAAGCAAAATCTATCACTTATAAACAGGAAGATCATATATACCCTTTTCATGGGAACAGACTCCAAAGTGACCAATCGGAATCGATCACGCCACTCGAGCCAACTCCCAAAAATCACGCCACTCTCATAAAATTTACTATAAATAATCTTAGAACCTTAAGAGTTCAGTTCAGTTGCAGCTTTAGTCCAGTTTCGGTTAAGCTTAAAACTCTGAACACTATCTTATAACTTATAATTGTTAAAGTGTAAAAGGAAAAAGAACTCCGTTGAAAAATAAAAAATACATTTTTTTTAATAAAAACAACGTTAAAAAATAAAATTGGCGCAATCGGTAGGATAAAACAAGAAAGGACGAAAAGTTAGTGCAGTGCAAAAACTTGTGTTAAACAAGAAACAACCATTACGGATACTACATCCAAAGTTGTTTAATAACCAGGACCTTTTTGTGCTTTAGTACCTAACCTGCTTGAATACCAGGACTTTTGTGTAACTTAAAACTGGAAAAAAAAATAGCCCAGAAAGAGCTCACATCACTTTTAAGTTTTATCCGCAAAAGAATCATCGTGCAAGTAAAACGCACGACAGCATCTATACTATCAAAAATAAAATAAATTGCACAACTCAAAGATGGCATTGGAATTGTCAGAGGCCCACCTAAACCAGGCGCTTACCGTGTTAAGACAAGAGCCTATGTTTGATGGTAACTCTGCAGCCCTAAGTGCATTTATTCGAAGGGTTGACTACATCATGCAGCTTTACCCAACAAGGGACGTTCGCCAACATAGTGTGATGTTTGCCACAATTGAGATGCAACTTTCCGGAGAAGCACAGAGGGCATCCCAGCTCGCCTAACCCAACAACTGGATGGAACTACGAGCCGCCCTAATCAGTGAATTCAACGTGCAGACACCCTATGAAGAACTTCTGAGACGTCTCTACAACACGAATTTCGGAAATCTTCGTAAGTTCATCGAGGATTTAGAATGTAAGTCATTCACAATCATAAATAAGTTAGCATTAGAAGGCAATCCAGATAATACTATTCTATATACAAACGCAATGAAAAATACAGTAAAAGACGTCATTATCAAGAAATTACCTGACAGACTTTATATGACCTTAGCGAAATTCGATATTTCTTCAGTGTCCGGCTTAAAACAAGTAGCACAAAGAGAGGGTCTTTACGAGAATAGCTCGACAGACAAACCTAGAAACAACAATTCCAATTTCACAGGTCAGTCATATAGCAAACCAAACCATAATAATTCAGGAAGAAATAATTACAGACAAAGCAGTCAATATTACAACTCAAGTTAGCCCAATCCACAAAATAATCCCCATAATTATCAGCAACTTAGAGAAGAATTGCAGCAGAATCTTAATCAGGGTAGAGAGCAGAATCCCCTGAATCATCAAATCAGAACTCAATCTCAAAATCAAAACCCAGTAGCCAATCGACCTACTAAAAGGCAAAGAGAAAGTACCAGTGGTCAGAGTAGAATGGAATGGTCTGAAAATTTTCATCAATCAGCCTCGGAACAAATAACTCAGACAGATCCGACGGATCAAGAAGATCAAATCCCTACATCCTGTTAACCATAAACAACACTCCTCTTAAATGTATAATCGATACAGGCTCTTCAATTAATCTTATCAACCTGAACTTTTTCAACTTCCCAGAAACCTCAGAAAAATTAAATGTCCAGACAATAAATGGCACAATAGAGCTTATTAAAAGCGTTTCTTTTGCACCCAGCAAACTTTGCCCAACTACTCAAAAATTCTATTGTCACAAATTCTCGACTACATACGATATATTATTAGGTAGAAAATACCTTAAAGCATGTCAAGCCATTGTTAACTATAACAACAACAGCGTTACCCTAAGTAATCACAAGTTCAATTTTAAATTCACAAATGATGAAAAAGAAATACAAGAATCACCTCCTTATCCCCCTGAAGATTTCCAATACGATGCATTTGCATACGAAATAAATAATAATATCGAAGAAAAAAATGAAATTCGACTGAATCACTTAAATTCAGAAGAAAAAGAAAAATTACAAAAAGTGTTGAATCATTTTAGTGATATTCAGTACAGGAAAGGTGAAAATTTGACTTTTACCAGTACCATAAAACACAGCATCCGAACAAAACACGAAGATCCCATCTACAAACACCCTTATAAATACCCTAAAATTTTTGACGAAGAAGTCAACAAACAAATTAACGAAATGATACAACAGGGAATAATTCGAAAATCGAAATCGCCCTATTGTTCGCCAATATGGTCGTACCTAAGAAAGAGGACGCATCCAAGGAACAAAAGTTCCGTTTAGTCATTGACTATCGTAGCCTGAACGAGATCAGTATCGATGACAAATTCCCAATACCCATAATGGATGAAATACTTGACAAATTAGGAAAGTGTCAGTATTTCACAACCATTGATCTTGCTAAGGGATTCCATCAAATTCAAATGGACCCTAAATCAATTGAAAAAATCGCATTCTCAACAAAACATGGGCATTACGAATTTACCCGAATGATATTTGGCCTAAAAAACGCACCAGCCACATTCCAAAGATGCATGAACAATTTATTAGAAGATCTAATCTACAAAGATTGTTTAGTTTACTTGGACGACATAATCATTTATTCAACCTAATTCGAGGAACACTCAGCCTCAATCCAAAAGGTTTTTACTAAATTGCGCAAAGCTAATCTGAAATTACAATTAGACAAATGCGAATTCTTGGTGTTGGAATCGAAATTCCTAGGTCACGTTATAACCACAGACGGCGTTAAACCAAACCCAGACAAAGTCAAAGCAATTCTAAAGTTTCCTATTCCTAAAACACCAAAAGAAATAAAATCTTTTTTAGGTTTATGCGGGTTCTACCGCAAGTTTATTCCCAACTTTGCAAAGATTGCAAAACCTCTAACTCTTGGATTATAGAAAGGTTCTAAAATCAACATAAAAAATCCAGATTACATTTCAGCTTCGATAAATTAAAACTTCTCATTATCAATGATCCTATACTTGCATATTCTGATTTCAAAAAAACTTTTTCCTTAACTACTGATACCAGTAATGTAGCTATAGGCGCGGTCCTCTCACAGGACCATAAACCCATCTGTTTTGCAAGCCGAACCCTTAATGAGCACGAACTTAATTCAGCTATAGAAAAGGAACTATTAGCTATCGTATGGGCAACTAAGTACTTTCGACCATACCTCTTCGGTAGACACTTCGAGATCTTAAGTGATCTCAAGCCCCTTGTTTGGTTATCCAATATGAAAGAACCCAATATGAAATTACAGCGATGGAAAATAAAACTAAACGGATATGATTACAAAATAAAATATCTACCAGGAAAAGAAAATTATGTGGCCGATGCTCTTTCCAGAGTCAAACTGGATGAAAACTATTTAGGAGATGAAATAAGCAGTTCATGAGCACCAATTTACAGTGCACAAGAGGACACTGAAAATTTAATAACTATCTCAGAAAAACCTTTGAATTATTACAATCATCAAATAGAATTCATCAAGAGCAACGAAGACAAAGTTGACACTTCACATTTTTTTCACAAAACAAAAATAGAAATATTCTATAAGGAAATGACTAATCTTTCCGCAAAAGAACTCATCAAAGAATACTTATGTTCAAAAAAGAATGCAATCTACTTCCATAACGACGCAGATTTCTTAATATTTCAACAAGCTTATGTTGAAATAATAAGTCGAAATAGTGAAATCAAAACTTTAAGAACTACTTTCAAATTAAAAGATATACCCACTTATGCAGAATTCAAAGAAATCATTTTAAAAAATCATAAAACGTTACTTCACCCAGGTATCACCAAAACTATAAATTGGTTCAAAGGAAAATACTACTATCCAGATTACCAAAAAATTATTCAGAACCTAATCAATGAATGCTACATTTGCAACTTATCCAAATCGGAAAACAGAAATACTAAACTAACTTTCGAAATCACCCCAGAAATATTTATTCCCAGAGAAAAATATGTTATGGACTTTTATTTAGTTGACAATCAACAATTTTTATCTTGCATAGACATATATTCGAAATTTGCCTCTCTAGTTGAAGTCCAAAGTCGTGATTGGCTGGAAGCAAAAAGAGCAATCACAAAAATCTTTAATGATATGGGAAAACCCTTAGAAATTAAGGCAGATAAAGATTCAGCGTTCATATGTGTAGCACTCCAGAATTGGCTAAATTCCGAAAACGTCAAAATAAGTATAACAACAAGTAAAAATGGTATTTCTGACATAGAAAGATTTCATAGAACTGTGAATGAAAAACTGAGAATTATCAATACAGAATCCAGCATAGAGGATAAACAAACAAAGTTTGAAACCATCCTTTATATTTATAATCACAAAACTAAATATTTAACAACAAATAGAACACCAGCCGATATTTTCATTTATGCAGGAACACCCCTTTATAATACTCAAACTAACAAGAGAAACATAATTGACAATTTAAATAAAAACAGAATCGACTTCGAAATAAGTACGAAATATAAACATGCCCCATTAGTTAGAAGCGAAACAACTACACCCTTTAAAAAAACTGGAGAAATAACCAAAATTGACGACAAACATTTCATCGAAACAAATAGAGGAAGACAAACCACACACTACAAATCGAAATTCAAGAAAAAAAGGAAAATTTCAGACATTCCAATATTACTACTTCTGCTCTTATCAATCGCACCTTCGACGCATATCATCAAAGTATAGAAATAAATCCCATCAAACCACCCAATGGCTATCTTGTATTTAAAACAGGAATTATGGACTTACCCTCTGATTTCGAATATAATTATTTAACCATAAATCTAACCAAAGTGGAAATCACCTACAACAATTTGCTAGAGCAAACAAAACCATAAAAAAATATAGTACACATCCAATATCTAATTGAGAAATTAAACCGCGAAATGAATGGCATAAGAATAATAAAAAGAAACAAAAGAGGCCTTATTAACTTCGTAGGTACAGCACATAAATATTTGTTTGGCACTTTAGATCAGAATGATAAAGAAAAAGTAGAACAAAAAATTAACAGTCTATCAACAAATAGTGCTCAAAACGATGAACTTAATCATATTATAGAAGCAGTAAATAAAAACATCGAAATTTTAAATAACCTCACCATTAAAAAAGATGCAGACAAAAAATTAAATATTCTCGTATTCAACTTAGAGAACATTTTACTGAATATATAGAAGACATAGAACTAGGCATGTAATTGACAAGACTAGGAATATTTAACCCAAAACTCTTGAATCATCAATACATAGTCAATATTAATACAGGAAAACTTTTAAATATAAAAACATCTACTTGGTTAAAATCGGATACGAACGAAATATTTATAATTTCGCACGTACCTAGACAAATATCTAAAACACCACTATTCAAAATTATTCCCTATCCAGACGAAAAGAATAATACTTTAACAGAAAACGTTTATGAAACCTATTATTTACAAAATAATAAAACTTATATAAAATCAACTAGAAAACAAGAAATTAATGAATGTATAAGTGGCATTTTAAGACAAATTCCAGCAGAATGCAAATATACAAAAACTATTAAATCAAATCAAATTACTTATGTAGAACCCAACATTATTGTAACTTGGAACCTACCGAGAACAAATCTTAAACAAAATTGCAATCAAAATAGAATATTTGTAGAAGGCAATAATATAATTAAAATATACGATTGTGCTATTCAATTAAATGAAATATCAATTGTAAACACACTGTCAGATTACACACAGAACATTTATGTAACAAATAATGTAGCAAAATTGGAACCTATTTCTTATATACAAACGAAAGTAATAATTTTTGAAAAAACTAAATATAACAAAATATTTAATATTATAACAACCACTACGTTTATAATTGCAGCCCAGCTTTAGTCCAGTTTCGGTTAAGCTTAAAACTCTGAACACTATCTTATAACTTATAATTGTTAAAGTGTAAAAGGAAAAAGAACTCCGTTGAAAAATAACAAATACATTTTTTTAATAAAAACAACGTTAAAAAATAAAATTATATATATATATAAGAAAGATTTGCCTTTGCATGGACTGCAATTGAAATTGTTGGGTCCTTAGGTTTTGGCCAATCTTTGCAATTGTGCTTTAAGAAGCCTGGACCTTTGAACCAAATGTTTGTTGACAACTCTGATGCACTGCATCCACGTGACACTATCTCTGCTGGGTGTTTAACTGCTCAAACATGTTTCTTGAAGTTCGACGATTCTATTGGCAAGAAAACACTGTAATTTCGACGAATGCATCTAAAGCTATTGTAGAACTATTGTGAAATCGCACCAAAAATAAATATGTTCAACGTAACCGCCAGACACGACTGAGTGAAAGTGCACTACATAGTTTGAGTCTGGGAAATGATTGTACTTTCATTGGGGCAATTTTTGATTTAGCGATTAATAAATTCACTTTTATCTTGTTGCTAACCTGTGTCCGTACGTATATGCAGCATGTATATGTTCTCTCTTACGCGACTGCGAATTCATGTATTTCAAACCGCTGCCACAGAAATATAAAAACAAATCAGTCTCTCAAGATTCCGTTCACTGGTGTATCCCAATCAAGGCACTTTAAAGTTAAGTTTTGCAGAAGAATTTTACAACCAGTAGGTCAAATGTTAGAGCTTTTTTAGGGAGTATAGATCGTTTTCAATGCGGTTCCTGTACTTCACGTAATTCTCATGTTACATCAGGACTTATAGACGGCATTTATAGTAGAGTTAATGGTTGCCCAAGTGTTTTGGCTAACTCTGTTCTCTTCAGGCGTTGTGAAGGCTTGCCCTGAAGTATGCATCTTGCTAGAATATTTTTGTACCTAGCCAGCCTGTCACTATACCTGCTTGTGTGGCTTCCAATCTGTTCTTCTACGGTGTAAAAGTTCAGCTCCCGATGAATAGTGGAACCAAGCACATACATGTCGATTTTGCCGCTATACCCTAAATTTACACTCCATGCAGTAGGCAGCTTTTTTGCCTTCAATGTCATGGTGCTTTTCCTTTTCATTAGCCAGCATAATTGTTGCATTCTTAGGGGGCACTTTTCAGCCGTAGCTCTTAAGTGGGGTCCAAAAGTTAGTCGCTTATCAAAATAAGCTTTCTGTTACATTTCGCTTTTATCTCGTTTATTCTTCTTTTTCAACTAATTCAGTTTTTTGTCTTAACATAAACAAGAGAGCTTACAATCCCAGAATTAGCAAGTTGCGGATAATGTTAACCCGAGGTTATGGCGTTGCCGGGCTATAAGGTTTATATTCTAAACTTAATTTATTTACTAATGATAATAATAATAATAAAACAATAAAGTGATCACGGTCACGGAGACAAGAAAAAATATTATTGATGGCAACAGTATGGTGCTTATATGCAAGATTAGCATTCTCTTACATTTTATTTTTATGTCGTTTATTCTTCTGTTTCCACTAATTCAGTTTTTCTCTTAAGGTACACAAGTGAGCTTACAATCCCAGAATTAGCAAGTTGTGGATAATATTAACCCGAGGTTATGGCGTTGCCGGGCCATAAGGATTATATTCTAAACTTAATGTATTAGCTAATGATAATAATTTACCTTGTTTCTCCCCGAACAGATGTCTTATTCGAGTTATCCTTGCTTCAAATAAATCGGGTGTTTTAAAATAATGTTTCATTAGATATGTATTTTGGATTCTATCAACTATGCAGTTTTTGATTTTGCAGAAAACAATTTCATCCCACTTTGAGTTTAAATATTATTCTGCCGTATCGTGGACCTGTTTTCGTACATCGTAACCTTATTCTTACAACAGATTTTTCCTATTTGCTTTTTGAAGTTTGTGTAATACTAAGGCCCTCAGTGTTGTGTCTTTGGTTTCCTGGTGAATTGCTCATTTTCACTTCATGACGCTTTATGAATATTGCTATAGAAATTACCTCAGCGTCGTAAATTAGAGTTTTCCCGCGGTCCAAGATAATTTTATAACTTTGTTAGTACTAAACGTAAGACATCTATCCACTCATATTGTTTATGTGTTGCTCTGATCAAGCAATTGCTGATTTTTTTGCTGATTTTTTCATCTATCGAGAATCTTCCGTATTTTTATCAGTTGAAAAATCTAATTGTATTTGTATTCCATCGATCGATGAAACTTCCAGTGTAATTTCCTTCGCCCGATGAATACGTCATATAGTCAACCGATTTTGTTAATAAATATATAAATTTTTTTATATACCAAACTTGTATTTAATAAGTTTGATGATAATCACTTTTAAAAGCACAAAACTAGTGATGTATCCCTTTGTTTCTAACCGATTATATCTATAGGTGCTTTTCGAAAAAAATTAACTGATTTTGACCAAACTATAAAGCTATTAGCTAGAGAAAGACAGAGTTTGTGGTACCAACTTTTTTTTGCATTAGTATAATTCAGCTCTATAGCTCTAATAGAGATCGTGTCGATCGATGTACTAAATCAAAAAAAAATTCGTCCCCTATTTTGGCCTATCAGAATGGACGACAACTAAAATCTTTAATATAATTCCCAAATAAAACGTGGCTAATAAACATTGCAGACGTCTCTGTTTTTTCTCAAAAATTTGCAATTTAAACACAAAATCGACCATCCTGAAATGGTGGAGGTGGTGTGTTAATTGCTGTCGATTTAGAATTCCTTCTGAAATAATTCAGCCTTCTACTTTTAAGGAAATAAAAATTGCTAGTGTCAAATATTTTTTCAAGTTAATCCCATGTGTAATGCACATGGAATGATCTTATATGATCTTATATTTTTCCTGGATTCTTCTAACTTCACTTTCTTAAGAATTGATCCTTTAGTTGTCCTCGAAGACAAATTCCACCTAACTTTAGGCTCATTCTCTCCGATTACCGACCGATGACACCAATCCAACAGTGTTATATTAAAATTTTTGTTTGCTGTCACTTCAAAAGTAACTAAAAAGTTTAACCCTAATAAAATTAACCTTCACAAAATACATATAAAACGTTTTTCTTTTTTTCGCACTGTCGGATACTACACTATAGATAATGTCCTTAACTAGTCAATAGGACATTACCAGTAAAAATCACGACTGTCATTAATAAAACATAAACTTCATCACCTTCATTGTATTGAATATTTTGACAACGCAAGTTGTAAAATCGCGTGTTAGAAGCATGAGCCTTGGCTATATTCGTTTTTGCCTCAGATCGGGCTATTTGTAGGGTGTCAGGATAACTAATCCTGCTATTTTTATCGCTTACTTTTAATCTCCTCAGAAGTCCATAATCTTTTCCATTTTTGTCCAAAAATTAAGAAGTTCATTGAAAATCCTTTGCTATTTGAACATAAGAGCGTAGCAACACGTTTTTCTAATTAAGATGGGATCAGAATCCCATCGCGAGAACTTTGCCGATAGACGTTTGAATCTAGGCTAAAACAGACATATTTATGTGCATAGCATATGTATTTTTGACACTGAACCGAGTTAGAAACTCTTCGAAAAATCCGAATCGAAAATGTGACATATTAATATAGTTCACACTTATAAACGAACATATTGATGTAGTTCGAACATATTAATATAGAATGATACCGAACCCGGTCATACATTGGAACGGATGCATTGCGTTGGTTCCAACACGCAAACGAAGATTTGGTATGATGTCGAACCTTGTCATACATTACAAAACGAACAATCATACGGAAAATCAGCAATAATTTAATCCCCATGTTGATTGTAAACAAATAAATTGAACACAACGTCACATGCCAAAACAAAACTGAATGAGCAAATCATAAATAATAACAAAGCTTGGACATCAGCTTGGATGACGTCACCACAAGAAGAGGAAACACCTACGCTTGCGTGAGAACTCACTGCTGCCTAAGCATAGCGGCGGTCATACACTTGTCGATGCGGCAGAGTGAGGGCCCTAACGTTAATCGGCGGGGAGGTGAGGGGCGACTAGACGGCGAAAGTTATGCAATCGCCGTGGGTGGTCGTGGACAAGGACCGGGATGAATGCATGTGTGGGTGAGCCAATAGCAAGCGCTAATATGCCGGATAAGCAAAAGAAGTGTGTGCAAAGTTGAAAGCGGGACAGCCACACGAATGTTCAAAAACCCACCCAGTAAGGAGGTTTGGGAGTCACTGGGAGTTAATCAGAAAAATGCAAATCAAATTGGAAATTAAATAGGTGAAAGTTTATATGTGGGACTCTTTATTGGATTATTTATATTATTATTTTTATTATATTATTATAATATATATTTTATTGATCATTTATTAGGATATTATTAACTGAGGGAAATAATTATGATGATGTTTGCTTTACTAATGTATTATTTATTGCCACGGATCTTTATTGGTAATTATTTGTAGATAATAAGAGATTTGGTAGTAAGTAAGAGCGATGAGAGCAAGAGAGCAGTAAGAGAGCGACCGAATGGCTGAAGGGCCCGCATATTTGAGTATGTGTGTTGGTGAGTAGGTCGTTGACGACAGCGGCTGGGCGAGCAGCGAAATAGATAACTGCCGTGGTCATGAAAGGAAAGATGAAAGCGTTTAAAAGTTTTAGAGAAAGGGCACAAGTGGCTCCGATGCGGCATTTTGCTACGCATCCTGATTACGTCAAGATGCCTATAAATACACACGGCTGAGACCTCAAGATTATCTAATGTGCGAAGTACTATACAAGTGAATTTATTTGTAACCAAGAGAAGTATCATACAAGTGAAGTCAATTATATCCAAGCGAAGAAGGGAAGAAGCAGAAAGAGGGTCTATATCCTGGTATATCCTTTTTGACAAAGACACGTTTAGAAAGCGGCATAAGTCATACCCTGGCATAGTAGGGTAAGTCTAGGAGTAATTCTAGAAGACATTAAGAGAACAGCAGTTTGTGAGATTGGATAGGCAAGCCCTGGAGTATTTCTGGCAACAGTGAGGGCCGCAGCTCACAAGACACACCGACAACATACCCTTTCTCAAAAACAGCCATCACCGTCATGAAATCAAATATCAATAAAGCTGTTTCATATTATATTTAAACAATAGCAAGTTTCCTTATATCACCATCATATAGAAAAATCTGGGGCATATATCTTGCCATATCATTGCTGGGCAGGGATATGAAAAAAGGCGCGGAAGTTAACCGTTAGTTCTTCGAACGCTTGTAATGCGGTTTCGTTCGACTCAAGACACTTAACTTTACATAGTAGTTCTGTTAATAGGCAGTTTGTGCTGGCGTAGTTCTTGATAATCCGCCTGTACTTATTCCATGTAAACCATGAAATCGTTTTACCGTCTTCATCGGTTTTTAATTGTCCATCACTTCAGCCTTAATATATAACCTCGCGAATACTGAATTTTGTCCAGAAAGAACGTGTAAGATATCTAAATAAAAAAAACTCTGGTAAGTAAATGCGGTAGTATTAATTGATCCACAGCGTTTGCATTCCATAACCTGAATAGCATTACTGTGTAATAATATAAAGGCCTATTAGGAATTGTGGTATTTGTCAAATCACGTGTTTAAAATCCAATCCAGTTATATAACGGATGTGAGATAGCTGACTTTGTATGACATCTAGTTGACGTAGCGGATATTTATGTTTTCAAATATACCTGTTCATCCAACAATTCAAACACAATCAAACTTTATCCCCTTTTTATACTAATACAGAGTTACTACTCCAAGGACTGTTCGAAACTTTAATAAGGTCCATTTCAAGAAAACCTCCACAGCGGGGGACACCGACAGGAAGACCAGAGCTTTCATGTATCGGAAAAATACAAATTACTTGATCTAAAACCAATTTCTGTTCCTCCAATAATATGTGGTTTTTTGGCGTATCCTGTTCATTTTGACAAATTAATCCGAAATCTCTCCAAAAGAAAATACCTAGCACACATCTTGCTGAAGTGATGGAATCAAAAAGAACTCAATCTGTTTCGTATGATGGTTTTCTAAGCGTCTAGTACCATCGGCAGTTTTAACACTACCAGAACATTTTGAATTTAGGACTCCGGAGAAATTTTTCTCTAAATTGCTTCTTATAACACTTATCGATGGTCCTGAATCAAATAAAGCTGAGTAAGACCAGTTAACAATCGTTATATTTGTACGATGATGTCAAATAATGTCTTTTATCTCCCATCTGTTTCCAAAAGTTTCTGAACCGTAAAGTAGAAAGCTTCGGTATCCGTACGCAAAAAAATGCATTTACTTTACTAAATTTTGATTTTTAATCCTATTATAATTTGATAATCGTTCGTGAATAGGCAGATATAATGGATTGAGGACAATTAGTGACTAGTCTAATCGATTCTGGTAGCTCAGTATATCATGAAGTTAAAGTCAATTCCGAGACTCGTTTTCCGTATTATTGAATCTGAAGAAATTGTACAGAGCTATAAACCGTGGAGAGGGGAATATTTATCTTCATGTTCTTTATCCTTTCGGACCCGGATCACAGGGTTCTGTGAAAATCAATAAAAGGAAAGGTAGGCGTTTTAAGAGATAGATACTATTGAAATAACTTTTTCTCCATAATCTTCTTCTTTACTCTCCCGACTAGGACAATTTGGGGAGAATATGTTCATTTAATGGCCCCTAAACCGAAGAATTTATATTTTTTTTTAATCTTCTTGACAGATTTAACAACATGATACACAAGAACCAGTTATAACTACTTATTATTAATTCATTATTCCCTTCATTTTTGTTAAAATTTATATTCATTCATGACGTTAAATAGGTATCTGTCATTCTTTTGCCAAAAAATATAATCGTTGATGAGACAAATCTGCGCTTTCTCTTACAAAATTGACATTTTCATATTATATCAAAACATCTATTACAGCAGGTAATATTACATACGAACCAACAGTATGATGTTCGACGTGCCCATAACACTGCCAATGTCGCTAAAAATTCAAAAGATTGGGTTATGGAATTTAATAGATTATGTATGCATCTATACATACTGTTTACACGAATCACTGTATTTTGCGAGGAATTGCTGATTTAGTTTGCAGTTTACATTTTTTTCTTAAGACTAATAAATAGTGGGCAGAAAAAAAGTCACTTTCACGGTAAAAATAAAAAACTAATTACACTGAATCTAAATAACTATTGAATTGGGGAGAATTCCCAAACAAATAAACAAAGTCTCACTCGATCGCCAAGTGCCTCATATTTTCGCTTTAGCCCCTTCAATATTTGTAGGGCTGACCGAGTAACCACGCATACAAGAAAAATATATATTTTATTTACTTATTGATTCTCATATCACCTTTGATTTTTTTGACTCCAATCATATATGGACTACGCATATTGGGAATGGCTATGTACCAACCATTTCTAATTTTCTTATTACAAATATAAATATAGGACAATGAACTGACAGCTAGCTGGCGCTGTTCAAAATCACATAATTGTGATATTATTCAAATAAACTTTATCTTATTGATAATTTGTTTGTTATGCTTAAAAAGCTCATGTAAACGAAAACTCTATCGCATATAAGGTTGTCAAAAAAGTATTGCGGTATTTCCGCAAGCTTGTCTTCGCAAGCGCGTAGTTCTAGTTGTATTCGTCGCATCGGTTCACGCTAGAGCGAGCTAGAACGAGCTAACACGTGTTTGATTAATTGTCCTTTGTTTTTAGTCGTTCGTGAGTTATAGCGTCGCAAACATGCAGCAAAATAAAGAGAAAACACGGCGTATTTTAAAGTACTACTACGATTAAGGCAAAAATGCATCTCATGCTGCTAATAAAATTTGTGCAGTTTATGAACCCGATACAGTTTCCATTTTCACCGCACAACGATGGCTTCAACGTTTTCGTTCTGGTGCAGAGGTGAACGAAGAAGCGCCACGGTCCGGAAGGCCTGTCGTCGAAAATTGCGATAAAATCGCTGAATTGATCGAATGAGACCGGCATAGTAGCAGCCATAGCATCGGTCAAGAGCTGGGCATGAGTCATCAAACCGTTATAAACCATTTGAAGAAGCTTGGATTCAAAAAGAAGCTCGATGTATGGGTGCAACACGACTTGACTATGATTGCAATATTCAACTTGCTATCGTATTCTAGTGTCTACCAGACCTCTTCTAATTAATCTCTCTTCGTTACTTAACCGTAGAGTAATGCTTGGTTCTTTGATTACAGACAAGCTTTTGAATGGGCAAATAGACTCTCCTAATTTACTAAAGCAGGTACCTAGTAATCTAACTAGAAATAATCTGCATTTAACTTTCTCACGTTGCACTTCAAACTGTTCTTTACATAAACCTTTATGATTTCTTTGTTCCGGTTACAATAGCCTTTATCCCGTAATCGGATCATAGATCTCTATTTCTATGACATAAACTTTTATTCTTAGCTTTCCAGCTCGTTGTAAATGTCAATTCTAATTAAAACAGGCATTCTCCTATGTTGCATGGGCCACTTAATCATACTGCACATAGTATGCGCCAGTATGGGAAAATTTGACATACAAAGAGGAATAAGTGAAATAAGGCGCGTAGCCTACGTGCATAACTTTATTGGGGACTGTTATGAAATGTTCTGGAACGGCACTGTCAATATTTGGAGGCCACATCGCATCATAAGAGTGAGGTTATCAAACAAAGTCGTTTTGACAAAAACGATCAACGCAATGCATTCGCTATTACAATCATTTCATGCAATCTCTGTTCCATTTCAACACGTAAGCTAAGCATTTGTTCGACATTTCAGGACATGTCTGCCGAACAAAAAAACGAAGTTGTCATGAAAACCAAACTTTGTTTTTATTGTTTGCAATCTTGTCATCGTATGTCAAGATGTTCTTCTCCATATTGATGTCAATACAACCAGAAAGTTATGTACAGTCAAATTATTCTTGCCATCCCCAACGTGCTCGTAAGAGATTCATCACGCATCTACAAAACAGGGAGACCGCTGCTGGATTTATGTTCACAAGTCACTTTGATAACGGATCAATTTTCACAAACGCTTCATCTTCGTCGTCAGAAGCATTGATAAAAAACCACTATGTTTGATATCTCATAAGAACTTCAACTTTATTTTAACTCTGCAAATAAACTTTATCTGCCACTGCTGGAACACGTCTACATCATTCGTTTGTGTGTTTATTACTAAAGTTCCGACGACTTAGTGACACAACAAAATCAAGAAGCCGACTTACTGACGCCGGCGAATTTCACATTAATTTCTTATACAGAAGCAATTCAGGTTAAATATTATAGATATGGATTATAAAGAAAAACAAAGCAGTTGGTTCTTCAACATCCCGGCCTCCCCTGAAATACAATTTCTGAAAATGTTTGAGGAGCAATCCTTGTGATCAGGCGGGTGATCGTACCACTGATTGCTTGAAGCTCGACTGCTCGTATACGGCCATCATCTCCTGGAAATACCTGAGTTACTCGCCATGCCTCATATTTTCGCTTTAGCCTCTTCAATATTTGTAGGGCTGACCGAGTAACCACGCATACAAGAAAAATATATATTTTATTTACTTATTGATTCTCATATCACCTTTGATTTTTTTGACTCCAATCATATATGGACTACGCATATTGGGAATGGCTATGTACCAACCATTTCTAATTTTCTTATTACAAATATAAATATAGGACAATGAACTGACAGCTAGCTGGCGCTGTTCAAAATCACATAATTGTGATATTATTCAAATAAACTTTATCTTATTGATAATTTGTTTGTTATGCTTAAAAAGCTCATGTAAACGAAAACTCTATCGCATATAAGGTTGTCAAAAAAGTATTGCGGTATTTCCGCAAGCTTGTCTTCGCAAGCGCGTAGTTCTAGTTGTATTCGTCGCATCGGTTCACGCTAGAGCGAGCTAGAACGAGCTAACACGTGTTTGATTAATTGTCCTTTGTTTTTAGTCGTTCGTGAGTTATAGCGTCGCAAACATGCAGCAAAATAAAGAGAAAACACGGCGTATTTTAAAGTACTACTACGATTAAGGCAAAAATGCATCTCATGCTGCTAATAAAATTTGTGCAGTTTATGAACCCGATACAGTTTCCATTTTCACCGCACAACGATGGCTTCAACGTTTTCGTTCTGGTGCAGAGGTGAACGAAGAAGCGCCACGGTCCGGAAGGCCTGTCGTCGAAAATTGCGATAAAATCGCTGAATTGATCGAATGAGACCGGCATAGTAGCAGCCATAGCATCGGTCAAGAGCTGGGCATGAGTCATCAAACCGTTATAAACCATTTGAAGAAGCTTGGATTCAAAAAGAAGCTCGATGTATGGGTGCAACACGACTTGACTATGATTGCAATATTCAACTTGCTATCGTATTCTAGTGTCTACCAGACCTCTTCTAATTAATCTCTCTTCGTTACTTAACCGTAGAGTAATGCTTGGTTCTTTGATTACAGACAAGCTTTTGAATGGGCAAATAGACTCTCCTAATTTACTAAAGCAGGTACCTAGTAATCTAACTAGAAATAATCTGCATTTAACTTTCTCACGTTGCACTTCAAACTGTTCTTTACATAAACCTTTATGATTTCTTTGTTCCGGTTACAATAGCCTTTATCCCGTAATCGGATCATAGATCTCTATTTCTATGACATAAACTTTTATTCTTAGCTTTCCAGCTCGTTGTAAATGTCAATTCTAATTAAAACAGGCATTCTCCTATGTTGCATGGGCCACTTAATCATACTGCACATAGTATGCGCCAGTATGGGAAAATTTGACATACAAAGAGGAATAAGTGAAATAAGGCGCGTAGCCTACGTGCATAACTTTATTGGGGACTGTTATGAAATGTTCTGGAACGGCACTGTCAATATTTGGAGGCCACATCGCATCATAAGAGTGAGGTTATCAAACAAAGTCGTTTTGACAAAAACGATCAACGCAATGCATTCGCTATTACAATCATTTCATGCAATCTCTGTTCCATTTCAACACGTAAGCTAAGCATTTGTTCGACATTTCAGGACATGTCTGCCGAACAAAAAAACGAAGTTGTCATGAAAACCAAACTTTGTTTTTATTGTTTGCAATCTTGTCATCGTATGTCAAGATGTTCTTCTCCATATTGATGTCAATACAACCAGAAAGTTATGTACAGTCAAATTATTCTTGCCATCCCCAACGTGCTCGTAAGAGATTCATCACGCATCTACAAAACAGGGAGACCGCTGCTGGATTTATGTTCACAAGTCACTTTGATAACGGATCAATTTTCACAAACGCTTCATCTTCGTCGTCAGAAGCATTGATAAAAAACCACTATGTTTGATATCTCATAAGAACTTCAACTTTATTTTAACTCTGCAAATAAACTTTATCTGCCACTGCTGGAACACGTCTACATCATTCGTTTGTGTGTTTATTACTAAAGTTCCGACGACTTAGTGACACAACAAAATCAAGAAGCCGACTTACTGACGCCGGCGAATTTCACATTAATTTCTTATACAGAAGCAATTCAGGTTAAATATTATAGATATGGATTATAAAGAAAAACAAAGCAGTTGGTTCTTCAACATCCCGGCCTCCCCTGAAATACAATTTCTGAAAATGTTTGAGGAGCAATCCTTGTGATCAGGCGGGTGATCGTACCACTGATTGCTTGAAGCTCGACTGCTCGTATACGGCCATCATCTCCTGGAAATACCTGAGTTACTCGCCATGGGTGGCAAACCGATGGAGGTGCGACTTCTTTATTAGTACCACGCTTCCAAGTGATATGTTGGGTACCTTAAAGAAACATTTTGTGCGCTGTTGTAACGATATCAAATACTTCTTTTGCTTCCAAAATACCTGAAGCATCGCCTGAATATGCTGGCAGTAACTCAATCTATTAGTTGGAAGTTCGACAAAGCTTCCCTCTGGTACTGCGGTATACGTTCGGGCGATCAAGAAATGCGCTGGTGAAACATAAGCGATCTCAGTGTCTGAAGTTGCACATAATGGTAGAGAATTGACGACCGCTTCTATCTGTGCCTTGAACTGTGTACATCTGCTCATAGGTAATGAACGTGCTGCCGATAACTCGTCGTAGTTTGACGGTGCGTACTGCTGACTCCCACGTAGAAATCATCTAGTACTATCCTAAACGCTTTCGCACTCGTGCTTGTGATCAGTTACAAGCTATTACAATATTCTGACTGCCAGAAATGGTGCACAGGCAGTTCCATATGTAACCGTACATAAATTAAAATGCTTTTATGGTGCCGTAGGTTCTTCTCTCCAGAGGATTCGCTAGAAGTTTTGATGATTATAAGCCACCCCACAATGTCTGCAGAAAATACAAACTTATACATTATGAAACAGAATGCGCTGTATGCATGGACCAACATGAAGTGCATCGTTAAGACATCGACCATCCCGATCTTGGAATGAGCCAAACACCACCAAACCAGTCAAACACCACCCGCAGCTTAACACCCATTACCAGATGATGAGGGAGGTAAAAGGTCATAATGGAGGTATGTTCAGTTTCCTTATTATCCAATTCTTGCATATGGCCCAACTGTATATTTTTTCTCAAGAACTAGATGTTCTTCGACGGCAGAGTAGCATCTTTTAGTAAACGACGTTCGACTGCGATGAAACGGGATCTAGCTCCTTGAAATGTGTTTGTAAATCCTGGGTTGTCTTCTTTAAATGGCAGTTCGACTATGTATCTTCCATTGACATGTCGGGTGTTCGTGTCAAGGAAATGTTTCTCAACCTTTTTATCTTCAGCGTTAATAGATGTGTATGATGGCACTTCTTCTATCTCCCAGAATCTTTGCAGCAGCCCATCTATGGAGACCGTGGACAGAAATGATGTGGATGCGGACTGCCAGGAGTATTCCACTGATGTGATGATCCATCCGAATATTGCAGCCATTGCAATTGTGTGTCCTTGATCATCATACAGCTTGTCGCCAATGAGAACTGACTAGATGTGGTCGTTCCCAATCAAAATATCAACTGACGCGGTAGTGTTGAACGCAGGATCTGCCAATTCGTAGCCATCGAATACAGCGAGCGTTGACGCCTTTATGTTATCCCTGGTCAATGATGAAGTTATCCTACCAAATACATGCGCCTTGATATTAATGTATTGATGTGATACCCGAGACTTGAGTCGAAAAGAGCAGAAACCTCTGGTTGTTTCCGCCTTAATAGCAGATATCCCCGAAACGGCAATCCGGGATGGTGAGCGTCGGAGACCTAACGTTTGGGTACACCTTTTTGAAATGAAGGAAAGCTCCGAGCCACAATCTAGCAAAATACGGCATGAGGCAAAACTTCCTTGCTGGTTTTGCACGTCACATTGTACAAGATATTTGTTATAGAACTAAGTATCATTAAATGAAGAGAAGAATCAACCGATGACTTGCTTTTGTGTTAAAAGAAATACTTTAAATATTGAGTGGACGACCGTGACATATTACATGGCAACCATGACTTAGGTCGAAGGATCGATCTGGCCGACCACCCAACTAAGCAGAGAATTAAAGGAAGGAGAGGAAAGGATATTTAGACACTGAAAAATCAATATAAATCCCAAGCAGCACCCAAGTCAATATAAAGGAAGGGCGACCAACAACAAACCAATTATATGAAAACTAAATGGAAAAAACTTAGTGAGTATAGAGAGAGTTATGGCAAAAAGAGGGGGTGTGCAGAAAAAAATAAAGAAAAGAATAGCACACATAAAGTGGCACCACCAAATAAAGCACCACCTCCCTGGGCAACTGCCCAAAAATTAGAAGAAGAACTTGACTTCCTAAAGTCAAGTCTTCAACGAAGAAGCATCAGTGAGCCAACCGCTTATATGAATAAGCTATAGAACTAAGATAAAATATTGTAAAATTGAGCGGAACCTTATCTGCCCAATAGATGTATAGCCTGTAAAGCTACACAAACCAATAAGTAGAATTTTGTGTATCATTGCAACATATGAAAATTGAAGATTTTTGGCTTAGATTTTAATGCCTGGAAATACGAAAATCCCAAAAATATTCTCCAAATATGTAAAGAAGAATTTAACATTTCTCTAGAGCTAACTTATTGGTATAAAAAGAAATCCTTTCACAGATATCAGGTCTTAAGAAATATATATTTTTTTTCCCAGATAACCACAGTTTTAAATTAAGAAGACATTTGTACATAGATAATTTTAATAAATAAATCTCAAAAGAAATGTTGCAATTAACAAATATGTATATTGTTATAATTAATTGTCATAATTTTGTGCGCATATATTCTGTACAAAGCATACCTACCACACAATAAGTGTATAGCTAAATCGGCTTTAAGCCAAGCTTATGATCTGGATAAGATCTAAAAAATACATGCGCACAATCTAACAATATGTCATAACAATATATTTACAAAAGAAAATTCTTTTTCAATAAAAGCGAAAAAATTTATTACGATTAGAAAATTTATTTGCAATATACTCATTGCAATAAAATTTTCTTCAAATTTTTGTTTTTTTCTCTTCAAAATAAAATTTTTTATTACTATATTTAGTATAACAACACTATGACCACACTAGATAAATATTTCAAAAAAATCAATGATAGGTACGTTGTGCTTCTATTTGATGAATGAAACACAACAAAAGGCAGAATAATAAAGAAAAGAAATTCGTGTTCCATTCCATGGAATGGCCGTGTTCCTTTCCATGGAATGGCCGAAAATGGTTCAAAGTGTCAAAGACCATTTTTAAATGCCCTAATAAAAGCATAAATATAAAAAATGCAGTACCACTTTAACTTCCGCTTAGACAAGACGTGCTACTACCCGATCTCCAAAACCCAGTTTACACGAGCAAAACAATAAGCTCACCAGCAAATCTTAACAAACAAATTTCAACCGCAAAACAAACTAAACTACTCAAGCTTACCAAAATTTTGAATACGGAAATTACGG
Organism: Drosophila emarginata; assembly: GCA_037075365.1. Taxonomy (NCBI): domain Eukaryota; kingdom Metazoa; phylum Arthropoda; class Insecta; order Diptera; family Drosophilidae; genus Drosophila; species Drosophila emarginata. The sequence goes on from JBAMCD010000291.1 coordinate 814,301, forward strand.
CAACAGAGCACAAAACACTCAAATCAACCAAAGGCGTAATGAATTACGCAACATACGTGAAACTGAAATTTTACAGGAATTAAAGTCACAAATTGTAACCCAAGTAAGGAAAATATTGAAAAGACAACAAAATACTCCTACCAAGGAGGCGACGCCACCAATACATTAACAGAAACCGGACTTATCACATTAACTTTATTACTAACTTTAACATTAACACACAAACTACCTGAAATGATAAAAATTGGATATGAAACAGTCCGCATCCGACCCTATATACCACTTCCACTCCACTGCAAAAATTGTCTACGTTTTGGAAACCTCACTTCCATCTGCAAAAGCAATGCAACATCAAAAACTACTCAGATGAAAAACACACAAACGATCAGGAACTTTGCAATAACCCAAAACATTTTATAAACTGCAAAAACAACCCAGAAGTTGATAGCCAACCCCCTTCGGCCGCAAATGTCCCACCTTCTGCAAACAACAAGAACTAACCGCCATAAAAACCATAGAAAAAGTCGATCAACAGACAAGGTCAACAATTGAGAAACACCTACGCTCGTGCACTCGCTCAACCAAAATCACTTACACAAACTCAACGCCCACACTCACAAACCACTGCACCACAACAATAAGAAACCCTCTCTACGCCCAGCCCCTCAAGAAAGAATTCACCACAACCAAACGAAATACCTCTACACCAACATCAAGATCACACATCAATAGCATCGACAAACATGGAAATTGACGGTAACCCAAACACAGAAAACAACACTTATACAACAAATCACACTGGCGATCTAAAAATTAGAATCTTTACCGAAGACAAAGGTAATCAACTTTCTACTAACTTTAAACCTACGAAAACAAAAATAAAAACCAAGCTACCCAACAGAGCAAACAAAAACCAAACCACAAACAACAGCGACAACGAATCCATCTAAAACAAAAAATAACCAAACTTAACTTAACTACTTAACCTTAACTCAAAGTCAAAACAAATTAAAATAACAATGCTAAATATTATACAATAGAACATAAATGGATACACAAATAACTACAATGAACTTCTATAATAATTATAATCACAAACCCTCACCACAAGTTTTTGCCTCCAAGAAACTCACATTTACTATTATACCGTTTCCCATATCTGTCCCAATAAATTACCAAATGTATGCCAGCAAAGAGAACAACCGATTTGGCGGAGTAGCAATATTAGTCCATAAATCTATACAACAGAGTCTAACAAACCTAACTAATATCTTCAAAACCATCGCAGTATAAATTATATCACAAACAAAAATTAACATTCTGTAATTCAAACATACATACCTCCAAATAAAGCCTTCTCATTGAACTCCCTAAACAATAACTTTGGAACCCTCAGCAACAATCAACTTGTCGTAGGTGATTTCAACAGCTGGCACCACAGCTGGGGATCACTAAAAGACAACAAAAAAGGAAGAATTCTAGCTAAATTTATCCAGAACTCAAATCTCACGATACTCAAAAACGGCTCCCCAACCCACCTCTCTACCCACAACACATTTATCCACATTGACCTTACCCCTTACACCACCAGGAAAACTATCGAAGATCTCCACGGAAGTGACCAGTTCCCAATCTTAATCTCTATGTATCCTCAACAACCATCAACCAACTGACCTGCCGCTTCAAAATCAAATAAGCCAACTGGGCATTATTTATCAAAAAACTGAAGAGGCAAACGACCATACACCTACCAGCACAAATATCAATAAAGAAGCCGCAGCGATAAATAAAATAATACTGCCCACCCACAACAGTATCCCACTAACATCCTCCCACCAGCGCAGGAAACCACTCCTTGGTGGAACAAAGTCCTGACTGAACTAAGAGCAAACAAATTCAAAACCTTGAATAATTTCAAACAAAATAATAACACAGACAATAACCAACTACATAACCCACCCATCAGAGAGACAATAGAATCAGATATCATTCAGATAGAACTACTCTCAGCGTAACACTTCCTCAAAGGAACAACCCCTGGCCTTAATAGAATAGCTTAGCCTATGATTAGAAACACCTCAATCTCAGTGAACCTGCGAATTGTTAAACTCTTCAACAATATCTTTAATAACAACATCATTCCACAAACATACAAAACAAGTCTAGTTATTCCAATATTAAAGCCCAAATCTGACAAAACACTAATATCCAGCTTCCGACCAATCTCACTTAACTGTTGTCTAGCCAATACACTTGAAAAAATAATAGCCAAACGTCTGTGGTGGTTTGTCATCATACAGAACATAATTTATTCTAATCAATCGAGCTATAAATATCAGTTTCGGACGGTCTGCTCCTGGCAGACCATCTGATAACCAAGTCGTTAAGAAGCAAAAATCACACCTCTTTCATTGCCCCTGACTTGTCAAGACCTTCGACAGGGTTTTCATGTACACTATAATAGACCAATTAATCAGGTGGAATGTAGGGCTAACCTTTGTCCAGAACTTCATGTCAAACAGAAAAATCAAAAACACAATGAGCTCCCCATTTTCTCTAACCACAACCTTAACACACTCTTCTCCAACATCCAACATATACTCAGGAGCACTTCTATCCCCACAAAAGTGCCAACACCTCCACATATGTATAAAGCAGAACTGTTTTTGCACCATACCATGCAACAACACCCAAATTCCCACAGTTCCAAGCCTAAAACTCTTAGGACTAACAATAAACAGCAAATACAGATGGGACTCACACATCATAAATATCAAACCAGCACTAAACAACAAACTGAACGTCATCAAATGCCTAGCAAGCCTGAAATTTAACTGCAACACAAACACAATAATAAATATTACCAAATCAACCCTAATAGCAAAAGTGGATTATGCCCTTTTTATCTACGGCCACTGCCCCTAATCAACACTCAACAAAGTTACAAAAATATTTAATGCTGGCATACGCATATCATTAGGACCACCATACTCCACCACCATTCATAATTTGATGTTCGAAACAAACATACCCACAAGAGAACAAAACAGTCAAAACAGTCAAAACCTATAAAACCCTACTACACAGCTCAAACACACCACTACACAAATACTTAAGAAATTTGAAAGATAGCAACCAAAAAAGAAACAAACTAACAACTACCTTAGAAAAAATCACAGACTCAAGTAATGAGCACTGCAATGCCCAACAAAACAACTTCCCCCCATGTGTTTTCACCCCCTTCTTAATCAACACCACACTACACAAATTTAACAAACCCAACACAAGTCAAAACACATACAGACAACTCTTCCTGGAATATAAAAATAAACACTATAGACACACTTTCCTATACACAGACGGGACACTGCAAAGTAACACAGCTTATTTTGCAATCACCACTGAAAATGAAATTCTAAAAAGAGGCATTTTGCCTCCATTCTCATCAAACCTTTCAGCCGAAACCATAGCCATTTTAGAAGCAATTAACCTATTCGCAAAGAAAAGGAAACTTTAGTATCTACTCTGACTCCCTATCATCTATTAAATCTACTTGTAACATCAACAACAATAATATAAACTCCACAACCATCCGAACCATACTTAGCAAAACTGCCTACAGAATTAAACTTCTCTGGATCCCTAGCCACAGCGGCATTAAAGGGAACGAATTAGCCGACACTGCAGCCAAATCCACAATTAACATACCCCTGCACTATACCAGCAACATAAAAATCGCAGACATAAACAAGTTCCTAAAAGATAAATTAAACCTACAACTCAAACGCAACATAGAGCACTACAATAGATGGTATCAACAATTAAACAATAACCTATTACACGCAGCCGACTACCTAAAAAATTGTAACAATCAAACCAAAATTTTAAGACTGCGACTAGGACACACAAGGCTTACACTACAACAGTACATCAACTCCATCAACATCCCACCATGCCCAAACTGCCAAACAACAGCTGATTATAACATAAAACATATATTATTAAACTGCCCCGCAACATTACACATAAGAACTAAAATCTTTGCAAATACTTGTCCCTTACTTATGATGTCAAATCCAACTCCAGAAATATTTCTAAAATTATAAAATACCTTAAACTCTCTAAAAATTATCACCTCAAATAATTATAAACGAAACACTTATTTTATATGTGAACTATTAACTAATACTAAATTAAACAAAATGTAAATAATGTATATATGTAAAATATTACTAGCAAAGTCTACATAAAATCAAGCCGAAGGCCCTCGACGCCAGCGCTTTAATCTTAAGTTAGACTTAATTTCAATTATATCTAACTTCTTAAATAAATAAATAAATAAAAAATAAAACCACACTAAAACATGTGCGAATTTCGATTACAAAATTGAATGCTATTAATAAACTATTCGCAGAAGTGTTCAGTCGGTTTAATAACTTACACTTGCTACAAGCGAAAGAAAATCTACGAACACAGCTCAAAACAATCTCGGATAGACATAATCTTCATATTTTTGTACCAAGCGTATTAAATACAGATGCTAAATTTGACAAGTCAATTCTAGCCACAGATAGTCCAGATGAATCTGAACAAATGAGCGAAGAATCTGACATCGAAACTTAACTGCAAACATAAAAAATTGATATGCTACAAACACCCATTGAAAAATCAACAATGGCCAAAAGAGGTCGATGGAAAAATTGAGAACCCTCTGAGTTTACTAGATGCACTTAACTTGATTGATACGCTGAAAGGTACTCACGAATTTATTTATCTACGATATTGAAATATTTTGTCAATTTGCTTTGTTTGCCGAAAGCTAGATCGTATAGTCATGTGCCATAGAGGGTATTGTGTTAAAACAATATTAAAAATATTGAAGCCATACATCCCAATGTATTCATTTCCGTGGAATGCGCACGATTTACTTTGTCTAAATTGTTGCCTGGTGGTGACTATATTACTTTATTTTGCAATTTTCGTAAATCCTAGATAGGGCGTCAGCTACGAAATAGTCTTTTCCCTTTAGATACTCGACAGTGAAGTCGTTTTCTTCCAATTCCAGCCGCATGCATGTTAGTTTTGAACTGGAGTTGATCATTGAAAATAGATACGTCAATGGTCTGAGATCTGTTTTAATTATAGAACGTTTGCCATAAATATATGGTCGAAAACGAGTAATTGCCCAATGAATAACTGCTAGTTCTTATTCTGTTATACTTTTATTGCTTTCACCTTTAGTGAATGATCGCGATGCACATGCTACTGGAAGTTGAAGACTATTCTGGTTATGAGTTAAAACCGCTCCATATACTTACTTGCATCAGTAATACGTAAAATTCTTTGTCGAAGTTAGGATATTGTAATTGATGCCGGAGTTTCCAGCTTAAATGTTTTGATTGCCTTTGTATCAATTTCCAGAAATACGGCCCACTTAATTTCTCCTTGATTCCCTCAATTCCACGTTTGTTTGAATAAAATTGATTTCGGTTCCAAGTTTTCTCGTTTCGTTTATTGTTCTTGCTTCAACTTCTTTTATTTCACAACTGACCTGTACATACACAAGAGAGCTTACAGGCTCAGAATGAGCAACTTTCGGATAATGTTAATCCGATGCTATAGCGTTGCCAATTTACAAGGTTTTTAAATTCTAAACTTAAATTATTTACTATTTATAATAATTCACCGGGGTTCTCCCCGAACATCCTCCCCGCGTTGAAGGATCCTGCTTTCAATAACAACTAATTTATCGGGAGTAGTGCTAACTTTTGAATTGGCCGTCGAATGATGCCCTTTGGTGTTTTGACATCAGCGACAAGAACTTTCCCATCCTTCCCAGGAATGATTGTCACTACTCTTGCTAGCAACCAATGTAGTGGCGGAATGTTGTCTTCATGAATAAAAACTAGCTGTCCCACGGACAAATTTGGCTTCTCTTTGTACCAGTTATTCCGCTGTTGAAGAGTATGTACATAGTCCCTTGTCCACAGAGCCAAAACTGTTGCTTGAGGTAGGTGATCCGGTGCCAACGTTCTACGTAGCGCAGTTCCTTGACAGGTGGATCTAATGTGTGATAAAGTGTGGGTTCGGGAGCTGATGTTAACGATGTCCCAATCAGCAAGTGAGCGGGAGTAACTGCTGCGACATCATTGGGATCATCCGATACTGGTGCAATCGGTCTTGAATTAAGAATGGCTTCGACATCTTGGAAAACAGTTTGCAATTCTTCATAAGTGAGGTGGGCCTTTGAAATGTTTTTGAGGACCACCGATTTAGCGGCCTTCACTGCGGCCTCCCAGAGGCCTCCGAAATGTGGTGCTCTAGGTGGGATGAAACAAAATTGAAACCCTTTAGTTGTGCTATATAATTTAATTGTGTCAATTTCTGACTCAGGTATGGACGGACTCGTGAATTTGGCAAATTTTGCGGCTGCCCCTACAAAATTGGTAGCATTGTCGCAATATAGTCGTTCAGGCACTCCGCGACGAGCTATAAATCGACGTATTCCGAGCAGGAAGGCATTTGTGGATAGTTCTGATACCAATTCAATATGGATTGCCTTTCATGCAAAACAAACAAATATTGCAGCATATGTCTTATATGGAGATTTTCCTCGGAGTTTATATGAGGTGAAGAAGGGTCCGCAGAAGTCGACGCCGGTGATTACAAAGGGACGCTTACCGTACAGTCGATCTGCCGGAAGGTTTCCCATTATTTGACTCATTAGCTTTGGTTTGTAGTGAAAACAGCTTACACAACTTCGTACAACCTTGCGTATCAATGCACGTGCATTGACGATCCAAAGTTTTTCTCGTAATAAAGCAAGCAGAATCCTGTGTGAAGATAGTTGATGTGTAAATACTCAACGTAAAGTTTCGATAATCGGTGATTTTGCGGCATCAGCGCTTGATGTTTTGCCTCAAATGATATCTCCGCGTTCGATAGACGACCACCGACTCTCATGACGCACACAACAGTCTTGTCAAAAATCATATCTTGTAAGAATGGTGACAAACGTTGTAAGCTTGGTTGCAATGCTTGATTATTCCGCAAGGCATGAATTTCGGGTTTGTATACTTCTGACTGAATTAATGAGATGGTCCTCCAAATTGACTCAGTTAGCTCTACAGTTGAGAGCGGGTTCGCTAAATTTGAAGTTAGTGCAGGGTTAGGTTTGATTCGATTAGTGATGCGAAATATATATGCTAATACACGAATGATTCTGAGATATGATGAAAGCCTTTCAACAATTGCGTTTAAAACGGACAATTCTGCTTGACTCGTAGCGGTGATGCAAGAAAGATTTGCCTTTGCACGGACTTCAATTGGAATTGTTGGCAAGTCCTTCGGTATTGGCCACTCTTTGCAATTGTGCTTTAAGAAATCTGGACCTTTTAACCAGATATTTGTCGTCAACTCTGATGCACGGCATCCTCGTGACACTATTTCTGCTGGGTTTTTAACAGATAGAACATGTCTCCAAGTGACATTTGAGTGTTCTTGAAGTTCAGCGACCCTATTAGCAACAAAACACTGCAATTTCGAAGAATGCATCCGAAGCCATTGTAGTACTATTATGGAGTCGCTCCAAAAATAAACTTGTCCAACATAGACTTCTAATTTCTTCTCAAATTTTCGCCAAACGCGACTGAGTAAAAGTGCACTACATAGTTCGAGTCTGGGCAGCGACTGTACTTTCATTGGGGCCACCTCTGATTTAGCGATTAAAAGATTTACTTCTATCTTGTTGTTAACCTGTGATCGAACGTAAATGCAGCATCCGTATGCTCTCTCCGAAGCGTCTGCGAATCCATGTATCTCGCAGCGCTGCTGCAAAAATGTAAAAACAAATCGAGGAATTTCCACTGATGATAATTCTTTAAAGTCCTCCAACAATTCCATCCATCGGTCTCTCAAGATTCCGTTAACTGGTGTATCCCAATCTAGGCCCTTTAAAGTTAAGTCTTGCAGCAGTATTTTACAACGAATCAGTACCGGACTGATGAGCCCGAGTAGATCGAATGTTCGAGCTATTCTACATAGTATAGATCGTTTTGTATGATATTCGTGTACTTCACAGTTATATTTGAACATAAACACGTCTCTAGAAGGCTGCCATGCCATGCCTAGCGTTTTAGAGACGTCGTGATCTTCCAATGCGATGAACACTTCGTTTTTAGAGGTCGAAGTTATTTCCCTTGAATTGCTGCTGAATTTGGTGAGCTGCAAGCCGGCTTTAGACAAGATCTTTACGGTTTCATCCTTTTTACTCTGCAAAAGAGATATTTCGTCTGCGCCTGTGAGGAGGTCGTCTACATACAGGTCGCTGCTCAAGGCAGCGGCACCTAAAGGGTATTGATCTTTGTACAGATCTACTATATGTTGAATGCTTCTTATTGCCAGGAATGGGGCTGCAGACATTCCATAAGTTATTGTATTGAGTTGATAAGTTTGTAATTCATGTGACGGGTTATCGCGCCAGAGGATCCATTGGTAGCATCTATCTCTTTCGTCTATCATAAATTGTCTATACATTTTTGATATGTCTCCTGTAAGTGCATATTGGTGCAACCTGAAAGACAAGAATGTGGTGATCAAGTCAGGTTGTATTGTAGGTACTACTCGGAGTAAGTCATTTAACGACTTGCCCGAAGATGTTTTGGCTGATAAATCGAATACGACTCGAAGTTTTGTCGTCAAACTTTCTGGTTTCAGGGCGCAGTGGTGCGGAATATAATAGTGTGGGGCTGTACGATGTGCATTTTGTACAACGGACATGTGTCCAAGCGAAAGGTATTCGTCCATAAACTCGACATATAAACTCCTCAGATCATTATCCCGCTCCAATTTGCGCTCTAGCGATCTAAACCGCCTGAGTGCCAGATTAAATGAATTTCCGAGTGTGACCGGGGATTCAGCAAATGGTAATCTGACTGTGATTCGACCATCTGTCAGCTGTGTGACTGTCCTTTTAAAATGCTCTTCACACAAACGCTCATCTGCTGTGAAGTTTACGCCAGCTACTTTGAATTCTTCGATTTCCCAGAACCGTTGAACCAACGAGTTCAGTAGAGGTTCGTTTTCAGTTAAAAAACATCGTTGCGGGACCCTGATGATCTTCGCATCGAAGTTGCCTCCAACGATCCAACCATATGCTGTGTTTAGCAGACACGGCTTGCCTGGACCCATTTTGATCTTTCCGTCTCTGATGGCATCAAAAAATCCATCTACGTTAATCAGGACTTGTATTTCTCATAAAAATGTGGGTCTGCCAATTGAATTTCTTTAGGAATAGACCACTTTGCTAAATCGAACGTTTGAGGTGGCTGCTTAGCCGAAAAAGTTTGATGACCACAAGAAATCTGAATGTCTTGATTGTACGGTGACGAATGTGGTAAAGGAGATTCTGCTTCTCGAGTCTTCGATACCATTAATTTCTTGATTTACAAACTGTCTCTTAAGATGAAGTCGTTTTGCGGTTTCTTCTGTAATTAGGTTTACTTCTGAACATGAGTCAAGTAGAGCACGAACCACATGGAATTTTCCAAAACCATCCCGGATTTGAATCAGCGCACTTGGTAGTACTGATATTCGTGCTGTATGAATTAACAAGGATGTGTTAACTGATGGTTGGGTATCTCCAAAGCTTGCTTGGTGTGCCGACGTGTTGCCCGGCGTTGTGTATTTGTGCAGAAGGGTATGATGGCTTGATTGACATACTTTGCATTTTGATTTGGACGGACAATCAACCACCTTGTGTCCCTTACGAAGATAGTTGAAACATCCATTTGCGGATTTTATGGCCAAATGGCGCTGTTGCAACGAACTGTCGCTAAACGTCTTGCAGCTTCCAGTATAATGAGCAGACGATTTGCAAAATAAGTATTCGGTCATACTATTAAGAAATGTCTTCGCTGACGATATGTTCTTAGACCGCCCAGAGGCATAACGATGGTCTGATGAATCAATTTTCTGACCTTCTAAGATTTGACAGCGCCTGTTAAGGAACTTGTAAAACTCTTCCCACGTTGATAGTTTCTCCAAACTCTGTTTCTCATCATAATTTACCTTTGTTTCGGAGTCGACCCTGTTTAGTATGATATAAATCATCATACTATTGATGATCTGTTCTGGCGAGCCGAGAGAGAGTAACGAACCTCGTATTGCTGATGCATTGTCGATGAGTCTTTGCAGAGCTGTTGCATCCGGGTGGCGCATCGATGCACAGGAGAACAGACTTGAAATACACTCATGAAAAATCAGTACTTCATTATTGTATCGAGCTTCCAGCCGATCCAATGCCTTTTTATAGTTATCTTCTATAACTTGAAACGACTGCACGACCTCTAGTGCTGGTCCGGACAGACAATTCAATAAATAATTGAACTTATCAATTGTAGGTAAGTTCGGGTCACTATGTACAAGATTGGTAAATGAGGTCTTGAATCCCTTAAACAATGCGTATTTGCCGTCAAAGGTCGGAAGCTTTAATTTTGGCAAACGATGACCATGTCCATTGCTAGGATTGACTGACGAATTTAGAAAGCTTGCTTCGGCACCCATGGACGTTGGTGTATGTTTTTTGGTTTGAAGTAGCGAGAGTAATTTAACCTTTACGGTGATAAACATTTCTTCTTGCGTTCCGCGTTCGGAATCAATGGGATGAATATTTTCTATTTGCGTTTGTATTTGGCACAGCTGCCTATAATGTGATTCTAAAATTGTGAGCCTACAATTTAGAACATCTGCATCTTCATTGGTGCCATTATCTAGAACCTTCTTAAATACATTTTTGATGTGTTTCTCAAATAGAGTACGCTGAGCTCTGAGCGATATTAGCCTTGATACAGGTGTAGAGGGACCCGCACCGATTGCAGACGCGGTTGTTTGTTCGTCTTCGTTAGTCATTGAATTAGTCTAGTAAACTCCGTTACTGAATTCAACAAATAAAAGATAGGTGAGTACAGCCGACGATGGTCTTACCTGTTGGCAGTGATGTACCAACAGCAATGTTGTCTATCAGGAATGTGATAACAGCAAATTTTTGGCCGGAATGTGCCACTATACGTCTATCAGGAATGTGATAACAGCAAATTTTTGGCAGGAATGTGCCACTATACGTCTATCAGGAATGTGATAGCACCAAATTTTTGGCAGGAATGTGCCACTATACGTCTATCAGGAATGTGATAGCAGCGATCTTTCGGTAGAAATGTATTACTATGTATATGTCTATCAGGAATGTGATAGCAGCGATCTTTTGGCAGAAATGTACCAACAAATGTTATTCTGTTAACAGTGGAACGGGAATCACAGCCGCTGCATGTATATGTGTGGCAGCTATGTTTGTATTTGTGTATAAATGTACGTATGTATGTATTGATGTATACTTGCGGTTTGTTTCAATACCGGCTACGATGTGTGGAGCACTGCGGGGTGGGGGGGCTTCCACGTGTGTACGAAATTTGGGTTATGTCCGCTCGCGATGACCAATTTCCAAAGATATGTTTACCGCTTTGTTAGAATTTTCTCTTTCCATTCTTCGAAATCTGTGAGAAACTAATGGGTGTGATGTATTTAATCTGAATGAGAAACAATAGCAATCGGAATAAAACTCAGCGTCGAGTTATCCTGTCACGGTCGCCAAAATGATGCCGGAGTTTCCAGCTTAAATGTTTTGATTGCCTTTGTATCAATTTCCAGAAATACGGCCCACTTAATTTCTCCTTGATTCCCTCAATTCCACGTTTGTTTGAATAAAATTGATTTCGGTTCCAAGTTTTCTCGTTTCGTTTATTGTTCTTGCTTCAACTTCTTTTATTTCACAACTTTCACATACACAAGAGAGCTTACAGGCTCAGAATGAGCAACTTTCGGATAATGTTAATCCGATGCTATAGCGTTGCCAATTTACAAGGTTTTTAAATTCTAAACTTAAATTATTTACTATTTATAATAATTCACCGGGGTTCTCCCCGAACAGTAATATTGTGGGCTGCAGTAGATTATTTTTGAGATATTGGAATGCGTTTTGGCATTCAAACCGCCCATTCAAAATTAACATTCATTTTACATAATCGAGCTATGTGCCGTGAATAGTCAGCAAAGTTTTTGATAAAACGTCTGTAATAGTTGCTGAACTCAACGAGTCATCTGGCGCTATCCGCATCATTTGGGACTGAATAATTTTTGATAACATCATATTTTATGTCATCTTGCGAAATTCCTATATCCGTACATTTATGACAAAAAGAAGTCGCTTTGTGCATGAAAAATGAGCATTTTTGTGGATGTAATTTTAAGATGTGTTTCCTACATGTGTCAAAAACATCAGTTAAATTTTTAGCATATGTTTTCGGAACAACCAATTACTATTGAACAAGGAACGCTTGAGAAGGTTTAGGTCCAGAGAATGTAATAGTCATCATTCTCTAAAATGAATTTGGCGCTATTTTGAAACCAAATCGTAATCGCGTGAAGCGATATGAGCCGTTGCTCGTTGAAAATGACGTTATATCCCTTGAACTTTCTTCGAGTTCGATCTGAAGGAAACCTGACATTAAGTCAAGACATGAAAAATATTTGGCCCCACCTAATAGTCAATTACTGATCTCCACTTTTCTCTTCGGAGCCCTGTAATGATTTTTTGGGACGAGTACTGATATTGGGCTGCTATTTAGACACAGATGCTTCGACTATTTTGTTAAGGATCAATTTTCCTTCTTATTTTTCCTTTTCTTCTTTTTGGCTATTGATATTGATAGTTTTTTATATAGACAGGTTCATTATCTTCAAATCTCAATTTTTCAAATCTCAATTTTTTGAGCCATGATATTATTTTCCTTTTCATTGGGAGTAGTTGCAACTACATCGTAGATTGAATGCGGTTCAGACTTTTAATTATTTATATTTATTGTCTGGCTAATATGAGTTGTGTTTAGTAAACGGACGGGTATATTTTTATACCTTATACCCATAGGGTACAAGGGTATATTAAAGTCGCAAAAATGTATGTAACACGCAGAAGGATATTTTCCAACCCCATATAGTATATATATTCTTGATCAGTATCAATAGCCGAGTCCGTCCCTCCGTCCGTCCGTTAAACAAATAGATCTCAGCGACTATAAGAGCTAGAGCAACCAAATTTGGGTGAGCGAGGTAGCAGGCGTTCGCTGTTGCTGCATGGTACCTCGCTCACATTTTGTTTTTGTATTTTTCGTGTTTTGTTATGTTCTATGTTATGTTTTTAAGTTTTGCGGTTGCTCTTTGGGCACTTCGGTAAACGCAAGAAATTCAAAGTGAAACTGTTTCTTGACTGGCTGTCAACCACGAAACACAATATCAGCGACTTTGTCATTTCTAGGTACATGACCCCAAATAATATTCTCTGATTGCGTTTGTACGATGGAAACGCGGTTTGCAATCAAACGTTTAAGCCTTGAGGGATGTCTTTTAGCCAATGCAGAATAACGGTGGAGTCTGTCCAAAAGTATATTTTGCTAACGAGTACGTGAATAAACGCTCGCTCTGACGCATTAGAAAAATAATGAATCTCGCTTAAGTTGTTTGATGACGTATTAATGAACCGAAGGACCCGAATCATGGGTAAATTGTGAAGATCTCCTTCAATGTCTTCCCATTTCGTCTGTAAAGCATCTGGCAATTTGTCATAACAGTCTAGACGCTCAATCCACAAGTCTTGCACAGGGATTTTGCAGCGCACTACAAACAGGCCAAGCGGATCATAAAGTCTAGCCACGATGGATACAATATTACGCTTTGTAGGATCAATGACAATCAATCAAATGGTTCCTGCGAAGATCGTTTCCAAATAATTTGTGGAATCGATCTATCTTCAGGTGCAAAGAGAAATTGTCGATACAATTTAGCTGTGTGTGCTAATATATCGTGCCGATCTTAACGGAATGACAGTAATGTCAAGATGAGATTTTGTTGGATAGTGGGTCGAACCCTGGTATCAGAGATGATGCGTGCTTTAAGAAGTCAGTCACAGACTGTTCATTGACCATTGTTGATTTTCCAACGGGTGTTTGTAGCGAAGGTGGTGCTACTGGGGGCATTTCAGTTTTTAGATTCTATCTCAGATTCTTCGCTCATTTGCTCATTTGCTTGCTTTGAATTAGCTCGTCAAATTTAGCATCTGTTTTTAATGCGTTTAGTACAAAAATATGAAGATTATGTCTATCCGAGATTGTTTTGAGCTGTGTTCTTAATCGGTCTAGATTTTCTCTCGCTAACAGCGTATATATGGACAGAATGAAACTCATCTGCACTCTGCTACCTCCTTGGACTGGGAAATTTCCTCTCGTTATGTCTAGCTATGCTTATCTGATTTGCACCAAGTTTATTGAGCGTTGAGGTGGGTGGCTTTGTTCACTCATAAAAACCTCAATAAAGTCATTGACTTTGCTCGGGTGCCAGTCACTGATTTTTTCAAAATATTTATCAAGTGCGGTCATTTCGAAATCGTAGTATAGTATTGATATACTAAATAAATAAATTGTAATATATATTATATTTATTTTTTTTTATTGAAAAAATTTTTTTTTGTAAATATGTTATTATGACGATTGTCCGTGCGCACGTTTCATTTTAGATCTAATCTAGATCTTGGCTTTACGCCGTTTTAGCTAAACACTTATTGTGTAGTAGGTATGCTTTGTACAGAATATACATATGAGCACAAAATTATGACAATTAATAATAACAATATGCATATTTGTTAGTTGCAAATCAGTATTTGTTGATTCGATTTTATTTATTACATTTGCAGTGGAATCCACTGATTTCGAATCACCCCATTGTGGGTGTATTATCTATATCATCAAGTTTGCTTATACTATTGTTAAACATACATATGTAGTATGTTTCAAACTAGAATTTCGAAGAACATTTCTTTTGAGATTGATTTATTAAAATTATCTATGTACAAATGTCTTCTTAATTTAAAACTGTGGTTATCTGGGAAAAAAATATATATTTCTTAAGACCTGATATCTGTGAAAGGATTTCTTTTTATACCAATAAGTAAGCTCTAGAGAAATGTTAAATTTCTTCTTTACATATTTGGAGAATATTTTTGGGATTTTCGTATTTCCAGGCATTAAAATCTAAGCCAAAAATCTTCAATTTTCATATGTTGCAATGATACACAGAATTCTACTTATTGGTTTGTGTAGCTTTACAGGCTATACATCTATTGGGCAGATAAGGTTCCGCTCAATTTTACAATATTTTATCTTAGTTCTATAGCTTATTCATATAAGCGGTTGGCTCACTGATGCTTCTTCGTTGAAGACTTGACTTTAGGAAGTCAAGTTCTTCTTCTAATTTTTGGGCAGTTGCCCAGGGAGGTGGTGCTTTATTTGGTGGTGCCACTTTATGTGTGCTATTCTTTTCTTTATTTTTTTCTGCACACCCCCTCTTTTTGCCATAACTCTCTCTATACTCACTAAGTTTTTTCCATTTAGTTTTCATATAATTGGTTTGTTGTTGGTCGCCCTTCCTTTATATTGACTTGGGTGCTGCTTGGGATTTATATTGATTTTTCAGTGTCTAAATATCCTTTCCTCTCCTTCCTTTAATTCTCTGCTTAGTTGGGTGGTCGGCCAGATCGATCCTTCGACCTAAGTCATGGTTGCTATGTAATATGTCACGGTCGTCCACTCAATATTTAAAGTATTTCTTTTAACACAAAAGCAAGTCATCGGTTGATTCTTCTCTTCATGTAATGATACTTAGTTCTATAACAAATATCTTGTACAGCTAAAGACTACGTAGCTACGCTGCCAGTGACGTCGGCAGATGGTTACGTATATGCATAAGGCTGGCGAAGAGTCTCCGCGGGGGAGAGGACGTATCATGTTCACTTGATACTCATAATAATATGATAATATGCCGACTCAGCTCTGTCCAGTACAATGCACTCATGGTTGGTTACGTTACCGAAAATGCGTGGTACTTGGATTTGTGTATATAAATGTTGTGACCAAGTGCTACAATGTGTTTGTAATAATATTTATCTATACTCACTGAGTATAGTGAACATGCTATAGAGGAATCGGATATCATTAAGTGATATGTTTGATGACTCGAAGTTTTGTTGTTGAACTCTGTGGTTTAAGAACATCATGGCGGGGAATAATATAATGATTTCCTGACTGTGAAGCCGTAAATGCTGAAGATTCCATATGATTCATGGCTCAGTATTCATCCATAAATTGTATGTACATTTCCTTCGCTTAAATCCCCACTAACGATTGCTGAATCAATAATGATTTACAATGTTATAGAAAAATGTGACGCACAAACGAGAAATAAGTGGAATAAGGCACGTAACCTACGATGTTTTCGGATGTTCTGAGATGGCACTATCAATGTTTGGAGGCCAGTAACATCACATCAAGGTGAATTTATCAATCAACGTCGTTTTGACAAAATCGATCAAAGAAAAGCATTCACAATTACCAACACTTCATGCAATCTCTGTTCCAAGTCAAACTTTGTTTTTATTGTTTGAAATTTAGTCATCGGATGTCAATATGTGAGTGTATTATTCACATTGAGCAAATGCACAGACAGTCTACACATTCACCGTCAATACAACTATCTTTATCGTGACAAGCGTTTGTTTTAAATTTTTGCCACGCCCAATTCCGACTCCGCGATCCGGAAAAAAACTGTAACTAGAGCTATATGATATCGCATTCTTATTTGACACACTTTAACAGTTCAATTACCTATTGGTAGTAATCGAGATATTTAATACGTACAAACATACAACTAGAGACATCGCGAATTGTTTAAGGTATTTCAGATCACTCAAGTGCAATCGCAATTTCGAAATGTCAACGCCATCGTCAGAGGAAATGAACAAGGCACTGAACTTCATTGTTTGGAATATTCAATAGAGGGATTTTATTAATGAAAACAAGTGCAAAGTAGTTTAAAATATCTAACACCCTTTTCATCAAGAATTGGTAGGACTGTTGCGATTTCAATACTGGATAATCAACTTCGAAATTGTATTATGGCCCAGTAAATTGCTGCTAACTCTGTTGTTGATTTGTTGCTAGATCTTCGTATCCTTATCTATTGAAAAGCTCTAGTTGTATCTTTAATCTTGTGATCGATGAAAATTCGATTCTTAGCGTGCTTACTTTAGTAAAATCCGTGTACTCACAAGGGCAAGACGGGACTTCTGGTTGGATTCTTAGGTTTTGCGCTGAGACTTTTAGTAACTCAATTCTTAAGTCATATACCTTGTCCGTTGAAACCTCTACGCTCCCACATATTTGAAACGAATCATTTACCATTCCTCTCAACGAAAGGTTAACAAACCCGTAGCTTCAAATTACAGGGGTATTTCCAAATTGTCTGCTATACCAAAGGCCTTTTAGAAAATTATAAATTCTCAATTGAAACATTTCTGTAAATCTGTAATTTCATCTATCCAGCATGGGTTTATGAAACATAGATCTACTACCATTAACCTTTTAGAGTTTACTGCTCTATCGATCGATGGATTCAGGAATGCATAGCAAACTGATGTCATTTACACCGACTTCAGTAAACCTTTGATTCTGTTAATCATATACTACTTTCGAACAAGCTAAACGAAGTTGGCCTTCCGCGCCTTTTGCTTGGCTTGATTCTACAATATTTGAATCACTGCACAAAAAACGACCTATTTAAATCCTCACTGTTCAACACCATCAAAGTCAACTCGGGAGTGACACAGGGTAGCCATCTTGGACCATTGCTTTTAACCCTCTTTATAAATGACCTTCCGTCAGTTGTAATTCATTCAGTGCTTATGTAGGCTGACGATTTCAAACATTCCCTTAGCTTTAAAGACTCACGTTCCCCCCGTCTACTTCAAACTAATCTTAATAAGCTTCAGACTTCGTGTGAAATGAACTTATTAAACCTCAATATATAAAAGTGTAATGTCATGTCGTTTTATAGATCTTCCTTTCAACTAGTAACTTATTACCTTTATAACACTCCACTTGAAGGTTTAAATGAGATTAGTGATTTGTTTGTACTCGTCAACCACAAATTAAATTTCACTCGTCACATTTCCACTTCAATTAGCAAAGCCATGAGTGTTCTTGGTTTCGTCAAGTGAATGTTGAAGGAATTCGACAATCCTTACACGACCAAAAGCCTTTTTATTTCACTGGTGCGTCCTATTCTGGAGTACGTATCATGTTTTTGGTCACCTCAAAATGCATCACACCGAATTAAAATTGAATCCGTTCGAAAGCAATTTTTGATTTTCGCTCTTCGTTGTTTAAACTGGGATTGCAATGTTAACTTGCCATCGTATTCTAATCAATCTTCCTACGTTACTTAACAGTAGAGTAATGATTTGTGCATTGTTCTTACAAAAGCTTTTGAATGGACAAATAGACGTTCCTTATTTACTAAAACAGGTCAATCTATCTGTACCTTGTAGACTAACAAGAATTTTTGTTCCTTTAACACGTTGCACTATACTCTACATGAATCTTTCCGTGCGCTTTGTTCCGATTACAATCGCCTTTATCCGGTAATCAGATCAGATCCTCCATTCCTATTTCAAAAACTTTTATTCTTAGCTATCTAGTCAGTAGTTAGTTTCAACTTTAGTTATTAGTTCAGTTGTCGTCCGTTGTCCACGCTATTTCGTTTTTGCATGGTGGCCACAGAGGTCAAAAGCTATCATCAGCTTCTGCTACACAGTAGAAATACTGTGGAAGAGTCTCACAAAGTTTGCGTTAGCTACGATTGCATTTGTTCTGGAAACGAAGCAAATGATAACGCAAGGAAGTGCTGCAACTGTGGTGGGAATCATACCTCCAACCATAAAGGATATCCTACTAATAATGAGTTAAAGTCAGGCCTCAACGCAAAGAAATCTATGGCTCTTATGACTCTTATGAGCTCCCAAACCAAACCGGCTTTACTTGTCTCCAGAGCCGTAAGGTCATCAGCAAGGTTATACGGCGTAAGCTTTGCAAGTTTGTTATGCAATGGACATTCATAGCCCACCACAACTAAGAATCCAACTACCATTCCCACCTATACGGCTCAAATTACACCAGAACTTGACCATCAAACAGCCAATGGGATAGCAACAAGAAGATATATATTCCAGATACCCGTAAATTTAGGGGAAGATATATTTTATTGCCAAGTGGCAATATCCCTTAGTGAATAATACACGAGAAATAATAATTTTAGTAGAATGGAGATATCCAACATTGATGATATAAAAAGAACCATTTACTTTGGCGAAGCATTAGCAGTGACTCAATATATGAAAGATAATATATTGAAGAGAATTTAGCTCTTCAATGAATGCTCTCACTTCATCGAAGTCGGTCGTGTTTTTTTGCGCTCTCGCTTTTAATAATTTGCATCATTTTAACTGCTGTTAAAAACTTCTTTTGTGCTTCTATAATTAACGATCAAGCTATTTTCGACGACTGTTAAATTTTATTTGTTCTTAAATATTAAATCAAAGCTATTATTAAATTTTATTTTACTAAACAACAAAAATAGCAGCTTTGTTGTTGCGCCTGCATACTTTGATTTTGTGTTTCTGATCCCTTTTACTTACATTCGCGCTCTCGCGTACTCAGTAGTGTTGTTGCTTGTGCAGTATTTGCATCTCGCGCAATTACATTGCTTGCGTTCGTGACCGTTACTCTCGCGGTTGTATCAGTTTTTTTGTTGTTGTGTGTTTATCTCAACTCTAAATTGTTTCTCTCTTTTTTCAAGTGCATAATATTGCACCTTAAACCCTTGTGCTACCTTGTGCTTCTTATACCCTTTTTTTGCTTTTTATTGCAATTCGACGTTTACTTAAAATCTTTTCTCAAAAAAAAAAAAAACAATAATAATAAATAATAATGTTGGTCTGCTCATTTAAACAGTGCCCTCATCCCCAAAAGCTCCAAGAAAACTACCTTTTATGCTGTCTGTGTGACAATGTTATGCACGTTAAATGTGGTGGTTATACGGCCAGACTCAAGGATTGAATTAGGGCGGGGGGCCTGAAATGGAGTTTTGAAGCGTGCCGGGACGTTAAAATGGAAATGCGTATATTTATGAGGCGGACTAGGGAGGGATTCAAAACTTTGTCGGCTGGCTTTCTAACGCTTCGGAAAGAGTTTTTGATACTGGAAACTCAGTTTAATGCTTATAAACTATTAAACGAATTGAAACGAAGCGGAAGAAAAACCCTTCCTCGGCATTTCTCTCCTGATCTACCAGAATCTCTGCTTTTAACGGTTCCGTCTTCAGGAAGCGACCCAATAACCCCGAATTTTCAGCACCTAATATCGTTTAAGAGTCCAGTAATGGCTGCAGGTGCGGATACTATTGCCATTTCCCCTGGCAATCCTGCCCCGTCTGCTGATGCGATATCGGGTGTAGTGTCCGGCGAACATCCTCTTTTAGAGATGTTCCCAATAAAATAGTAACAAGGGGGGTTATCAAGGCGTTATCCGCCGCAGTAGCTCCAGCGCCAATGTTAACTTGCCATCGTGTTCTAGTAGACTTCTTCTAATCAATCTTCCTTCTTTACTTAATCGTAGTGTAATGCTTGGTACTTTGTTTATACACAAGCTTCTTAATGGGCAAATAGACTCTCCTAATTTATTAAAACAGGTCAATCTATCTGTACCTTGTAGACTAACTAGAAATTATGTCCCTTTAACTTTAAAAAGTTGCATTTCAAACTATACTTTACATGAACCTTTCCGTGTCCTTTGTTCCGATTATAATCGCCTTTATCGCTTAATCGAATCTGAGTCCTTTATGCCTACTTTAGAAACTTCTATCCTTAGCTATATAGCTCGTAGTTAGTTTTAATTGTAGTTTTAACTTTAGGTATGTCCTAATTGTCGTCTGTTGTCCACGCGACTTCGTTTTTGCATGCTGTCTGCAAGGGTTCGCGCGTAACAGGCATTGTCCTGGTGTCGCATGGGCCACTTGAACGTACTGCGCATAGCACGTGTCAACGTACAGAGAAAAAAAAAGAGATAGAGCCTTTGCAGTCAGTGAGTCTATCGATAGCTAATGGTTTGAGTATACGGTCTGTTCAGATTTGATGGCTTGGTAAAAAGACGATAAATTAAGTACATACGTTAGTTCGTGCACAATTAAAGTTATGAATTCTAAAGAACTAAATAAAGAACATTAATCCCAACAAATCAAAATTCGTGTACAGCAGGTACAAACGGATAAGCTAGAGTTCGTCTAGAAATTTTTTTGCAAAAGACGCAAATAGAAGTAAAATCCTTCTTTTGTTTGATGAGTTACTTTAGAAAGTTCATAAGCAATTTTGCCAAAATGGCAAAACTCTTAACATAACAAATAAAAGGAAAAAAATCACAATAGAGGAGCATTTTCAAACAGCGTTAGCATTTTGCAAAACCCTATTGTGAAACGAAACAATATTAATAACCTTGACTTTATTAAACTCAAAGAGTGCCATTTCAGGAAACCGAAATACTACACGAATACGACCATTAGATATAGTTCACATATTCAATAAATCACCAATTAATATTAATAATAGTCGAAAATCCATCTAAATTTGCCACCAGCTACACTATATTTGCTAGAGAGAGAAAGTGAATAGAACTTCCGGGAAAACAAAAATTATAACTCGATGGTTTTTTTTTTTATTTTATTTAGAAAATATATAAAGGGCCGGCAAAGGTTATCGTTGGAAGTCTTCTGCTTTCATTTATTTTATTATTATATATTCTAAGAACTCAATGTTGTAACGAAGTCTAATTACTCAGGCTTCGCCACAATGAAATTGACAACCACAGATCATTTAAGTTATATAATAATATCATTCCTGAATAATAATAACTTATTTACAATATACAACTAAGAAACATACATACGTACGCAGCTGCACGAAATATATCGGTAACTATGACAAACCGTTGCCGCTTCTGCTGACTTTGGATTAAGACAACGCGCATCGCTAGATATAGTCAATGAAGTTCTAAGATACTTACGATCGCAGCCGCTTCGACCCATTTTTGGCGACAGCAGCTTAAACGTGTGGCGACAGTATTTGTGTCGTATCAGATTTTGATTGGCTGTCTCTGACACCAGCAGTGGTTGACAATGAGGCCAAGGGCAGCGATCAAAGTGAATACAATGAGGAGTCACTTCGAATCGGCTGTGGAAGACGGGAGTGTTTTTGATCGTGAAAAGAAGTTGTGGTTTTAAAAGTGCGATAAATTGATATACTCAAATATCCTGAAGCATTATCCGTGAATCTCATAAGATACCTTGTGCGTGTATGTTTGGACCATAGAAATTTGACCATAAGATTATCATATTGTTTTTCCAGCCAGATTTGTGAACAAAATATAATGTTTTGAGAACGTTTGGAGTGATTATTTTTAGTAAGATCCTATAAGACTTGAGGTCAAATCTTTTGCCGTTATTGTAATCCTAACCTAAAGGATGCATGCTAGATTAGTTCATCTGGTAACGTGTGTTTTATGTTCTTATATCTCTAATATGTCTCTTAAGGTATGGGTGTCCCGGTGAATCTTGATGACACGAGGCGCTGATTCAGCTATTCTTGGTTGGCTGTAGTGTTCTTGTGTCTTAATAAGATATTACAAGTTTTAGTTTCTAGAAATATTTGGAGTCGGCCAGTCGGTAATAAAGAATAATAATATTCAAAGTATTTAAATAACTGGCGCCCAACGGCATAAAAAAATAAAATAAGCAATCGAACTCCTTAACTCTTCGTAAATTAAACGCGACGAACCATCATTTTACATTGTCTGATTCCCTCTTTTCGAAGCCCAAAATCACGCGGCTTGCGAGAAAATGTTAAATGCAGAAAGTGCGTTCATAAACAAATACCGAACAAAGAGAATTAGAGAATTACAGTATTCTAAACCCAATTTGAATTGACTTAATTATACGTGGTCATTTAATTCCTAAACATACCGCCCCCCTGAACGACTGTAGAAAGGTAGAATGGCCACTTTTGTAATAGACCGCTTAACTATTCCACGAGCAGTCTGAATGCTGACGACTCTGACCATCTCGTCCTATCCAGGATGAATTTCAGTTATCCGACCTAACATCCACTTGGATGGCGGCATCTGTGGGTCTTTGATGACGACTAATGTCCCTGGTTGAAGATTTACGTTTTCGCGCTGCCACTTATTCTTTGGTTGAAGAGTGGTCAGATATTCCATATGCCATCGCTTCCAAAACCCTTGTACCATGGCTTGCAACTGTTTCCATTGCTGCAGTCGATTAATGTCTACCTCCAACAATGAAAGCTGGGGTATAGATTCACCCACCAAAAAGTGTGATGGCGTGAGAGGGTCCAAACTCGTATCACTTGATGAACACAATGGTCTAGGCTTGAGAATACCTTCTATCTGGGCTAAAACTGTGGAATATTCTTCAAATGTTAGAACATGGGCACCAACGACTCGTCGAAGGTGTAATTTTATTGATCTTACGCATGACTCCCACATACCGCCGAAATGCGGTGCAAATGGGGGTATGAAATGTCATTGTATGCCGCGGCCCGCGACAAAATATGCCAATTCCTTGTCTTGGCTTTGCCTTACTACCAGTTGTCTCATCTCGTTAAGTTCCTTATGACCACCTTGAAACGTGGTCCCATTATTAGAATATATAGAGTCAGTAATTGGTCCTCTGCGTGACCAAAACCGTTCCAACGCTGCGATAAATGCTGTTGATGTCAGATCACTTACAAGCTCTAAGTGAATGGCTTTTGTTGATAGGCAAATGAATACTGCGAACCATGCCTTTCCAAACTTTGGTGTTCTTCCTGTAGATTTTTCGATAGCGATAGCTCCAGCATAATCTAGTCCTGTATGTAGAAAACATCGAAGAGGTTGCACCCTTGCAATAGGTGATTGTTTTGGGATGATGATCGGATGTTTGGCATTGTAGCTTAAAGATACGGAGTTAATCGAATAAGCCTCGATTTAATCGATAAGGTCGGTCTATTTCTAAGTGCTTCAAAGAACATACGTGGAATATATTTAATTAGTTGATTATGCGCGTGTCGAATTTCTATCGCTGTGATATGTCCCTTTTGCAGTTGATTCTGTGGTAATTCAATCCTGGTCTGACGTAACTGATTTACAAAACGATAGCAATAACAAAGAACTCTCAATAGTCGAGTCCACTTTGAAATCTTCTTTGCAAACTTATCAAACCAATCTTCTTCTTCAGAAGTACGTAGGGTGAGCTGTGGTGTAGATCTATTCTCAAAAGCATCGATGAATTCTATTGACTTCATGAATTTTGGTTTGACTAGTGGCCATGTTGATTTAGGAATTGACAGCCAACTCGGTTCCGTACACCGCAATTGATGTACTCCAAGTTTTGGCGGAAGCATTCCTCGAGAAATACAGTCAGCAAGATTAATGGGTATTCTTCCAAAATCTCATCCGTCCTATTGCACACAAATGTATTCCATGTACGAGGCGGCGCTGATAGCCAATGTAGAAAATTTTTTTTTGAATCTGTCCAATAAGAAATGCTAGAAATAGTAATTATTAATGCTTGTTCTATATGTCCTTTGTGTAGATAGTCCTATATAAATTCGAAATTGGTTGTTTTCGAAATTGCTTTTCCAGTGAATTAAAACGCCTTATAGCCCGTGGCAATGTTGATCCTATTGGTGGAGCTCCATGTATAATCCCTTTACCGTGCGAGTATGAGTGCGAAGAGAATGGTGTTCCACTGGATCACTTGCTTCAATAGTAGCCTTGGATGGTTGAACGTTTTTCACCTCCAACAAAGACCGAACCAGAGGGTCTTCATGAGCATCATAAGAAGAGACTGGCATTACGGCATCATTGTCAGCGATAAATGAACCTGCAATGACCCAACCGAATTTTGTATTAATTGCAACAGGATGTTCTTTACCAAATGTTTTGATTTCTCCTTCCAAATTCCATAGTTGATCCCAACCGAGTATCACATCGATACGATTCGGGCGACTGAATGAAGGATCTGCCAGCTGCATCTGACAAATTTGCTTCCAAATTGTTGAATTCGTGTTGATCGTTTGCGCAGGAATCAATGACGTTAGTACACTTATGATGAGCGCAGAGACTTTAACAGAGTTCGAAGTGGTTCTCGAGTATAGTTGTATCTTGCGCGCCCTCTAGTGACTACAGCACTATTAGCAGCAAGACCTGAAACCGAAATCCGAGCATGTGGTCTTGCAACACCAATTTTTTTAATAAATGCTTCCGTCACCAATGTGACTGATGACTCTGTGTCGAGTAGTATTCGACAGCTAGTCTTATTTCCCCATACGTCGATCACGGTAGCCAAAACCGTAGGTAGTGGAACTTGCGAATTTATAGTTGGACTGATCTCCGACGACTGATGGTTAACAACGGCAACCGCAAACTCCTCTAGTCTAGGACTAAATGATGCTTCATTAAGGACAATTAAACGACAATTAAACGTTGACTTACAATCTTTGACACGATGATTTTGACTTTGGCAATTAAAGCACAATTTCATTTTGCTAACAAATGCTTTGCGCGAATTTAAGTTAAGTTCTTCGAATTTTATGCAAGCAGCAATAAAATGACATTCATTGCGATACGAGCAATTCGTATCACTGATCTTTGCACAGTGGTGTGGTGTACTATTGTTCGGCGTCGAATTTGTGTAGTAGTTGAACTGGTAGATTGGCATGTTTCCAATGCATCACATCGAGTTGTAAAAAATTCCCAAAAGTTATTTTTATTATTTTGAATTACTATGTTCTGCCCATATTTGACGTGTGTCGATATCCAGCTTCAAAAGTAAAATATTTATAAGCCATAGATCACGTGATTCACAACAAAGCGTACTCAGTCCTCGAACAACTTCATCTGCCAATTATAAAAAAATTTCTTAAATCATTTACAGTCGATTCGACAGCAGTAGGCAAATTTAAGAAGTTTGTAATAAAAGAACGGGCGATAAGCGGTTTCTTATTATACCGTTGTTCCAACTTTCCCCATGCTTTATCATAATTATCGTTGGTAACCGTAATATGTTTCACAAGTTGTAATGCATCACCATCCAAATATGATTTTAAATAATGAAACTTTTGACACTTACTCAAACTTTGCTTGCTTCCCACTGAGCCTTTGAATAAATCACTGAATTGACACCAATCTTCATAATTACCCCTAAACGTTGGGATAGTGATTCTTTCAAATCGTATATCTTCTTTGCATCCCATTTCCTCAAATGTAAATACATACATACAATGGGTTATTTGAATCCATACAATGTGTTATTTGAATTCATAGTTGTGTTATTGTCAATTCTCCGTAGCTCGCTAGTAGCCTCCAATGGTTTCTCATATGTTTGGTAATACTCCTCCTCAAGTTGATCCAAATCAACATTAGGGTCCACATAGTCTTCCATCGAATAACCAAAGTTTGCTTTAATTCTGCTTAGTCGATGCTCCAATGCCTCTGCTGATTCCCTTGATTCAACAGCTTTAACTGCGCGGCGCATGCCCGTATGAAATTTGCCTTAGTAAATTCACGTTGAATACCAATGCGTCTCATTTCCAATTGAAATGTTAATGTTCTAGTAAAAAACCAACTATAAAAATCCAATTAAGCTCAAATCAGACTTTCTTTATATCTGATCTGCGTCTTCTATCCGGCTCACAGAACCAAAAATGTTGTATGGTTACGAATAAGTGGACTGTATTAATCTTTTGTCGGTTGGAATTATGTTTATTTGAATAAGAACGTTACAAAGGTTATCACGTCTATTCTACTAAGCTACCAAAGAGTAAGTGTTTTTAACTATACATGCGATTTGTCGTCGAACCATTTTTACATTGTCTGCTTCCCTCTTTGCGAAGCCCTAATCACGCGGCTTGCGAGAAAAGGTGGAATGGAGAAAGTCCGTTCACAAACAAATATCGAACAAAGAGAATTACAGTGTTATAAAACCTATTTGAATTGACTTAATTATACGTGGTCATTTAATTCCTAAACAATTGTAGACTATATTGTTAATTAATACAAAAAAAAAATTAAATAGAAACCACTGATCTAGTCTTCCTAAGAAAAAGTGACATGTGATTTTGCAGTTTGAAGAACTGTAATTGAGAATGCATGGGGTTAAAAAACTGTACAAAAAAGATTGGGCTAGGAAGGAAAATCGGCATAATAAAAACACTGGGGAACAATTATATTAAGAATGGTCAAAATCGATAGCTTAACTACTGTATTGAAGAATAAATAAGTAATCTTAAAACAATTTTGTTTTCCCATTTCTCACACCTTTAATTTTAAGCGATGTGGTTGAAATTGTAGTTGTATGTTTGGCAAGTTTAATAATTGGTCTGATCGGACTACTTTAAGATATAATCACGTCTCTTGGGTCCTTGTGATGTTAAAATTTGCCTTAGTAAGACAAAGGAATTTAATTCCTCAAGTCAGCTACAAATTGTTACATCTGATGGCAAGTTAACACTTTAACCAATGCATTGCAATGAGAACAAAAATCGAAAATTGGCTTTGAACGGATTCAATAGAAAACATTATGGTTGTTTAAGGATCGTCGAATTCCTTCAACTATCACTTGACTAAATCAGGAACACTCATGGCTTTGCCGACTTAGGTGGAAATGTGACGAGTGAAACTTAATTTGTTGTCCATGATTACAAACAAATAACTAAGTTACTTGTTGAAAGGAAGCTCTATAAAACGACATGTCACGCAGGCAGCTTGAATTCCAGAACTACAGAAATTCTGCAATTGAGAATTTATAATTTTCTCAAAGAAACTTTCGGAATTCCTCTGCAGTTTGAACCTACGGCATTGTAACCCTTTTTATAAAGAGGAATGATAAAGGATTCCTTAAAAATAGTTGGGAACGTGGAAGTTTTAACAGCCAAAGTAAATAACATAAGAATCGAGTTACACAAAGCTTCAGGGCAACACCTCAGAGCAAAACCAGAATTCCCATCTTGTCCTTGTGAGTACACACTTAAGTAAACATGCTGAGAAGAGAACATTCATCGACCACTGGATCAGAGATAAATTTAGGCCTTTCCTCCTTGAGGCAGTGGAAACGATGATCAGGCAATGGATCATCGTTTGCGTTATTATTTTCGAAACATAAGTAAGGCAAAGTGTCTCCTGCCTTACGTTTTGCGTTGAAGAAATTATAAAATCGATTAGGGTAAACAAAAGTTTATTGTGCCTTAAATGATCCTTATAACATTGTGTATTGAAAAATGAATGCACTGAAAAATTTTATCGAGCATCTACGTAAAGAGCAAAATCCTAAGGTCGACCGGTTTTTTATGCTTCTTTTAATATCTAGCTTTAAAATTCTTTCAATTAGATAACTCATGTAGAAACCACGGTCGCTTATGATAATCTGGTTGCGATCTAATGGGTTTTCGACTCCCTCTTTGTTAAGATTAAACACCGTATTTGTAAGTCTGGCATCTTATGCTACGAAATAAATGTTTAGAGCAGCTAAAGATAGCAAAATAAAAAACTCCTGTTTCGCCCCACCAGCGGTAAGAAACGGAGTATATCAGGCGTAATCGAACGTGATTACTACTTAGCGTTGAGGATGCCGTAGATATTATTTCGAAATTAAAACATAGAGCCATATTAATAGGCAAGGCAGGCACTGACAAGTCAACTGTCGTTGAAGTAAACGTTAGACCAGGAACTAGTAGTACAGCCATTGCCAAAGTGGATTCGAATAAGGTAGATGAAAATTTTGAAAAGAATTTGAGGAAAGAGTTCACCAACTTCAGAAATATCCGGCGAAGGTGAATATTGGAAAATTCAAATTTTTAAAACACACAAAAACAAAATAGTGTTCCAGGGTGCTCCTGTGACGGCTCTGAGACTGCGCTCTTTGGATGGTTTGAATATTGCTCCCACTTGCGTTCAGACATATCGGGGATCGTGCAGTGATAAGCTAGTGAAGGCTGTATGCTTTAAGTTTGAGCTGCTTTCTATTGGTTTCGATGTGCTTGCGAAAGGTAAGACTTTTGTCGAAGTGGAATCCTAGATAGACAACGTCGTTACACTGGGGCACAGAAATCGTGTTCAGCGTCACTGTTTGTCTGTTTAAAGTGAACGTGATATGCCTGCATTTTTATTCGTTTACACGGATGTGCCAGTTGATTAACCATTATTCAACATCAATTAGGTGAATTGCTTATTGGTCTGAAGCTTTGATCGGCCATTTGGATAGCCGTGTCCTCGGCGAAGATGAATGTTGTATGTGCAGGGTTCGTCGGTAAGACCGCTGTATACAGAAGGTGTAAGTCCCAGCACGCTGCCTTGGGGTATTCCCGATTTTGATTCGAAGTCATCTGAAATCGAGTTATTGTATGGTACAGCAAATTTTGTATTGAAAAGATAAGATTCCATAAGCTTATGTATGTATTGTGGTAGCTTTTTTTTAATTTTATATATTAAGCTGGATTAGACTCAATCAAATGCTTGGGCGACATCGAGGAAATCCGCGGTGCACCTGCTCTATTCTGCCATGCTTTTCTCGAAATTCGGCAGTTCTAAGATCACTTTCAGAGTTATTTGATCATGACTAGATGACTTTCTTTTGTTCAGATGGTTTTTAAAGACTACGGAAATTTCCTCCGCTTGAAATTCGATTCTTCCTGGGGTGCTCAGAGAGGGGAGCTCAAATGAGTTCGTGGATGGATTTGGCTTAAATACAGCTTTCAGATGAGCTGCAAAGGTTGATGCCTTTTCTTCGTCTGTACGGGCTATTTACTACTTAGTCATCTTATAGGTAAAACTGCCTCGGTTGAAGCGCTCATAGTTGTTTGAGCTTTCCATAGCGGATATCTTGCACTTGTTCGGATAATGTTCTCATTGTATGTCCGCTGGGCCCTTCCATCTTGTTGCCTATTGGAATATATGCCGCGTTAAATAAAAACAACTTTGCACTCAAAAAGTTCTCTAACAATAACTGTCAAGCCATGGACAGAGTAATAGTGGATTCTAAGGTACATTAGATAAATCTAAGTAAATCATTGAATACGCAATAACCGTGATATGTGTCGCAACAAAATATCTTGTAGCCATCCCTGTTCCAAATAAAAACCTAATCCAATTGCGATGTTTAAATTTATTAAAGTACGGTCCAAAAAAGACTTTAATTTTGTAGATGAGAACTGAATATTCAAATTCCATAATTAGCAATCTTTGCAAATACTTGAAAATCGACAATACTACACACTACCACCAAATAGTTGGAACTGTGGAAAAGAGTCATACTCATAAAATGAATACATTATACGACCATATTTATATATCTATTGATGGCGATGTATGGCTTTAACATTAAGCTGTGGAATCAAAGGACTGGCAACCATGGATAAAACGAGGAGTGGCAACTAGATTATCGTTATTAACATTTATATACATTGTTCTATACAATTTATATTTGAATCTATTTGGAAGGTCCAATACATGGAATCTTTTAAGTTTTTGATTTGCAATTGCAATGATTTCATCTTTTACTAAAGGAATATTAAGTTAATGGACCTTGGCCACATACCATGGTGTGTTTTTAATAGGTAACGTTGCATAATCTTTATTTTTGGCTCGATGTGCCCCAAAGTTGCAACACATATGTCCAAACAGGTTTGAGTATTGCTTTGTAAGGTCTTAATTTGTTTTCAAGACTAAACTAACATTGGCATTGTTTAGGTGTCTGTGTATGATGGCAAGCTCTAGCAACATTCTTCTCAGCAATATTCTTTCAAAAAATTTGATGAAAATAGCAGAGAAATCGGTCATTATAAAGGATTCTCTGGTTTATATCATTATTATTTCAGCAGATTTACGCTGATTTGGGTAAAAAATTAAAAAATTTAAATGAGGCAAAAAAATACATTTTCTTACTAAATATATAAAAACAAACAGAAAGCAAATACAAACTCAGCATATTTTGTAAAAGAATGCGATTGTATATACGAGGTGTATTCAAAAAGTATCGCTAATTTTGAATTTTCGCGGGTTACGTATATTCGAGTTTCGATTTTTTTGTGGCGTTATATTGGTACATATGTCTCTCACTAATGTTGACAAGTTTAGCCATTCTAAATGTTCAGTTAATTGTTCACAGCTGCTTTGCTTGCACGTGTTTTGGTTCGTCTTCGATTTTTCGTACCAAAATTGCTCAATTTCGATCAAAAACAGCATCGCATGAACATTGCTAATGAGATGTTGGAATCTGTCCGCGACGACCCGAATTTGCTCCAGAGGGTCATAACTGGTGACGAATCGTGGGTGTATGGTTATGAAGTGGAAACCAATGCTCAATCATCTCAATGGAAGCTGCCGCACGAACCAAGACCGAAAAAAGCACGCCAAGTTCGGTCGAATGCGAAAGTTTTGCTTACAATTTTCTTCGATTTCAGGGGCGTGGTGCATCATGAGTTCATGCCACAAGGTAAAACGGTGAATAAGGAATATTACCTGCAAGTTATGCGCAATTTGCGCGAAGTAATCAGCTAGAAACGCCCGAATTTGTGGAAAAACAAAAATTGGCTTTTGCACCACGATAACGCCCCTGCTCACACAAAAACAACACACTAATGATGCCGCAGCCACCATATTCACCAGATCTGGCCCCCTGTGACTTTTTCTTGTTCCGGAAACTGAAGAGGCGCATGAAAGGACGACGCTACGCCATGATTGACGAGATAAAGACGGCAACGAAGGAGGAGCTGAACAAGATACAAAAAAATGATTTTTTGAAGTACTTCGAAGATTGGAAGAAACGTTGGCACAAGTGTATAATATCCCAGGGGGATTACTTTGAAGGGGACAAAATAGATATTCACGAATAAATAAATGATTTTTGCAAATACACAAAATTCGCGATACTTTCTGAATACACCTCGTATTTTTAGGTTAATTATCAATAGTTTAGTGAATAATAATTAATAATCTGGGATGCTATTTCTGAAGTAAAAGCATGATAATATAAGAAATTATTTTAATGCAACTAGAAGGAGGGCTAACTTAAGCTGAGCCGAAGTTCGTATACCCTTGCAAACTATATTCTTTACTTACATATAATTTGGCAGAATCATTAGGAAGTATGTAAAACTCATGAAATCTAAATATCGGACCAATTCGTATTGCAAATATTGCATATAGTCTACCGTCTACCGATTTAGCTAAAAACTCAATAGATATATTTTTATACATAACAAACTTGCAAATACCAAATTTAGTGACAATCGCTTTGAAAACGCATTGTAAGAACTTGGTACAAAGCAATAAATTTTAGTTTGCTTTAATTGTTTTGATCGCAGATTTTCCTCTAGATATGATTATATGCAATTTGTAAATATGAGTTAAAAATTTAATTAAAATAAACAAGCTTTAAATGTATAATAACAAGTGTTATACAAAAGCTCACAGCATCTGCGCAGATTATGGGCGCAGAACACCGTATCTGCTCTGACGATTTCCCATTAAAAGCTTGTACAAGAGAAAACAGTTATTGCACATTTAAGAGAAAACTCGGTTCGGTATTCGTGTTGTGACGAACGTATGAAGTGCACAGTTTTTTTTATTTATTTGTGGCAAGACAGGGGTTGAACGAAAAATACATACATACTACGCCACCTAAGTAAATGTGAAATTCAGTAAATGTTTTTTAGTCGAGTCGAAGAGACAATAGAGGAACATATTAAAAAGCTAAAAAACGACAGCCTTAGTTCTAGGTAAAGTTAATGTAAAAAAATTAGTTCACATATTCACACTTCACAATTTTAAATAAATTAAAAGAGAAATTCGTTTGAAGTAAAAGTAATTATGGTTGCTTTATTCGGAGTTAATAAATAGCCGGTATCCACTAATTAAAAATATGTGCATATTTACATGCACAAAATTTTAAAAATCCACAAGATTTATTTTAATATGGACAAATATACTTAAAAGACCAAAATTTGTGTTAACATCAGCAGTTTTTAAGACTATATGTTTTTAAGACAATATATATATCTGTATTTACAAATGCCATATATACATATGTATTTACAAATGTACATTCATATAACTCGAATCTTAGAGCCTTATAATAGACAAGTACTAAGTTTTGAGTAAATCAAGGAATTTGTGGTGATATTAGATGAGTGAAGTCATTATAATTACTGCATAGTACGCTAAAGGGGTTCTACAAAGTATTGTTGGAAATACAATGGGACAGCTAAATTTATTTTCCCCAATAAAAAGGGAGAGGCTATTTCGAAAATTTAGAAGTAAGATACCAGAAATGAACCTTCGATTTGCTAAGGACGGAAGATTAATAAGAAGAATCCTACTAGACTAATCCGGAAGGTGTCGGATTGAGTCCCAGTAATTAGTTTAAAGATAGCCGAGAGTTTAGATCCCTATAATAAGATATATCGGATTTAGTGTTCTTCTTAAGCAAGGGGATAATATTTGAGTTTTTCAATGGAAAATGTAAAAAGCCTTAACAGAGGTTTACTTAATAATACTGCACATGATTTAAGAACGCAACTGGGGACGTTTCCGGGCCAGGAGAAAACGACGATTTCAATGTTTGGAATAAAACTTTGAATCTTGCACATGGTACGGGAAGGGACCGAAGGTAGGCGATGCATTAGAATATGTCGTCTGAAAGGAGCTCGGATATCAGCTCATCATCAGCCGTGAGTTCATTATAAAGTGTGATTTTTTTCGAGGTATAGAACTTGAAGTTGGCATTACTTTTCAACAGGACGACCGATTTAATACCCGTCAAGTGATTTTATCTCAGTTGGGTTCGAAATTCATCAAGAGTAGACTCACGCCTGTATAAATTGTGCAATTTTATTTGGAAATTCCGATTTTCATAAGCAAATTTCTTTTTAGCAATTTTGTTGCATTTGTAGTGAAGCTAATTCCCAAGTGTATGTCGAAACACCGTTACATCCAGAAAAACTGACTGTTTAGTGCGGTTTATGGGCTGGTGGAATCATTGGTCCGTACTTTTTCAAAATCGATGATGGCCAGAACGTTACAGTCAATGGTGATAGGTATGGAGCCATGATTACTATCTTATCATTCCTGAATTGAACAATAATGATGTCCAGGAGCTGTGGTTCAAACAAGTCGGCGCAATATGTCACCAGAAATCATTTTTAAAATGTAATGCCGTAAGATTATCTTTCGAATAAAAATCATGTCAGTAGAATAATCCATTGTTGTTTTATTGCAAATCAAATTTCTGTACCTCGAAAGAAACACCTTTCGAAAGAATTCCGCCATTCGAGCTCTGTTTCGAATTAACAAATTTATAAAATTGTAGTTTTTGTAGCATTGCATATCTAAAACCAGAAACTTAGACTTCGCTGAGTAGTAAGTAGTAATATAGTCATTATGCGATGACGTTTTTTTTGTAATGCTTCTAACATCTTGACTTAATATTTTTTAATTTGGAGAGTTGACGTGTGAACCATTGTGGGTTGCTTGAATTATTTATAACTAGGGAATCCTGAACACAAACATCGAAAGCTGAATAAAGAGTTTAGTAAGAACATTCAACGGCAGTATCTAATTACTTAATTATTAGAGATTACAAAATGAGAAAGATACAAATTTCGAAGTCTGAAGTCTCTTGGTTTCATCTTGAAATTTCGGCATCTTTATTGACAAATAACTGAGATTTTTCCCTAGTTTATTTTTTGATTCACTTGATCTGACCTGATGAATTCACATTATAATGAACGACAGTTAGAAAATTTTGTATTTCTATATTTAGGGACCTAATAATTGTTAGAATTGGCGAAGAAAGTATTAAGTAGTTGCCTTAAAGGAAAACAAAGCTTGGTGTGATATTTATGCACAAGCCAACTGGCAAGTAGATCTTGTAGGTATGATCAGTGCAGAGTCTTACTAAGAGATTCTGTCCTATCTAATACATAAGAGGCCTGTCCACTTGAGGTGCAAAGTGTACACTCAGCATTTCCCACTCTCAGCGATCGGCTTGTATATGTAGATCGTATTGTATCGTATTACTTATGCGTTGGAACGTTTATGTATTTCTATGTGGTCTTTTAAAGTACTTTGGGTATTTGCATTTATTATGACAAAGTGTCAAAATGTATTAACTGAATGTTATACCCTTCAATTGGTAGGGTAGATATGCTACACCTTCTTATTCCTCAAACGAATATGGAACAAATCTTTTAGATCTTGATCAAATAAGTATTTATAGTTCTTCGATTAACTTAGTTTAATGAGTACAAAGGCTTCACTAAGTTAAGCACGCCATCCATTCCATTCTAATCCTGATGGAATACCACCCTTTGTACACAGATTTCATGCTGAGGCTTTATGCAAGCCAATTAAAAAATTTATTTTATTGTTTTTTCTACTTTGCCCCCCAATTGAAAGATATCCTATATAATTCCTAAATAATAGTTAGATCTCGGAGACTATAATAGCTTTTTATTTTCTATCTGTTTTTATTGATCTGTCTGGTATGTACGCAGATCAATTTTTTTCTTCTTCAAATTTTTGGCACGACTGCCTCCTCCGCGGCAATTCAGAAAACGCATATTTAGAATTATATTAAAACTTATTCTTATTTGGCATACTCAATATATATCCAATATTTCTGTTTGTTTACAAATATGTAAACTTTTATTGACTAAAAAATTCATTCCAAAAGCATAATGCAATTGGCTTATATTAAACTTCAAATGAAGGAAGCATAGGGTGTGCTAATCGGTTGTCGCGCAGTGTATATCATCTGACCAACAATTTTTTTTTCGAAATCCGTTAATAAATATGGGAGACATATCTATGCCGTATGCTTTGTGGGTAATGAAGCTTTTAGTTTACTAAAATGAGATCTATATCATTCAGCTATAGAAGAAAATTAAGGTTAAATAGTTTTTTAGCGTCAAAACCTTATATATTTCCATTTGTTATATATTTTTACCCAAACAATTCTACATCTATATCAACTGAGTACTCATTGTCAATATAAAATTGATCCGTATGATAGTGCATTATTACCACAAAAGGGACAATTTCTTCCGCTTGACTTTCTTTTCCATGTAAAACCTTTAAAAGTTAAATTAAAAGTGAAAAGTTTAAAAAGCGAGATAATGTATGCAAAGCTGGTTAAGTTTTCACCCAACTCTTGTAAAAAGGTTTTGAAACATCGGTCTCTTCTACAAAAAGTCATTAATTATTATCGATTTCTTTAAAAAGAAATTTAAAAAGCATTGAACGCATGCAATACATACAAAATTTTAATTTTGAATAAGTTTTAGTTGGAACACCACCACAACTAACGTACTCCAGCCACTTTGTTAATTCTCGCAAACAATGAGGCAATTAACTGTGTGCTTTACCCCGCTCTTCACGAGAGGTTTCAAGCCCATAAATATTGCTTTCTTATGCCCTATAGAAACCACGCATGGTTTCAAGTGACCATCATTTTTGTTCAAAGTAATAAACCAATAAATTATATACTAAAAACAACAACAACGCAGGTTCAAAACCCATTCCCTGAACTAAAAGAGGCTTACAAAATTCACCGCCCATGTCCTTTTGCTATTGAATTCGCCTTTGTGGTGCCTAATATTGCAAATCAAATTACGTCAAAGTTGGGAATCATCAAAGAGCATTCGATATAATTCTATTCTGTCTTATAATTGGTTTTTAATTTTAGTTATTAAAAGTAACTGTCCAGTCGCAATTTTGGGATAAACAATTATAAATGCATAAATGCTATTTGATTATATTCGTAAAGTTTAAATTAGATCAGAAATTGATTATGCCATAATTCAATAAAACAAATTTATTATATGATCAATTTACTTCAGTTAAAAATACAAAGGACCGGTGTTCGATCTGTGCGATTGTCCAATTAAATTTATTCTATTATTTTCTTTTGCTTTTAATTTCATATTACCGTGTTAATTTTTAAATTTTCGGTAAGGTGGAAGTTTAAAGGTATGTTCAAGATCCAACCAGATATCAACCTGCAGACATAGAAAAACTCCAACAGCTGTAAAGATAGGAGAGAGCTTTTATTTAGGGAGATTTTTTTAAGTGCACAGTGCAGGGTGATTATTTTGATACTATACCCAATTTGTAGGTCACACATAAAACCGTTTTCATCAGTTAAGATTTGTAGACAAACTGTAAGTTCAGAAAAAAAATAACATTGCTTTCAGGGCATAAATTCTGTTCTCCTATGTCCAATAAATTATAAAACTGTATATACCAAAAACGATAACTAACTGGCCTAAGACCTATTTTTCTAAATAAGAGAGACTAATGAAATGAATAAGCATCAATAGCCAAATCGATCTAGCCATGTCCGTGTGTCTGTCTGTCTGTTCCAAGCAGCTTTTAGACATAAAAATTTGAATTGAGTTAAGGAAACTTGAAAAATATGCTGTTTAGATATGTATGTATGTTTTGCTGTTGAGTATAGTCACTATCGGAATAAACCTTACAGAATTGTTGTGAATAATAAATAAAATTTTGATAATGTTTAGATATTGGAACTAGCTTTATAGATCATTTTAAAGTTACTTTTGCATCGATTTCTTTTTTCGAAAACAATTGGTAATTAACCTAAAGCCGCGAAAGGCCCCCTTGGTGATGCCGCCTGTGGATTGGCGTTCCTATGTATTTGCTTATACTCATAAAGGGCGGTTTTTTTTTCGAGGTGTAGAACTTTATATTGGCCGTACTTTCCAACATGACGACCAATTTAACAGCCGTCACGTAATTTTTTCTCAGTTTGGTTTGACAATTCATCAGAAGTAGACTCACGCTTATAGAAATTGTGCAATTTTATTTCAAAAATGAAGCAATCAAGTCGTCCATGCCGACCAAGTTCTTCATAAAGTCAAAAACGCTTAAAGTTACCATCAATTTACAACAAAATTCTTTCAGCATGCAGCAACGGCGAACGCATGCTATCTCGCTCACTCTTTACAGGCCATTTGGCACTGGGCGTTTCAGTACAAAATGGAAATAGGTATATCTCCGATAAATTTTGTGGTTCCAAAGAGACGGCGCAACATGTCACAGAGCTCGTGCCACAATTAATTTATTGAAAGACACGTTTGGTGACTGCCTAATTTCAAGTTTTGAACCTGTGAATTGGCCTCCACTAGGGAAAATCATCGAAAATCGGACGTCCATATTGAACTATATTCGAGCCAGTCGTGGCAGTCATATGCCAGAAATCATATTTAATGCCACAAGATGATCTTTCCAATAAAAAAAATCATAGAATATTCCATCGTTGTTTTATTGCAATTTGAAATTATACACCTCAAAAAGAAAAACACCTTATAAAAGTGGATGCATGAGAAGAATCAAATGGCCAAAACATGCTGACAGTGCATTTCCACACAGGTGGATAGAAATACATAGTACTTTACACATAGAGAGGCACTCAGAAGAATTTGCTTAGTTTAATTTAATTTAATTTAAAATTAAATAAAATGTAAACGGTAAATATAATGCGTGTTTTGCATAAACTTTGTTCTCCTGTGTTGTCATGTTAGTATGCCATTTACTACTGTGTCATGAGTCATTAAACACTAACAGCGTAGTCATACAGGTGATATTGCATACCGCGACGAAGCTCTATTAAGCTAGATGACAGTTGAAGCGTCGATTTCCGGTGTGCTGTGGCGGCAAATGCGACTGTGATTAGCAAGGTAATGAGGACAACAATCAAAACAATACTTAAAGTTAACACTAACTAAGTAAAACTAACTATGTGCTAGATAGCTAAGAGTAAAAGTTTTAACATAGAAATAGGCAGCTCCAATCCGATTACTAGATACATGCGATTGTAATCGGGACAAAGAACGCAGAAAGGTTCATGGAAAGTGTAGTTCGAAGTGCAACTCTACTGTTAAGTAACGAAGGAAAATTGATTAAAAGAAGTCTAGAAGAATACGATGGCAATTTAACAATGCGATCCCATTTCAAACCACAAAGAGCAAAAATCAGAAATCAGAATAGGACGGACCAATTTAACATTGCGATCCCATTTCAAACCACAAAGAGCAAAAATCAGAAATCAGAATAGGACCGACCAGTGAAATAAAAAGGGTTTTGGTTGTGTAAGGATTGTCGAATTCCTTCAACTATCACTTGACGAAACCAAGAACACTCTTGGCTTTGCTAATAAAGGTGGAAATGTGACGAGTGAAATTTAATTTGTGGTTCATGATTACAATCACACGAAGTCTGAAGCTTATTAAGCTTGAAGTAGCCGAGGGGAACGTGAGTCTTTAAAACTAAGGGAAAGTTTGAAATCGTCAGCCTACATAAGCACTGAATGAATTACAACTGACGGAAGGTCATTTACAAAGAGGGTTAAAAGCAATGGTCCAAGATGGCTACTCAGTGTCACCGTCACAGTCATTCATATTGTCATATTGTAGAATCAAGTCAAGCAAAAGGCGCGGAAGGCCAACATCGTTTAGCTTGTACAAAAGCAGTATATGATTAACAGAATCAAAGGTTTACTGAAGTCGGTGTTAATGACATCAGTTTGCGATTCATTCCTGAATCCATCGATCGATAGAGAAGTAAACTCTAAAAGGTTAATGGTAGTAGATCTATGTTTCATGGACCCATGTTGGGTAGATAAAAGTACAGAACTACAGATATATTGCAATTGGGGAGTTATAATTTTCTCAAAGGTCTTCTGTATAGCAGACAATTTGGAACTACCCCTATAATTTGAATAATCGGATTTCTTACCCATTTTATGGAGAAGAGTAAAATGAAATTCCATCCAAATAGAAGTTTAAAATGAGTAAACAGAAATTCCATTCAAATAGGTGGGAAGTGGAAGTTTTAATGGACAAAGTGAAAGAAAATTATGAATTCGGTTACACAAAGCCTCAGTGGAAAAGCTAAGTACACAACGAGGTATCCCATCAGGTCCTCGTCAATAAAAGGTTTTTCTAATGCTAAGAAGGAAACTTCATCGATCACAGGATCAAAGACACAATTAGACTTTTCTAATTGATAAGGATACATAGAGTTAGCTTGATAATTTTCGCAGGAATACGTTGTATTGATGAAATCAGAAAACATATCGGGAATGGCCTGGCCCGTTCCGCTGCTTCCTTATGTTTGAAGTTGACGAAGTTAAAAAATCGCTTAGGATGACGGAAAAACTGAAGCTTACAGTGCCTTAAGTAATCCTTGTATCATAGTGTATTGAGCACTGAAAAATTTTATCGGGCAACAAAGGAAAGAGAAAAAACCGACAGTCGACCGCATATTTTATACATCTTTGATTCTTCAAATTAGATAACTCACGTGAAAACCATGGCTGCTTGTCAGACAACACATGAGTCACATGTGGAACACAGGCATTAAAAAAGTAAAACCACAGTATTGTAGATGAGACCAGTTTGTAGCATGAAAAAGCTCAGTGAGCTTGAGGAAAATGCTTAAATGAACATACCACCATTAATAGATTTAAAAAAAAAAACAAGGTGTAAAGTAGGGTAACGTATGAGAAGTATTAAACACTGGAGCGTTAGCTCTTTAATTTGTGTTTCGTCTTAACCTAATACACAACATACATAAGTATATGAAGGTATTCTTATAAAGAGAGAGAGAGAGAGAGTAGTTTATATATTATGCAAATAAACATTCTCACGCTCACGAGAATACTTTACGATGCGTTGGTTATTATTATTATTATTAAAGTGAACATACTACAAAAGTTTAAATAAAAAACAATAAAAAGCGTATACAAACCAAAAGGTAACACAAGTCAATCAAAACATCCAAGATGAGCCAAATCCAACAAAAATTTTTTGCACACGAAGCACCTTTAAGCAAATGATCGCCTGTTTTTACAAATAAACTAGACATGCCGCAACCGTAGTACTAGTATAACGCAGATTAGTCAATTCTCAGTGGTACACAACGACACGATACCTGAAGAAGCGGTTGCATTGGAGTAACTTGGCTGTATCTCATTGCGCATTTGATAGGACACTTGTCTGTTGATCCAATTGTTTGAGTCGGTTTTCAATC
The DNA here is from genome assembly GCA_037075365.1 of Drosophila emarginata. Lineage (NCBI taxonomy): Eukaryota > Metazoa > Arthropoda > Insecta > Diptera > Drosophilidae > Drosophila > Drosophila emarginata. The sequence goes on from JBAMCD010000291.1 coordinate 855,448, forward strand.
GTTTTCTCATCTCGCTTAAAGATATTGATTATTGAGTCGTTAATTGAAGTTTAATTACTTTTCGTTTGTCTTGGCCCTTGGGATTTTGTGTGACATTTTTTCAGCTTACTCTGTGCCAAATATGCCCTTGGCAATGTATCCTATTATTTCAAAGGGCGCTGACACGCCTGACACGCCTGATATGAAGGAAGTCGTTTCCTATCATTATCTCATCGAATATATGGTTGAAATATTGCTGCATCGCGAAATATGGCTCTGGAGGTGAGAGTTGACCACATATGGTTAATATTCGTTGTACCCCGTCCACATATGCCTTGATTTCTTCTAGGTACGTTGATCATGATATGCTATGATTGTCCAGTCAGCACCATTGAATTGAGTTCTTCTAATTTTTTCATAGTAGATACTTGGTATGTCGTCGAATCGCGTCATATTTACTGACTTAACAGTGTTACTCTTACTCTTGGTAATGTGGGCAGAATGCGTTCATGGTGGCGGTTGTTTAGACATTGTCCTCTACTGTTTTGTCAAATTTGCGTTTTTCGCCTGGATCTGTCTCTTGGAGTAAAGGAGTCACTTTGTGAATCATTCGTTCAAAGGTTCCATTGGTATTTTTTACGTCCACCACTCTTACATAACCATCGAGACCAGGGTAGATCTTGATTGTCAACATCATACCTTCCCTGACATTGTTGCACGGTTTCTTTCATATGGATAAATTCTGGAGTTCCTGCAAGTATTCTTGTGACCATTGTTTCCAGAATATGTGTTCTAATCTTTGCATCAACTCCCATTGTTCGGGTAATTGACTCGCTATCGGGTTGAGCTACCAATGGCTCGCCAATGAGCAAAATGACCTGGAGTCAAGTCGGTTAAATCATTTGAATCACTTGAGGTTGGTATTAACAGTCGTGAATGAAGCACTGCTTCCAGTGCCTTTGTTGCAAAGCATTATTGGTATATAGTTTATTGGTATATAGTTTTCTGGTGAGTGATGGCAGCTGTGTGATGATGATGATGGGCTGATGAGTTGTTATGTCGGGCACTGTTGGGCACCCGTATGCTGGATATTCCTCTGGGCAAATAAAGTTGGCTTGTTGTGTGCCCTAGCTGTTGCCGGGAATACTCCAGGTCTTGCCTGTCTACCCTCATGTACTGCTATTCTCCTAATATTTGCTAGGACTACTCCTAGTCTCTCCCCAATGTGCCAGGAATACTCTGGGTCTTTCCTAACTGTGCTAGGAATACTCCTAGTCTTCCCTGCCTGTGCCAGGAATACTCCGGGTCTTTCCTATCTGTGCTAGGAGTACTCCTAGTCTTCCCTATCTGCGCTAGGAATAACTCCTAGTCTTCATTTTGGTTGCTTTTGCCCACTTTTAATTGCCTTGTAAGGATATGCCAGTATATGGATCCTGTTTGCCAGTCCTTGTTGCTTAGGTTGGGTGTGGGTATCTTCGCTTATGGGTTACCTCACTTGATTATAAACTTCACTTGTCTCAGCCGTACGTATTTATAGGCATCTTGAACCAATGAGGACGCGTGGTGGGATGCTACGCGGCAGCCAGTAAATTTCCATCCACTTATAGCTTTCTAACTCGCTGCGCGCTGGGGCTGTCGTCAACGGCCTTTCTTTCACCCACAAGATCACCTTCCAGGTCACCCATACATGCATACGCATACTTCGGTATGCATGCCTTTCGGCCTTTCTCTCACTCTCTCGCTGCCACCACCCTTGCTCTTAACAACTAACAATCTCTAAACCTTTGATTATATATATATATAATTAAATATCGCCAATATCCCCAAATATAATAAATATAATAAAATAGAATAAAATATTAATAATTCCCTACTACTTAATGGTAATAATGATTCAATAATTTAACGATAATATAATACAATATTAATAATAACCAAAATGCATACAAAACACTCATACTATGTTCAAGTTGCAATTCCACAGTTTGAATTCAACTTATATTCCCGCCGCAACCTGATCGATGCCCAATGCTTCTCAAACCTATCGATGGGCGTTCCCATACGTATTCGCCGCACTCTCCCACTCTCGCATTGCACCTATGATTTTGGCTTATCTGGTCTGCCGCTGGCTCACGCATACATTCACGCATGCGCTCTCCCACGCTCTCGGCACCTGCCGACGACCACCCACGATGCTCATTTCATCTGGTCGCCCCGCACCCCCCACCGATTCTCGCTATGGCCCTCACTTGGCCCCTAGCAACAAGCGCATGCTGCCGACAATGCTTATGAGCTTGATATTTCTGCATGTTCTATTTCTTATGCAGTGACGTCATTTGAACCGATTCCCCTTCCCAGCGGTCAAGCTTTGTTATTGTTTTGTTGTTTTGCTTGTGACCGCTTCATTCGCATATGTTCTTGCACGAATCAAATTGGTTGCGAACATATGTCGATTCCCGCTTGTATATTTATATCTATGTATATGTGCATCTAATGTTGCATATTTGTGAGGGACAATTATAGATCCTATATAATTATTCCTCACAGCAGATAAATGCTCAATGAACCGCTATGTATGCGTTCTCTGTCATCTTGCCTCTTACTTTGTGATGGATCCAGAATAGCCCACAGAATAGTCAACACCTGAATTCAGAAATGGTCGACTCTGTGAGTCACGATGTTCGGGTACATCTCCCATAACCTGTTCAAACAACTGTGGTTGGAACCGCGTGCAATTCACGCAATTTCGGATCATTGATTTGTCCTTAATAATGTGGTAATGCCACCGAGCAATTCAACGAAGAGCTTTTTGTCGGCAGTGCAGGTGTTCATCATGTAACTTCTTAAAAATCGTTTTAGCAATGAGTTCTCCGTACGGAAGTAAGTAAGGGGTCTTTGTATTCATTGGGACGGGAGTTAATTGTAGTCAAGGTGCTACTCCGGTCATGGAATTCTCATCTAATATGAGAGGCGAGGTTGCCACGGAACTTTTGTTGTGGAGTGGCTGTTCTCCACAAAAAAAGGACGGTTGAGCCCAGAAAAAAAGACTAAAAACCGACAGATGTTTTTAAAAAGGACAAATAAACCGGACAAACAATTTGAAAGAAAACTAGAAGGATGACCTAACTTGGGCCATGCCGAAGTTCGTATACCCTTGCAAACTGCCTTTTTGATTTATATCTAATTTGACAGAATCATAAGCAAATTTTCAACCCAACCCGACCCAGCCCATGGGCCGAAGTGGAAAATTTTACCCGTACCCGAAAGCTAAAAAAATGTTGTAACCCGAACCCAACCCGCCCGCCCAAAAAAAAAATAAATAAAAATTTTAATACAAAATAAAATTTTTTATTTCCTTTGTTTTCTTCAAAACAGCACTTAAATTACATTTTTTTTATAAAGGATTAATAGAAATGAAAAATACAATTTTGTATTTCTTATGTTTTCATCAAAACACAACTTAAATTACATTTTTTTATAAAGGATTTATAGGTATGAAAAAATCGAAAAGTACATAAAAAGTAACATATCGAGATTTGCGCTTGGCAATCTTGTGCGCCTTTCATTTAATATTTTCCCCGATGACGAAAAAACTCTCTCGCTTGTGGCAGAGCTTACAGGTATGCATAATATTTGTTTGGCCACCACTTGCAATAATTTCAGGTCAGTTGCCTGTTTCCAAAAATCTAAAATTGGCATGTTTGAACGAGTAGTTGTTGCAAAATATTTATCAATTTCTAAATCTATGGGATTATTGTCAAGTTTCATTTTTTTTGGTTGATTTTAGTCGAAATACTCTTGAAATTCATTATTGCTATTTGGCGAAGTGTTTTCAATTTTTGAGTCATCATCTGTGTCTCTTGTGATTTCATAAATTTCATTCATCATGCTTTTGACGGTCTCCAAAACATGATTTTTTTTTCTTCAGGTAAAAAACTCAATTCTTTGAATGGAGGGTTTAAAAATAATCCAACTAAATGTACTGTAGTTGGCTGAAAACGCAATTCCAAAGAATTTAAAGTTTTTTTTTTAATTGTTCTACTTATAACATTTGAATCGAATATTTCAATTTTACATTGTTTTTTTAGTTTTTCATACCATAAAGCATATATATGTATTGTTGACTCTTTTTCAGGTGATAATTTGTCAGAACAATCTTTAAATGGTTTTAAAAACGTAATTAGATTTTCAATTAAAGCGAAGTCAATATTAGCTATACGTTTTACTTCATTTTTTGATAAAAGAAAAACTTTAATTTCTTCCTGAACATCACAAATGCTTTCAAGCATAATAAAGATAGAATTCCAACGCGTTTTTATTTCTTGTTTTAGAGATTTGCTTAATTTGTGATTAAGTTCGGAATGCTTGAAAAATTTTACAAGATTTTTTGAATTGTCTATTAAAAATTTAATTTCATCAACGGGATTCTTTCCATAACATCGTCCATAACTAAGTTTAAATTGTGGCACGCGCAAGAAAGCCTTTTGTAAGTTTAGAACGCGGTCACCACGTTCGCCCCATTGTCAGTAACAATTACTGAATTTCTTAACTTACTTTGCAAGTTGTAATCGATCAATATATGCTGAATTTGATCTAAAATATTAACACCAGTTTTTTTCTCCTCCAGGAATTCTTTAACACCTAGAATGGATGTTGTTAATGAATACGACTCATCAATGTAATGTGCACTTAAGCACGCAAAGCTCTTTTGTGTATACTGATCCGTCCACATATCCGTAGTAAATGAAATGGCAACAAATCTTTTGCTACAATTGTTAGCTGCTTTGTAGCTAGTTCATCAAGAACTTTTTTTGGAACAGCCTTTGATGCAAAGTTTAACTTTGGCTGATTAGGCGGAGCAACAAAAGCGCATTTGTGCCGAGCAAGCGTTGTGGTGCCGTGTTTTGCACTAAAAGCAAATACAGTTTTGCATTTGAAACAGCACACAAAATCTAGACGCTTGCCGCCGCACTCCACGTGCTTAAAATTTTTCGATAACAAACGTAATCGATAGTGTACACGAAGTTGAGAAAGAAAAATATTGAAATATCTAACAATTCCGTTTTTATGTATATTTATTTTCGGGTTTTTCGCCCGCACCAAACCCGAAATTAGATTTTCCAGCAGATACCCACGGGTACTCGACAAAAGCCCAGCCCATGCCCACCTCTATAAGGAAGTATATAAAATCCATTAAACCTAAATTTGATGTCCGTGGCATAAAAAAAAATTAATACAAAATTCTTTCTTTGCCCCGATTGTTCCTATGACAGCTATAGCATATAGTCGACTGATTCTGATGAAACTTAAAAGATATATTTCTTTTTATATCGAATGGCCAAATAAGAAAAAACAAACAAGTTATTGATCAAAAACTATATTTCTGACCGATCGTTCCAATGGGACTATATGATATAGTCAACCGATTCTGATGACACTTGGTACATGTGTTGAGGATTATATAAAACTCACAAACACCAAATTGAGTGACATTTGATTGAAAAACAACAGAGTTATTGATGTAAAACCCTATTCTTGAACGATCGTTCCTATGGGAGCTATATGATATAGTCATCCGATCGGGATGATTCCGAGATATACAATGCCTGCAGCAATAATAAGCCTAGGTGCAAAATTTCACTTCTGTTGCTCCAAGGGTCTCGGAGGAGATTGCGTTGATCCAGACAGACGGATAAGGCTATATCAACTCAGCTCATCATGCTGATCAAGAATATATATACTTTATATAGTCGGAGATGCTTTATTCTATGCGTTGCAAACTTCTGACCAAAATTAATGTACCCTTTTTGCGAGGATATAATGAAGAAATTTAACCTTACCTTAACTACAATTCTGCCTATGAATTTATTATTAGAAATACAATCAACTAATATAGACAAAATTATATAAAGAAAATGCATTTCTTCAGCGCAGGGGACGTTTCAAAATTTTTCGGCAATCACAGTTTCAAACAGGACAGATCTGTCCGCAAAAAGGCTAAAACGGCAACACTGATGTCGTGATACATGGGTGTATCACGACATACACTGCATGAATTTTTGTCAGACGGTTGTTCATGAAAATGCGATGCTTGGGAGTTTATCCATAACAGAACTCCTGTTGAATCTGACCACAGGAATGCGTTGATGAGTTCAGTCTTTAATTTTAAATCTTGCCGGACTTTGTGCGTAAGTTGAGCTTCCAGTACGGCGGCGCAAAATCCCGAGCGAGATATTTGGGTGCATTCATTTTTCCAGTGACAGGAACCTTCCCACAGCCACATCACGAGATGAACCTAGGGATGAAGCGTCTTTAGAAAATGGTAATTTAACCATTAGCCTCCCATCCGCTGCTTAGTGCAGATTGTCTATGAAGAACTTCTCACAGAATTGTACGTGTCTAATCTCCAGAATTTTTCCACCAACTCTTTTCCTGACCGCCACAAGCTTCTTCTTCAAGTTTTTTAATTTGAGCCTTCCATTTTTTTGTAGTTTCATCCAACGCTATTTTCATCTTAAGGTGGCATTCCTTCCTAAAGTATTCAAGATGCTCTAAATTCTTCATCAACTCCTGGTGGCTCTTATCGAAGTTCTCCCATAACTACACCAGCAGCTCGATTTTTTCGGAAAAATATTAGACCATTGTTTTCCTACCCAGAAAATCCATATGATTGTTACGGATCATTGACTGAATGGCGTCTCTCCGTTCCGCTTGATGAGGATATATTTCTTCCCTTTTTCCCAATAGGCTAAACTTGAATTGTTGGGAGTATATTAATTTTGTTAAAGACAGGGTACTCTCCGACTCGTACCTGATGAGTGATCAAGTTATTGAAATGAAGCTGCTCAGATTTCTTTTTTCAGTTTTTAGTCTTGGTTCTAGCTGACACCTTATCGATCCTCGTTAATTGTCCCACTTGGCTCTTCTACTTGCGCTACCAAGTTTGTATGTTTTTGCTTATGTAGAATTTTCTTTTGGCTAGGTCAGGAACTGCTGGCTTGATGAACCAAATTTTTAAAATTTCACGTTTACAAGTGCCTTTTTGATTTCGATTTCTTGTGATTCTAGCAATATTTCGACCAGGTGACAAAGTGCTGATACTGTTAGTTATCTCACAAGTGAATTTATGCCGACGTGTCTGTTGCCAATTTTGAATTTTTTAGGTTTTATGCATTCAAGCAAAAAAAAAAACCCATTCAATCGCTTTCTTGTTTTATAAAGACATAATACTTTCGCTTCGAATATCGTCAGAATAACTCCCAACTTGTGTCTAATTTGGGTACTAAAACTTACAAGGGCGGACAATCAATGTTCATGTTGATTCAGCTCTTGTTGTAAATTATTTTTGGGGTTCCAGTCGCCAGGTTGACCAGGTGACAAAGTGCTGACCCTGTCAGTTGTCTCACAAAATTAAGAAACAATTTTTGTCATATGCAATCCGGTCGCTAAATTGACCAATTGTAGTGTCAGAGTCGGGACCACGGATTTTTGTCTAACTGGCAGCCAACCCGTGCCTTGCTATAGAGTCTTAAATTTTTCGAATCGTAAATTTAAAGGAATGGTCACCTGGTTGACCAAAATTCCTTGCTTGCGTGTTCTTGACTGTTGCTCAAAAAAAACATTTTCTTTTTTATACCCTGTACCCATATGGTAAAAGGGTATATTAAAGTCGCTAAAATGTATGTAACAGGCAGAAGGAGAATTTTCCGACCCCATAAAGTATATATATTCTTGATCAGTATCAATAGCCGAGTCGACTGAGACATATCCATCTGTCCATCCGTCCGTATGAACACCTAGATCTAAGAGACTATAAGAGCTAGAGCAACCAAACTTGGTGTCAACATCCGTCAATTGTCTAGGCAGGTCAAGTTTTTTTAAAATTTTTGCCACGCCTACTTCCGCCCCCGCAATTTGGGAAAAACTCATAACAAGAGCAATATTAAAGATATTGCATTTTTATTTGGCACTCTTAATAATATAGCCTATATGCACCAGCTGACCAAATTTCGTCGAAATCGTATTTCCGTATTGCAATGAAACGCCCAGTGCAAAATGGGCTGCTAAGTGTGAGTGAGATAGCATGCGTTCACTGTTGCTGCATGCTAAGAGAATTTTTTTGTAAATTGATAGCGATTTTGTCAGTGATGTTGTTCGGGCATTAGATTAATCCGCTGAAATAGAAGTGGTTATTGGCTAATACACTTGCTCATCGCAAAGATTGATGAAGGCACCAGGCGTGAAAGATAGACAAAAGTCAAAATGTTACAACACCTACACACTGCGATCAAGGCGGAAACAATCAGACAATCTGCTCTGTTCGGCTCAAGTCTCCGATATCGAATCACTACCTTAATATTAAGGCGAAATCATTACATCATTGTCCCCTGATAACCTGGACTGAACACTAACGCATCAGTTTATATTTTGATTGGTCAATTGTCACATCATCACACAGTGATGATCAAGGACACAGAATTGCAATGACAACAATATTCGGGTCATCACAATAATGGAATGCTCAAGACAATTCGCATTCACATTATTTCTGTCCAATGTCCCCATAGTTGGTCCGCTGCGAAGCTTCTGAAAGATAGAAGTTCCATCAGATCGGTATGGTCACTCTCCTAACGATGCACTTCTTATTTGTCCATACATACAGCTCAGTCTATTTTATGTTTACTTGCGTTTCAGAATGTAAAAGATAGTATTTTCTGCAGACATTGTCAAGAAGCTTACACAAATTTTGGTGGCTAATAATCATCAAAACTTCCAACGAATCCTCTGAAGAGAAGAACATTCATTTGAAAGAACTTTAAATTGTGTGCGGTTAAATATGGAACTGAATGTGCACCATTTCTGGCAGTCAGAGTACTGAAACAGCTTGCAACTGATCACAAGCACGAGTTTCCTAAAGCGGCTAGGATACTAATAGAATATTTATACGTTGATGACGTGCTAATAGGGACTATGAATGAGCACGAACTTATTAGCATTAGAGAGGAGCTACTATTACTGATGGTTCACGGACAGTTGGAACTAAACAAATGGGTATCGAATAGTAACCAAATTGCTAATACACAAGGCAAAGAAATTGATATGTTTAAGATTATTACTACAAAGGTTCTTGGGCTACATTAGCACCCAGAAGCACTAAGCGACAAGTGCTTTCAGATACGGCGCGCACTTTGAATCTACTTGGCATTCTGGCACCAGTGGTGGTTCAGTCCAAGATCCTGCTTCAAGAACTATGGTTGCTGCATCTGGGTTGGGATTCTGAACTCCCAAAGAAACAAGCACAGTCATGGCAAACATTTCGGAAGGACATCCTTATGCTGAAGAAACTAAGGTTCCCATGTTTCATTAATAACAAAACCGAGGAGATTGAATTACACGCATTTTTAGGTTCTTTACTTAAGGCTTACTCTGCTGTCGTCTACAACCGAATAACGCGAATGTATGCTAGTATAGGAGTCTCACTCATTGCTGCAACGACTCGCCTTCAAAGCAGAAATCTATGGCCACCCTTAAATTATGTGGATTATCATCTCGGCTTGTCTAATCAGAATTTTTCTTGTTTTTGTAATTCGTTGTTTTACTGAAACACCATCGTCTCGTTGACCTATTACTACAGCACTAACATAATATCAACATTCATCCTGGAGTTTCAGCAATGTTTGTAATCATTCGTCCAAAAGACTGGATATTTGGCACCCGAAATGTATTGCGACGAATCACACATCAATGCCTGAACTGCTTCAGGCAGCAACACCACACTCCAAACCAAATCATGGCCAACCTGAAATGCTCAGAAATGTATAACGACAGAGGTACATTGGATGAAATGTCACAACTTCACATTTCTGACACTCATAACAATATAGTTTCGAGGACTCTTGCAGAACGGGGAATTCAATGGAATTTCATTACCCTATACTCATCACACGATCTTTACCTATGAGCAGATGCACACATTCCTTGCACAGATTGAAGCGGTCGTCGATTTTCGACCATTAAGTGCAACTTCAAGTACTGAGATCGCTTATTTTTCACCAGCCCATTTCTTGACCGACCGCAGTATCAGACGGAAGCTATGTCGAACTTTCAGCTAATAGCCTAATCTTCTGGCAGCATATTCAGGCGATGCTTCAAAGATTTTAAAAGCGTTAGCAAGAGGAGTATTTGACATCGTTACAGCAGCGCCCAAAATGTTTCTCTAAGGTACCCAAAATATCACTTGCAAGCGATGTATTAATAAAAGAGTGTGACGAATAATCATTATATGATTTATTATTATCCCTCACAAATAGGCATGAATGGGAAATATATTACTGTACCTTCAATTTACATAATTAGATATATACAAAACAGATACATTATAGTTCAGATGCCAAACATGCAAACTATATTTGATATCGGTATGATATCGAACATACAAACGAACTTATCGGTATAGTGCAAACATATAAACAAACATATTGGTATGGTGCGAACATGCAAACGTACATTTGGGTGGGTAACGAACCTGATCATGCGGTACAAAAGAACACTTATACTTAAAATCATCAGGCTGGAAACACGTTATGATAGTAAACAAATCTCCAAGCGGGCATCACCATATGATTGTAAACAGATCACCTAGATGGAATCAACATACGACCGTAAACAAATAGAGTGTATACAAGATCATATGTGAAAGAAGCAAGCACAGAAACAATAACAAAGCTTGGGCGCTGGGAGAATCTGTTACGATGACGTCACCAAAAAGACACAAAACAGTTAGAAATCCCAAGTACATGAGCTAACCGAAATCGTCGGCAGCATGCACTTATTGCTATTTAATAAATTATTTTTTTATATATTATTTTTGTTCTTATAGATATTGACTATTATATATTTTATTCATTATTGTTATGCTTATTATCATTATATTATCATTATATTTAGGGGCGGTTTGTTATTTCTTAAGATACTGTTTAGTAGGGAAAATTATTGCGATAATTGATTATATATATATATATGTACGTCGGAGATGAAATAATGGGGTATTGCATTGTTGGGCATACCCTTGGATACTCTATGTTATCTCTCTATTTGGGTTCCCTCCATATTTTGGTTCATTCCCTATGATGATGATTTAACAAATATAACCCCTACTGTGGCCGAAAGAACAAATGATACTTGAACGTTTTTTTTCTTCGTTCTGCCTTTGTTTCTCTTTTTCCTTTTTTTTCTTTATAAACTTATATACATATGCGCACAAATATCAGATCCAAAGATCTTTTTATAACGCACAGGATTTATTCGAGTTAATGATAACTCGAGCAGGCCATCAATAAACAAATGTTATTTACAGGGGATCAGCAGGCCAGACGCGTCAGAACGGGACCATACTTTTCCAGTTAAATTAAAATCACCAAAGACAATTAATATGTCGATATTAGAAAGCAATGATAAAACATGTTGAATATATTCTAAATGTTTAATATATACCGTCATGTCGGATTGTGGCGGGATATAAGAACAAGTGATGCAGACCGAGAAGGATTTAAGTCCAACCTTAAAGCCAAAAAAACTGTTACTACAAATGCAGTCAAACAGTTCGACCGGGACACTTATTTTAAAAGAATATATCTCCCTTGAATAGCTGAACTTAAATTTTTCCACCGCTATTTTGGGACTTGAACTTTAGTCTTAATATACGCTAAGACATCATCCGACGAATGTTCGGAATCAAGTCTGGGAAACAGTTGTGTTTCTTCGATGAAACTCCAGTCAGAGGCCTACGGAAGCCAGGCCTTAAATCAACGCTGTCTTGATTGTCCGTAAGTGTGCCTCTAACTGGAACTCTATCGGCAATAACAACACTAGATGATTGCCCAGACTTTTCAGAAACTTCAACTAAATTCGTCTGCAGGGAGAGACCATTTCCTGGAGAATCGGAAATCGTCTCATCCTTACGGCCACAATGTGGGAGGGGGGTTGTAAACGAAATTAGCTGCGGAGGATTTGTGTCCTGAGATACTGAATGTGACATTGGGGCCCGTACTAAGTTAGGTATCGGCAGATGCGGGGACAAATTACGCACACTAGTTTTCTTCCACTTTGGGGACTCGTTCAGCAGCTTATAGCTACTAAATTCCGTCTCCACAGCATTGAACTTAGCATAGAGTTTGCGAAAACTAGATGAGAGTTTTTTAAACCTATCCCTGCTATGCCTCATGAATACCCTTATCTCAATTTAAACTTCTCGGCTTGAGTGACATCCCCATTTGACACCGCCGTTTTGCTAAAACTATGTCTTACCTTGGCTGTGTAGCCAGCGCAGTTAACGTGCATGACATTTTCACACAGCCAACATGCGAGAAAGGCGCGGAGGGGTTTAAACATTTTTGTTATAAACTAATTGCAAATGTTAATTGAAACTAAAAACAATAATGTCTCAGAAAAAAAAAAAATATCTAAGAAAAATGACACAGTTACACGAGTACGCGGCGCAAAGATGCAAGCACGAACAAAAGAAATTAAAGAAGAGCGAGAGAGCCACAAACAATGCACATTCAACAACAATGTATGGGCCAGAACGCGAGAGCAAGTTGAAACGGTAAGAAGTAGAAACGCAAGAGAAAGATTAACAAGAACAGCAACAACTGTGTAGGGTCTGTTGTTGTTCATGAACAATAAGTTTAATGCTTTGATTTTGCGTTTGTATAATTAAACAGAAATAACAGAAATAGCGCAAATTCAAATCGATGGATTGGATTTATGTTATTAATAAAGATAACACCGGATTTACAGAAAAATTACAAAGTCAATCGCGATGATTTTAACCCGAAAATTAATTTTTAAGCAGGAGTGAAAAAAAAACACGTCAAACCACAAAGAAATACAAAATGCATATATCTAACAACAAAACTTCACGTCATCAAACATGTTAAAGATATCCTAATGCACGTCCCCACTATCTAGAAAGATCTTATCTTGACATTACTGTCATTTCGTTAACATCGCCACACTGTTACAGCACACATAGCTAAGATGTATGGAGAATTTCTCGTCGTACCAGAAACCATTTGATTGATTATCAATGATCCTACAAAGCGTTATATTGTATCTGTCATGGCTAGACTTTATAATCCGCTTGGCCTGGTTGGCCTGGTGATGAAATGAATTCGGTTTCATGGTCCAAACTTTTTAAAACTTGATACAACCCAATGGCCTCAGCCTGAAGTCAAGAGTGCCTATGACCTCAACGAATTAGTAGTATGAAGATCCCCAGTGACATCTAGCAATTGTAGTTCGAAATTGATCATAGTTGAATAGATTATCGGCAGACTTTCATCGTTTCAGAAGAGTGTACTTGTTGCAGCATTCGTGTTTCACGTTTGTAAGCGAATTCCTATTGACCAAATTAATGCAGTATATACAACAAGGAACATTTCAGTAGCAGCATTTGAACCAGTCTTTACTTGTATAATATCTTCTATTCAGCAGCAGGTTTAATTTAAGGAAACCACTGCCATAAGGTCTGAAGAAATCTTAAAGCCAGAGTTTCGAAAACTGAATCTCTTTTTAACAGAAGAAAAAGTAATCTCACAAATACTTCATGTCGTACGTGTTGGAGGCCTTCTTGCACAAGCACCCATACCATTGGAACCAAGTTCCCATTGTTATTTCCGAAAAAACCATTATTTCACCCGAACATATATCGAAGACCTTTTTCGAAAACATCTTCATGCAGGCGCTAATGTTTTGATTTATATTTTTCGTCTTACTCATGGTCACCACTATAAGCCAACCCTTATAAGACAATTATAGCCCTGCTAACAGCGTGGCCGGCCGTTTCTTATTTGCGGAGTGGATTTATTTGGACATTTCTCACATCGTATCGGTTTCGCAGCAAAATGCTCTTCAAAGGTGATACATACGGAACTTATTTCAGATCTCTCTGCTAATAACTTCATTCTCTGATTAAAGCGTTTTATTGGATAACGGGGAATTCTCAAAAGGCATTGTCACCCTCCAATTTTGTCGGTGTGTGCTTACAAGTTAAAGGCTCCAAAAAATTAGTCTGGATAGAGGGTAGTTTTTAAAAATCTTGTAGAATTCAGTCGCAATACTGGTTTCGAATTCAACTTCGATACCACCTCGTGCTCCACATTTTGGAGGTTTATTGGAAGCCGCGGTCAAATCAATAAAGACGTTGTTGGTCGTGAATTTGACCAATTTAAACATGACCTGCAATCAATTGTAATCGAATTAGAAGCTATCTTAAACTTTCGTACAATTTCCATTTACAGCAATGAGCCTTTCGACGGGGAAGCGTTAACACCAGCGCATTTGATTATCTGCTGTTCACTACGGGCGATTCCTGAACCAATATTGGATCAAGCCTAACCGTCGTCTTAGTTGACTCGTTGGCAGCGAATAACATATTTCAAGCATCACAGTACTTTGAGTTAGAGGGGTATTGATTTTGTAGGAAAGATTTCTGAAGATATGATAGAGATATGATAAGGAAACCGATTTCTCTCATTATTCAAACTTAAAATATCTAATAAATAAAAAGAGGAAAAGAAATGTAGAATACTATTTTTATTACTTTGCTTGACAATCTATTTCATGATGACGCTTCGCTAACAAATGTAGAAAAGTTCAATCACCTAGTGAATTGTTCTTTACAAAGAGTCGTTAATCCTTATCAATTGACTGACTGTAATTATCCAAAATCAATGGCCAGCCTCAGAGCTGAGTACGATAACATATGTTTAATATTCTACGACACAGTTTTACAGCTATTGAAAATTCCCAGTATGCCTTCTGGATCAGGTCTAAAATCGAATATTGATATTGTTAATTTGTCCAGATATTATTATACATACATTAAGAGTATTGTATTGCATCCAATTATAAATATGGTTTAGAGTATTTTTACTTTCACATAATAATTTTTGAGTTTTATCTAAATTTATAGCGATGGTCATGGTATATACAGTATGTTCTCGTTGCGTTTGACTCTCTAGATATAGCTTTGAAAAATTGTGCCCTACGTTAAAAAAGGTGTTTCAGACCAAGTTAGAAAGAAAAACTTTGAGGTCTAGAAATGGAGCGTATCTTTATACACTTGCAAAAAGTGTATATTAATTTTGGTCAGAAGTTTGCAACGCATAGAAGGAAGCATCTCCGACTATATAAAGTATATATATTCTTGATCAGCATGATGAGCTGAGTTGATATAGCCTTGTCCGTCTGTTCGTCCGTCCGTCCGTCTGTCTGGATCAACGTAATCTCCTCCGAGACCCTTGGAGCTACAGAGCTGAAATTTTGCACCTAGGCTTCTTTTTGCTGCAGGCATTGTATATCTCGGAATCATCCCGATCGGATGACTATATCATATAGCTCCCATTGGAACGATCGGTCAGGAATAAGGTTTAACATCAATAACTCAGTTGTTTCTTAATCGAATGGCACTAAATTTGGTGTTTGTGCGTTTTATATAATCCCCAACATATATACCAAGTTTTATCAGAATCGGTCGACTATATCATATAGCTCCCATAGGAACGATCAGTCAAAAATATAGTTTTTGATCAATAACTTGGGTGTTTTTGAAGCAATCGTCACGAAATTTGTTATTTGACAATTTTATATAAAAAGAAATAAATATTTTAAGTTTTATCAGAATCGGTCGACTATATGCTATAGCTGTCATAGGAACAATCGGGGTAAAAAAATTTGGTTTAATTTTTTTTTTATGCCACGGACATAAAATTTATATTTGATGGGTTTTATATACTTCCTTATGATTCTGGCAAATTATATATAAATCAAAAAGACAGTTTGAAAGGGTATACGAACTTCGGCACGGCCGAAGTAGTCAGGAGACTTCATTAGAATCATACAATTTCCATCTTGAATGGAATGTTTTTTCCAAATACTTGACTGATAATAGAGATAACAACCCTAGAATGACACCAGTCCTTCACCTATGCCTTAAACTCGACAATCAAAAATATGTCGCTTCCTAAGCTAGCCCGAATTTCCTTCTACTCAACAACAAGTACTGCCTATATGATACACTAAGTATTACTCCAGATGTCCGAAAAAAATTACATTTGAAGCAATCTATTTAGGTGGTAATGTTTTAAATACCCATTAAACAGAAGCTAATCTATTTGGCATTGAGGAAACAAAAATAAAATTTTTCTTACTGTCTTCACTAAGATCATTAAGAGAAAACTAGTTAAGGCAGTCAACAACTTCAACATCAAAAGAGACCAAAGCACCAGCATAAAAAAAACTAAAACAGAAATTTGTAAATTTATTTTCAAGACCCAACGACAATTTGTCATTTACAATCTCTGTTAAGACAGAAATAAGAACTACCACAGTCTCTCCAATCTATTTGATAGATACAACAGTTTCTAGACGACGACGACATAATTCGCCCCTCCCGGTCCCCAAATAAGTCTCCAGTCATATTAGTAACGAAAAAATTAGATCCGTCCGGAAAAAAGAAGTATAGATTAGTCGTAGACTATAGAAAACTAAGCTCTATAACAATCGCCGACTAATATCTTATACCGCAAATTTATGAGGTACTTGGCCTGAAAAATGCCCCATTTATATTACAAAAAGCTTTTATGACTTACTTAGACATACAGGGAAAATCTGCTATGTCTACATAGACGATATAAGGATAGAAATGAAACTAGAAATAATATTCCAAACACTTTATGAAGTAAATATAAAATGCCAACTAGATAAGTGCGAATTTTTCGAAACTAAGTTAGGTTTAAAGTTATAAAAAATAAAACAAAGAAGAGAAAATTAGAAGCCATTGCCAACTATCTACCACACTGCAGGAACTTCGATAATTTTTCGGCCTATCTTGCTATTATCGCCAATTCATAAAAGATCATGCTAAATTAGCAAAACCCTCAGAATTTCAAAGATATCCTCAACTACTGAAACTAAAAAATTAGTTCAACTTGATTATATTGCCTTGTAATCATTCAATAAATTTAAAAGAATGATAACAGAAGATATCAGAAGATATCATTCTTAAGTAATTAGGAAAGTTCTGTGCCAAGATGGATTTCGGATGCCAATTTCGATTTTTTCTAGAACATTGTCCAAAGTAGCAGGAAATTATGACACGAAAGAAAAGGAATTGCTAGGTATTATTTGGGCTCTTAACTCCCTTAGAAATTGCTTATATGAAAATTCAAAAGTTGAGATATTTATAGACCACCAACCTCTCACAGTAGTTGGCATGGGAACGAAATAAATATTTACAACACTTTACCTTCATTTGCATAACCGTCAACTGGTTCAGACGTATTTCTTTGGGCTCCGCGAATTACTCCGTATCAGCGGTCAAATAGCGTAAAGTAAATACAAAGTGATAGGGCTTTCAAGTATATTGCTATTTGTAAATGCAACTAGCAATATTTCTCGCCAGCAGCAGCTACAAGAACAACTTTTTAGCAATAAAATGAGCATCGGCTCTCTACCCAACGCAACATTGCATATTTTTCAGTAGCGTCACCAACCACTACAGCAGCTACGCTACTACGACAACAACAACAATTGCAGCATCTGTACCAGCTTCGATCAGCACTCATCCGGCTAACTGAAGAGAATCACCGCACTATCGCACAAAGTACTTCAGGTAAGCGAATGTCAACTTCTACACATTTCAGCTGAACAGTGCCAAAGGGCTGCAAGTCGACATTAAAGGCATTGAGCCAACGGTGCCAATACAGGAAGTAGCCGACGCTTTGACTGAGAAAGGCTTTGTCACAAAGTCCGTCTCAAATATAATAAATAGAAACAAAGTGCCACAGCCTCTCATTAAATTGGAGCTACAACTAAAGGTAAACACAGTGCATCCAATATACAATCTACAGCTTCCGCTACATCGTAGAGTTACTGTCGAGGAGCCTTACAGGAGAAAACACCCCTTGTAGTGCACCGACTGACAAGAGTTCGACCATACCAAGTCGTTCTTCAGTTTCCCCCCAGTTTGCGTTGGCTACGGAGAAACCCAACATAGCAAATGACAACGCAAGGAAGTGCAGTAATTGTGGTGGGAATCCACTTAAAAAGGTTTTTGCGTGTTTGGTGTTTGCGGCGGCTTCCTTTTGCTTCACTTGGTTGTTCTTCGTTTGGATATAACCTCACTCGTACAATACTTCGCTTTACTTCACACACTAGATATTCTTGTGGTCTCAGCCGTGCGTATTTATAGGTACCTTGACCCAATCAAGATGCGTGGTGAGATGCTGAGACGCAGTCAGTATTTTTCCATGACCTTGTGCCCTTTCTCTAAAACTTTCCATCGTTTTCTTCTTTTCGTCTGCGTTCTGCCGACGCTCCAGCATAGATTCTCTACTGTCATGTATGGTGACTTTCCTTTCATGACCGCGGCAGCTGTCGTCATCTGCTTTTCTATCTCACACATAACCACTTTCCTGGTCACCCACACATACTCCAAAATGCGTGCCCTTCGGCCTTTCGGTTGCTCTTTTCTGCCACCACCATTGCTCTTATTTACTAACAAATCTCTTAAAAGCTACAAATAATGAAAAATAATGATCCCTAGCGATTATTAATACAAAATAAACATCATTATAATAACTACGCCTAGCTAATAATATAATACTAAATAATCCCTGACATACATATATATGATAAGGATATCATAATAATAATAATATTATAATTAATAATATCACAATGGATATTCAATAAAATAAATATTAAACGGAATCCGAATATATAGTCTCTCATAAAAACTTTCCCTTGCTTAACTTCTAATTTAATTTACATTCCCGTCGCCGCATAGTTAACCACCTGATTATCTCCGCCGAGTGGCTCTCAAACGTTCTAGCTGAGCGTGCCCTCAAACATTTGTATGGCTGTCCCGCTCTCAACATTGCACTTAGATCGGTGGCTTATCCTATCCCCTCAGCTCTCTACCGATTAATGCTATGGCCCTCTACCGCAACGACAAGTGCATTACCGCTGCTATGGTGTTCGACTACGCTTTATTGTTTTCGCATATGCTGTTGTGTTCAATTTATTTGTTTACGATTATATGGTAATTCCCGCCTGGTGATTTTGTGTACTATTGTTCTTTTTGCAATGTATGGTCAGGTTCGCCATCATACCAAATGTTCGTTTGAGCCGACGCAATGCATCCGTTGCAATGTAAGAGCGTTCACTTATTTACTATGATCGCTTGTATGTTCGAACTATATTAATATGTTCGTTTATATATATGAACTGTATTAATATGTTCCTTTAAATGTTTGAATTATATTTGAACTATACTAATATGTTGGTTTATATGTTTGAACTACAGAAATTGTAGAAAGAGCTTCGCACTGATGTAAAGTAACGCAAACACGCCGCATTAATGCTAAGGACCCAATTTGATTTTAACAGTAATCTAATTTTAGTACAACCGGGCTGCACTTATGCGTTCGCTCAAATTTGTTTCTTATATTAAGAACCAAACCCTCAAGCCAATGCGTATTAACGCTGCTTAAAATTTTTTAACCATATTGTAAAACTTGTGAGGAATAATCATTATAGGATTTATTATTATCCCTCACAAATAGACATGAAAGGGAAAGATCTTGATGTATACAAGACAAATACATTATAGTTCAGATGCCAAACATGCAACCGATATTTGATATCGGTATGATATCAAACATACAAACGAATTTGTCGGTATGATGCAAACATATAAACAAACATATTGGTATGGTGCGAACATGCAACCGTACATTTGGATGGGTAACGAACCTGACAGCATTGGGATTTGATCAGTTGGCGGCGGGAATTTAATTTAAATTCAAACTGTGCAAGGGAATTTTTATACGCGGTGAATAATATGCATTATGTTGGTCGTATTATTGTTTGTTACAATATGCATTCGTTATTATATATTTTTATTATATATCTAGTTATTATTGCTTATTATTATTATTGTATTATTATATTTAGGCGGGGTGGATTATTTATTAAGATAGGGTTCATTAGTGGAAAGTATTGTGATAATTAATTATATATGTATATATTTAGTCGGTAATCTATTATTAGGCGATAGTAAAGTATAGAGATTAAGAGCAGTTGTTAGCGATTAAGAGCAAGGGTTGTGGCAGCCAGAGGTGACCTGGAAAGTGATCTTGTGGGAGAAAGAAAGGCCGTTGACGACAGCGGTTGGACGCGCAGCAATATGGAAAGCTGCAGCGTCCACAAGGGCAATTTCACCATCGACGCAATGAAGGAAGCGATGGAAAGTTTTGGAGGAATACCACAAGTGTGTGGAAAAGTACTGGTCACGCATCCTGGTTGGGTCAATATAGGCATAAATACGCACGGCTGAGACCAACGGATTATCTAGTGTGCGAAAAAAAGCGAAGTATTAACAAGTGAAGTTTACATCCAAGCGAAGCAGTATACGAGTAAAGATATCCATACCCAAGTGAGGGAACCCCACATTGGCATCGAAGGGCAAACAGGATCCGTATTCTGGCATATCCTTGTGAGAGAATGAAAAGTGTTTGAAGCGATACAAAACAAGACCAGGAGTTATTCCTAGCAGATATAGGGAAGACTAGGAATATTGCTAGCACAGTTAGGGATTACACGGAGTATTCCTGGTACAGTGGGGAGAGATTAGCAGTAGTTCTAGCAAATATTAGGAGAGTAGCAATGTGTAAGGTTAAATAGGCAAGACCTGGAGCATTCCGGGCAACAGTCAGGGCTCGCAACAAATAATCTTCTGTTTGCCCACAACAAACTGAGGCATTAAAATTACAATCAAGGCAAACTAGTTTCCTTATTTTCACCAGTGCACAATATAAATTTGTTGCGTTGTACCCCGAAATCCGGCTCTGCAATAGTAAGGACCAAAAAGGATGCTTCCTTTATATTACAAATTAATGTCTTATTCGCTGAAAAGGCTCACGGCGGATCTGGTATCCTAATCAAGAATCACATAAAACACTCTCTTCACAATAGATTCGCTCGTCCGATCAATCGCCAGTACTTTTCACCGTATTAACACATCCACAAGTTCTGGAGTGCCCATCCAGACTCACAAGCAGCTCATCTTAATACGGTATTTCAGCCGAATCCATCCACAAATTCATTTGAGCTTCCCTCTCTAAGCACCGCAGTAGAAAACGAGCTTATAGAATTTCAAATGGTGGAAATTTCCCTAGTCATTAAAAACCATCTGAACTCATGAGAGTCACCAGGTCATGCTCAAATAACTCCGAAAATGATCGTAGAGCTGCCGAGCTGTGCTATGCGATACATCTCAAAGCTGTTTAACGCGATTGCAAAAATTGGTCACTTTCCTCTAAGGTAGAAAAAATCAATAAGTAGTCGTAATGATTCTGAAACCCCTAAAAGACAAAACACAGCCATCATAATACAGACCCATTAGTTCACTGCCACGTTTGTCAAAATTTATTGAAAAGGTCCTTTAACTCCGCATAAACACATTTCTGGCAAACAGCTCTCAGTTCAGACTTCGAGAGAAGCATGGCACAACAGAGCAGGTCAACCGCCTCATCTCAGAAATCCGCACAGCATTTGACCAAAAGGAGGAGCACCCTGGAACATCCGGAACAAAAAATATGCAGAAATTCCTAAATATTCATAGTGTGATAACCGAAATAAAGTCACAACAGCTAAAGTATACCGCCAAGCTTAAAGAAAATCCAAATGACCTCGTCACACTTATTATTATAAGATAATAGTAAAGGACAAAAAAAATATCCGGCGTCAGTAAGTCGGCTTCTTGAGATTTTTTGTCGCTAATTCGTTAGAGCTTTAGTAATAGACACACAGCAGTGGCTGACATAGTTTGATTTTGGAAAGATAAAGAAAGTTAAAATTCCTGTGAGATGTTAAATACAGTGGTTTGTCGTTCATCACAATTAATGCGTTTGAAGTGCCCATTGCAGAGATGTACTGAGAGTTATTCAGGAGATTAACTATGCAGGTTTCTTTACATTGCGCTTTAGAGAAGCTCTCATAATAGAACTAATACACTTGCATACTACTATGTACTACTTTACATACCGTCCTGGCGTTGAGGATCTCCTGATTCTTGTCGCCATGCTTCTGGTTACAATATTACTATCTTTATATTTACATAAATTTTTACAATTCTTTGTTTTGACGTTATTATTTACAATGACATTTTCACTAGGACTAGAAGAATTTGCATTACTGTTTATATTTCCAGTTGATTCATTTTCACTTGATTCATTTACATTTGATTCATTATCATCCGATTCATTTATATTTGATTCATCATCATCTAATTTATTTACATTTGATTCATTATCATCTGATTCATTTACATTTGATTCATCATCATCTATTCTTTGCTAGTAAGCCATTTTTTCATGTTTTTTACCTTGTGTTTGCTGGAAATTCTCAACATCCTCCACAAAATACCTGTCATTCCCTAATATTTCAGAGACTACAAAAATACCTTTGAAGTTTGGTATGAGCTTACTCGATGATCCTTATTGAGAATTGAAATTTCGAACTACTACATAATCTCCTTTTTCCCTTTAAGCATCAACGTAGCTTTTATTATAATCTTGGATCTTTTGCTGGTTCTAATGAGTATTTTTCTTATACTTTTCAAACTCCCAATTATTTTTTCCTGATTCTGATCTACGTTTTTCTTCAGACTATCGATGTGTAGGCACGTCTGATCTGTTCACCGAACTCCAAATATCTCTTTTATTGTTTCATCTTATGATCTACGTACATATTGTGGAACTTATAACTAGATGACTAGAGTAAGATACATATAATTATCTTTAATAGCATAAGTATAGGACAAATAAAAAAGGGTAGTGTGGGATATAAGGTGTATATATGTATGTGTGACTGCTACAGATGCAAACTCCTTTCTGTGGAACTCATGTACACTTCGATTCTTTGTATTATTTATCGTAAACTCTACTTTTCCTAAAACTTTATGCCACGGTCCGTTCTTTTCTACATCTATTAGCTTTGCTATCATTGGTCGAAGATCTCTGTTTACCCTTTACACTTGACCATTTGCCTGAGGTGATGCTGTTGCTATTTTAATGTGGACAAATGAAATCTTCAATTTCTTTGGATTTAAAGCAGGTAACTCTGTCCGATATAATATTATTTGGTCCACTAAAATATTTGAAATAATCCCTAAGAGCTTCAATTGCTTCCTTTGAACTAGTTGTCTTAGTAGGGTATAACCTTGTAAGCTTTGTACAAGCGTCGACAACCACCAATATATGTATTTTCTTTGTTGTCTCTGGCGTTTACTGGGCCGTAATGATCGATATGGACAACTTCCAATGGGTTATCACCTTTGGGAATGGAAAGCAAAAACCCTTCTTTTTTTCCGGCTTCGTTGTGATATTTATAGAATACACAATCTTCCATTGACATTAGTGGACGAAACATGAGTCTTCCTTCTACTTTCTTATAAACAACATCATTGCGCATTTCATGATGTTCATTTTCCTGCCTTGACAACATTTCATTTATTTTTTTTATCTTTTCCTTGACAAATTATTAAGTTTTCTTCAAACGGATTTGGATTTAGCTCTTGCCACCTGGCAATCCGAGGAATTAGTTCTTTTTTATTCAATGTTAAGGTTAACGAATTGCAGTCGGTCACAATCTTGAACTTCAGTCCTTGAACATATACATTGAACCTTTTAGGTGCATTTATAATGGCTAAAGTTTCTAACTCAAAACTATGATATCTTGACTCTATTTCCGTTGTACGTTTTGAAAAGTAAAATACAGGATGCAGTTTTCCATCATTTTTCTTCTGCAATAGTATTGCTCCATAACCTAGAGAGCTGGCATCACAATGCGTACGACATTGTGTTACGACACAATAAATTTGTATTGTGTGCTGGTGAAAATAAGGAAACTTGTTTAGTTTGGTTGTAATTTCGACATCTCAGTTGTATTGGTATGCAATTTGTTTAGGGTGATGGCAGCTTTATTATGATGACGGACTGGTGATCGAATCTGTTCAGGCACTGTTTGGGAAGCCGAATGCTGTATATTCCTATGGGCAAATAAAAGAGGGCTTCTTGCTTGCCCTAACTGTTGCCGGGAATACTCCAGGTCTTGCCTACCTAACTGCTAATCTCCTAATATTTGCTAGGACTACTCCTAGTCTCTCCCCACTGTACCAGGAATACTCCGGGTCTTTCTTAACTGCGCTAGGAATACTATTAGACTTCCCTGCCTGTGCCAGGAATACTCCAGGCCTTTCCTAACTGCGCTAAGAATACTCCTAGTCTTTCCTCTCTGGGCTAGAAATAGCTCCTGGTCTTCACTTGTCTCGCTTTGAACACCTTTTATTTGCCTCACAAAGGTATGCAAGGATATGGATCCTCTTTGCCGTTCCTTGCCAACGTGATGTTCCTTAATTTGGGAATAATTAGCTTCACTCGTACACTCCTTCGCTTGGATATTGACTCCACTTGTATAATACTTCGCTTTGCTTCGCACACTGGATACCCTAGTGGTCTCAGCCGTGCGTATTTATAGACATCTTGACCCAATCAGGATGCGTGGTTAGATGCTGCGCCGCAGCCAGTTAATTTCCATCCACTTGTGTCATTCCTCCCAAACTTTTCATCGCTTCCTCCTTTGCGCCGACTTTCTCTGACGTAACTTGCCTGTAGCTATGCATGGTGAAATTGCCTTTCGGGAGCCGCAGTTTTCTAAATCGCTGGGCGCCCAGCCGCTGTCGTCAACGGCCTTTCGGTACGCGTGCCCTTCGGCCAATCGCTCGCTCTCTGGCTGCCACCACCCTTGCTCTTAATTACTAAGAATAGCTCTTACACTTGCCCACTAATAGATTAAATAATATATATATATTATTAATAATCACATTGCTTTTCCCCTAGTCAACGCTATCCCATCTCACCTAAATATAATAATAGTACAATAATAAATAATATAATAAATCAATAATAAAATAATACGAAAGTAAAAATAATCAGATATATAACAAACATATAAAAATACGTTCATATTCTAGATTCCACAGTTTGAATTTATTTTATATTCCCGCCGCCAACTGATCAACGACCAATGCTCCTCAAACCCACGCATTGCGCGTGCCCTAGCATATTCGCCACGCTCTCCCACTCACGGCATTGCACCGATCTTTTCGGCTTATCTGGCTTCCTGCTGGCTCACGCATACCTGCACGTGTCATCTGGTAGCCCCTCACCTCAACGAATTTCGGTTATCCTCATGTACTTGGGATTTCTAACAATTCTGTTTCCTTACTGTGACGTCATTTGAACAGATTCCCCAGATTTGTTATTGTTTCTGTGCTTGCTTGTGGCTGCTTCTTTCTTATATGTTTTTGTATACGTTATATTTGTTTACGATCATATGTTGGTTCCAAAGTGATTTGTTTACGATCATATGGTAATGCACACTTGACGATTTGTTTATCATCATATGGCATTCCAGCCTGATGATTTTCAGCATGATCAGGTTTGACACCCACCCAAATGTTCGTTTGCATGTTCGCACCAACCAATAAGTTCGTTTATATGTTTGCATCATACCAATATGTTCGTTTATATGTTTGACACCATACCGATCTAGAACATCTTCGTCCATCTCAATATGATTAAATGCGTCTTTTAAGTCAAGCTTAGAAAAATATTTTTTATTTGCTATTCTTTCTAATAAATCATCTGTCTGGGGAATTGGATAGTTATCTTTACGTGTGGCAATGTTCAGACGTCGCACATATTTTTCCAACAACATTTAATTTACTTTCATTTAATTCAACATAATTTGTTTCTTTATTTTCAATAATAATATTTGTTTCTTTTGGAACTATTGATTGTTTAAATAAAGTGACTGGGCCCCCTATAATCTATCAGGCATTCTATGAAATAAAAGTTCCTTCTCCATCAAATTCATATTGGCAGCCACACTTCATTTGTCGTAAAAATATTCTACAAATTTCTCTTCTGGTTGCCATTTCCGACCTTCAAATTTACTGCGTGTTTCCGGAATGCTCTCTTTAGCACCAAAAACAATTTCCAGCTGCTTCATAATGTCTTCGACGTTTTCAGTTTAGGGATGAACATGACAAAGTGAAAAGTGTACATATCAAGGTTCTTATGACATCGTGGTTTACATTAATCACATCCCTCACGTTATTTAACAATACTAGCCACTGGTTGATGCTTCCTTCACCAGAAAATTCTGGAATTAGATCTCTCAACACGCTTAACTCCAAATTTGACCTCGGAGTTATACTTTTTGACCCAAAGTTGCCATCTATTCTCCTATTCTGAGCGGCATTATGAATTCCATCGTGCGTTTCATCGTTTGTTGCATATTGGCTTTCTGTATCTTGCGACCGATTATTTCCAATAGCAGTCGTCAAAGTAAAGATTTGGAGCCTCTGGTGACGGTAAAGCTGCACAAATTTGGTGAATAAAGGACACTTTAGTACCTGTTGTTGGTAGATCGAGTTTACCGCACCAAAATTTAATGTTACTTAGACTTAAATTGTTTAAGTTTATTCTTTTCATTTTTTTTTGTGTTGTTTTTACAATTAAAATCAAAAAGTTTTACTTTAAATGGTTTACTTTAAATGCGGGTTTTTCAATCCCACTTCTGAATTTAAGTCCGGAACACAATTAGTGAGCCCGTTTTCAATGCATGTCACTCAGAGACTGAAACTCTTTATGATATCACAGTGTTGCTCTCGCGATAGCAAGAGTGCGTCTTGAGAGCTCGCTCTTTAGAGAACCTCTCATAATAGTACTAATACACTTACATACTACTTATTACTACAATATTATATTATTATATGTACTTATTTGATAATTAGTAATTATTCATCATGTATTTCATTCATTCAATTTTATTTTTATAAAGAGGAGGGGTAGGGCGAAGGGCACATACATGTGGTGTAAGCGACATACATATAAACGTGATCGATGGTTAGAGAGAAGGTGCGTTGGTTCGTGAAACAATTTAGAACGACGTGCAGGTCAAAGGAGAACATTACCATGCATAGCAGCAGAGGAGCTATGCTGCATAGTCGGTAGAGACAGGCGACAAAAGACGAAAATGTTGGAAATTTTGAGACATGTGCGTGGAAAAATACATCAGCATCTCACCACGCATCCTGATTGGGTCAAGGTGCCAACAAATACTGCACGACTGAGACCACAGGATTATCTAGTGTGTGAAATACAGCGAAGAAAGCGAAAATAATGTGCGGCATAAGTCAAATTAGTACCGCCAAAGAGCAGAATCCAAGTGCAACATCCTGGCAAATCCTTGAATGAGCAGCAGAAGTGTTAGGCTAAGCCGTAGAAACAAAGCCTAGGAGTTATTCCTAACAGTAAAAACGAAGACTACAACAGTAGAAGAAATGAGAAAAAAGTTTGGAGAATGTGTCAAGGAGCTTGGGGAGGAACCGGAATGGCCAAGGAAATATACAAAAGAACAGAAGATATTCCCATAAGGGAAATAGTGCAATTGGTAATCCCGTTACAAACGCCACTCAGATAGGATAGCGTGGGTGCACTGGATGACCCACAACGACGACAGCTAGCACTGTATAAGAAAACGTACAGCCAAACAATAATTACTATCCAAAAGTAGCAAAACAAGTATGCGAATGAATATTCCAGGCTTGGACAGGTGGAGTGGTTAGCCGATATGTATGGGTTAGAAATAAATATCATACCCAGAAAAAACCATATAAACGAGAAACGACTAGCAAGGTTATGGAAGGAAATTACTAACGCATTCAAGAAGTACTTCTTGTCGAGAGGTTACTTTGGCAGAAGTATTTTGGTTTTTGCTGATTTTCTAGTAATAATAATCTATTCCCTTTTTTTACCTTGGAAATTGCAAAATATTTTAATTTATTTTACAGTGTTCTCAAGCTAACGTTGTTCTGATTAATTTCAATTGTTGAGATATAGGTGTCCTACATGTATATTAGAATGATCCGTTAAAATTTACCCAAACCAAGAGAGACGAGTCATTAGTCAATAAACCTAATTAAAATGAAATCCAAATTTGGAGCAAAAATATTGCTCTCTTAGTTCCATTAAAAAAGAAAACCAGTGCAAAGTTGCCGGACATTTCACATTTCAGTGCTACAAATTCAAAGGCTTGACACCAATAGAAAGGTCTATTGTTCCATATTTTACTCCACTTTAGTGAAAAAAGGGAAAAAGTAAATTCATGTGTGACGGCACAGTCGGCACTGTGGGCAACCGCCCTAATAAAAGTAAAGTAAATGGAGGGTATGAGAACCTAAAAGCCTTACTTGATAGTGGGTCACAGAGCACTGTCGTATCTGAGCTCAGGTTTTAAAAAGCAAACGTACATATGTCAAAATGGCAATTGCACGTGTTAGCCGATCCTAAGTTTTATATGCCAGGTTGTATATGAAGATGTAAAACTGGGAATTGATGTGTATACCAATATTGTAAAAAGTGGGGTTGCAAGGATTGACAGTTTGTTATTCTTAAATAGTGCCAATGACAATGCATGTGAAATCACACCGATGGGCACCATTTTAGATATCTTTGAATATGTGGTCAAGATGAATTATGTTAAAATCATCCGCATATACACAAGTGTATCTGTACTTATCTGTATAGAGCGATAATGTTAGTTAAACTGTTGCATGCAATTATGAATAGGATATGATAGGAACCGAAAGCCGAGAACCTAGTGGTATTCCATTGAATAGAGATTGAATGTTTGATGAGTAGTTTCCAAATCAACCTCTAACTTTTTTATTTGACACAAAATTTATTACATCAGCCAAGATCTTTGGACCGACATTCCAAACTTGCAGTTGGTCTAGGATTGTATAAATGCTATCTTATCAAATGATTTTTCATAATCTTTTCTTTAGAGTAGGTTATCTGTAATAAATTCAAATTATTGGAATTATCAGGCTTGTTTTATATGGTTGCGGTATGAAATGACTAAAAATCGAACTAGAAATAATTGGGATTAACTTATTAACTTAACGTATTAAGATTTTTTTGCGCTCTCGCTTTGATTAATTTGCTTTATTTAACCTGCAGTTAAAAGTTTCATTTGTGCTTTTACAATTAACGATCCAGTTACCGGAAAACAGATTCAACGACCAATAAATTTTATTTGTTGTTAAACAGTTAATCAAAACTATCAGTGCGCTTTCAGAGCGTTTTCTTAGCCTGGGATATTTATTTAAGATGGGCGTGTGTGAAAAGTCACTGAAAGTTAGTTGGCTAAAAAGAAAAAGGACTACAAGTGGATGAAGTGAACTCATTGAACTATAATTACAGACTGATAGAATAGGAAAAAAGCAAAACTAATATATACTATCGAGCATTCGATTACATGAGCTTTTTACAAATATATGATTTTAAACGAAGGTATTTAGGAGTATAAAACACTATCATTACATTTTATTTTACTCAACAACAAAAATTACAGCTTTGTTGTTGACTCGTATACTTTAACTGTAAGTTTCTTTGTATTTTCTTTTGCTTACATTCGCTCTCTCGCGTACACAGTAGTGTTGATGCTGGTGTTTTGTTTGGTCCCGCGTCTCACGATGCCGGGACGTGGAAAAATATATGCGTTTATTTATGCGGCGCATGAGGAAGAGATTTAGAATTTTAACGGTTGGTTTTCTAAAGCTTCGGGAAGAGTTTTCGAAACTGGAAACTCAGTTAAATAGTTATAAACTGTTAAGCGGAATAAAACCATCTCTCGGCATATCTCCCCGATCCGGCAGCATCTGTGCCTTAACGGCTATGTCTTCCTGTAGTGACCCAATAAATCTAAATTCTCAGCACCTAATATCGTCTAGGAGTCCAGCAAAGACTGTAGATGCGGAGGCTTTTGCCATTGTCGCTGGCAATCCTGTCCCGCATGCTGACGCATGTTTGGTAACCGTCTTCTAGAGAAGTTCTCAATGAAATAGTAATAAGCGGAGTTCTTAAAGTATTATCCGCTTCAGTAGCTCCAGTGCCAAATACTGCGGCTGCGATTGCGGTCGGTGCTTCGAGTTCGCTTCTTGTTGGAATTCCACCAAAAAAACAAATCTTTGTTTCGAAGCTAGATCCCAACACTACTTCAGGTGATGTCATGGCCCATATTCGGACAAAAATCGTAGCGCCCAACCGAGTCATTTCGTCTTTTAGTTATAGTGTTCCGCTTGATCTTTTTGAACAAATATGTTATAAAGATTTTTGGTCTGAATACTTAATAATACAGCAGTAAGAGGAAACGGGAAAAGGCTGGCTTCTGCACCTGATAGCACAATAAATACTAATAATCCTTCCCTAACTTCGATCTCGGCAGTACCTGCCGGCGGGTCGAAAAATCGACCTTGAGGATTTTAATTTGCCCGTCAGATAAGTATACCTTGCTATTGCCCTCCTCCTCACACTGCTTTATTGATGGTCTCCTTGAGTTATCCTTAACCTAAGTAAATCCTGTGCATAATATAAATGGAAGATTACTAGATCTTACATGTTTGTTAAATTTTTCCGACTGCACTGTTTCGACAATTGATCCTCTAATTGTTCCGAAGACAATTTCCATCCATCTTTGGACTTCACCATTGACCTTCCTATTATCGATTGTTGGTACCAACTCGTCAGAAGTTATATTGCTGTGGTGCCTTGGAATTTAATTACTCCTTGGCCTATGCCTTGGATGTTTATAATTTTATTGTGTTTTAAGTCAAAGTTATCTGAGTTCAATTTTAGAAGTGATATATCCGCACCTGTTAAAATTGTTTTAGTGGCATGATTTACAAATTTTACAAAAACATTGAGACTAAAATTTATTGAATGTATTTTATTTATTATTCGGTTGTACTTAAAGGGTTTTGAGAGTTATCCGAATTATTTTGCATAACTCTCACATTATTGTTATTGTTAGAGCTTTGGTTATAGTGATAGTTTCCTCTATAGTTTCCTCTATTCTGACCTTGCCGTCTATAACTTCCGCGATTATTGTTGCGACCTCTGTAATAGCCTCTTTCTCGGTTATTACCCCAGCCTGCATTATTATAATTGCTTGCTGTCTGTTTAAAGTGTAGGACAGTGTTAGCTTGGCCAGTTGCCTCTGGGCAACTGCTGACAAATTTAGCAATGGCATCATTCATATTACTGAATGTGCCCGCCTGCATAATAAGTTTTACCTTATCAATAGCGCAGTTTTGTGTCATTGCCTTTACAGCTTGCGATGTACTGTATTTGGATGCCAAATCTGATGATAACCCATCATTTATGTAGGCTCCTTCTAGGGATTTCGCAAGTTTTTCCACCTCTTGGGTGTACTGATTGGCTGTTTTGCTCTTTTGTTGTAAATTGAGGAGTTTGGCAGAAATAACTTCTACTGATTCTCCTTTTACAGACTTTTTCAATTGTGTGATTATCGCAACAATTGTCTGTTCGTTACTTATAAGGTTTCGAGCATGACCTTTTAATTTGGTTTTTATTATCTGGACTGCAATTGCTTCGTGAGTGCCTTTCAGCGTATCAATCAAGTTGAGCGCATCTACGAAACTCAGAAGGTTCTCTATTTTTCCATCGAACTCTGAAATCAGAGACGATGCGAGCTTTAAAAACTCAGTCACAGACTGTTCATTGACCATTGTTGATTCTTCAAGGGGTATTTGTAGCGAAGGTGGTGCTTCTGCGGGCGTTTCAGTTTTTTGTGTGCGTATTTTAGTTTCTATGTCAGATTCTTCGCTCATTTGTTCAGAATCATTTGGACTATCTGTGGCTAGAATTGACTCATCAAATTTCGCATCTGTATTTAATGCGTTTGGTATAAAAATGTGAAGACTATGTCTATCCGAGATTGTTCTGAGCTGTGTTCTTAATCGGTCTAGATTTTCTCTCGCTTGTAGCAAGTATAAGTTATTAAGCCGACTGAACACCTCTGCGAATAGTTTATTAATATTTATTTTTATTAATTTATGTTTATTAATTTTGTAATCAAAATTCGCACATGTTTAGTTTGGTTTTATTTTTTATATTTATGCTTTAATTAAGGCATTTAAATGATTTGTCGAATTCTACTCTATGGTGTTTGACACTTTGAACAATTTTCGGCCATTCCATGGAATGGGTTTATTTAAATAGTCGTACTTTTTAAAATTTAAAACCATCATTTTATTTTAAAACTTGGGGAGGAAAAAATTTAAAAAAATTTTTTTATTTTATTATTCTTTTCTTTTTGTTGTGTTTCATTCATCAAGTAGAAACACAGCGTACCTGCTGCATGCATATAACAGCATATATATGGTATTAACAGTATGAAACTCATCTGTACTCTGCTACCTCCTTGGACTGGAAAATTTTCTCCCGTTATGTCAAGGTATGCTGATCTTATTTGCACCAGGTTTATCGAGCGTTGAGGTGAGTGGCTTTGTTCACTCTTAAAAACCTCTATTAAATCATTAACTATGCTCGGGTGCCTATCATTGATTTTATCGAAGTATTTATCTAATGTGGTCATAGTGTTGTAATACAATAAAGAAATGTTATTTTGATTAAAAAGAAAGAAATAACTCATGCAGAGAAATTAAATTTGCTAATTGTATTAAAATATTTTTTTTTTTATTGAAAAAGAAAGAAAAATTTTTTTTGAATACATTGCTATGACACATTGTTACACTGTGCGCATATATTTTTAGATCTTATCCAGATCGTTAGCTCTGCTTAAGGCTCTTTTAGCTATACACTTATTCTGTTTCAAATATGCTTTGTCAAGAATATATGCGCACATGATTATGACAATTATGAATAGCAATATATTTGTTAATTTCATATCAGCACTTGATGATTCGATTTTGTTGATAACATTCGCAGTGGAATCCATTGATTTTGAATCAATTAATCCCATTATGGGTGTACTATATCTATCATCAAATTTGCTTATTTTACATACATACATACATACATACATACATACATACATATATACTATGTTTTCAAATTAGAAAAATGTAGTTTTTTTTTTTTTACGTTAATTTGAATTTTCTTATATTTTTTTTAGATTTTGGAAAAATTGTTTTTTTTTTACCATTATATTTAACAGGGTTCTACCTATTGGTTTGTATAGCTTTACAGGCTATACATATATTGGGCAGATAATGTTACAATTTTACAATTTTTTAGTTTTTATAATAATTATCCTTTTTAGTTGTTTTACCAGCATCAACTGGTCGTCGCCGGTTGGCTCGCTGATGCTCCCTCGGAGGCGTAAAAGGCGGCCTGCCTTTCACGCTCGTTGTCTCTGCTGCTGATGTCCGGGGCCTATGGGCTCAGGCGTTACCGGTGCCGGTCATCGCACCAGTTTTTTTTTTGCATGTGTATAGGCAATACACACTTTCCAGTGGTCCAGGGCAGTCTATAGGGCACTCTTTGGGCTTCGTTGGTAGTGCTTTGGGTGAAGGACGAGTTTGAGTGTTACAATTAGTTGCTTTCATTATGTTTGAATCTGAGTGAGCGAAGCTTGACTTTAAGAAGTCAAGTTCTTCTTGTAATTTTTGGGCAGTTGCCCAAGGTGGTGGTGCTTTATTCGCATATAATAGCCACTTTATGTGTGCTATTCTTTTCTTAATTTTTTCAGCACCCCACCTCTATTGGCCATAACTCTCTCTCTACTCACTCAGTTTTTTCCATTTGTTTCCTCCTTCCTTGATCTTGACTTGGGTGCTTCTTCGTGTTTTTCTTCTTTGTTTTTTTTTTCTCCGGGCCCAGTTGAACATGACTGCACATTTAAACCGCTGTCACGGTCGCCATGTAATGTTCGAGGGGTTATATTCTTTAATCAGACAAGTTTATGTCTTTTGATTTCAAGTTCTCTTTATTGAATAAATCTTAGTTCTATAACAATTATGTTGTACAGCTAAAGACCACGTAGTTCCACTGCCAGTGACGCCGGCAGAGAGAACGGTCTGCTTATGTATAAATGAAAGAGAGGAGGTGTCATGTTCACTTGGTGACAGAGCCGTCGCGCCTGTTAAATATGCCGACTCAGCTCTGTCCAGTACAATGCACTCATGGTTGGTTACGTTTCCGAAAATGCGTTTGAACAATAATAAATATTGTAACTAAGTGCTACAATGTGTTTGTATTAGTATTTATGTATACAGGGAGTATTCGATATGTGAACATGCTACAATAGCATCCATTTCCACGTCGCGTGTCAGGCTCAAAATATTGCTAAGCTGTATGAGCTTTCACATATGGCGCTTACGAAATCCACGCCTCTGAATAGCCCGCAGTCGCTCCAACGTGCCAATTTGTTCAGTTTTTATGCACGCGGAGGTTATGCGCGCAAAGCTGGAAAATCAACTAACCATTGGTCATTTCCGGGGTTTAAGACTACTTTGTGCCACGTTTTCTCTGGTCCTTGAGGCCACCAGAGAACAGCGCACACCACCATCTAGCTCGCTCGCAAGAATACAGGTTGCTACCTGGTTGGTGCAACTTATTAACTTCATACATCTTGATATCCTTATTTTGTTTAATTGTGGCAACAAACGCAACCAAAATTTCCATCTGCTTCATCGTCCTTCTGGAGCGTCTCGTCCCACTCAGGTCCAGAGCACCAAATGTTCTGCAAAATAATTTTTGGGTCAAAACCTCACTTAACACTCTTCTCTCGCCCCCACACGCTCTCATTAGTAGTTCCGACTTGACCATGTATGTGAGTAAGTCCAAGCTTTGAAACCACTACATTCCTAGAACCTTAACCTTGGCAGCAGCATTACAAACTAACCTCGTTTTGTTCTTGTTTGGATTTGAAACTGTAAATATAGGAAAGCATAAATTCTTACCCCTTTTCATCTTATTTGTTTCCAGTTTCCTAATATAGCCATTTTCTTCTTAGCCTTGCATGGTGTTCACCATAAAACTCTCATCTTGCCATTTTTGCCTCTAAACATTTAAGTTGTCGCATCGCCATCGAGTATGAATCAGCCAACTCTAATTCATCGAACCTCCATAACAAGCCTGTTTGCCAGCATCTTTTTGTTGGGCAGTAGCTAGTCGTCCTTTCCATAATCTGCATCGCGCGTTCATCATCCTTTGATCGTAATTGCTTCGTTGATGCTTGTATTCGCAAAGAATCCAATACGAAGTGTTTCTTCATTGATTCAGTACGAACTGACCGCGTCATTGCATTCACATACATGCAACACAATCAGTGATTGACATCCAACGACATTGTGTCGAACGTATCCAGACCAACCCACTTTACAGCTCGCTGCAACGATGTTATCCTTCTCAGTTTTTCGAAGTTCTGATGGTACGCTCACTTTAATATTATCCAGTTCAATAATTATGCGCGCCTTTACGTTATGATAAAGCGCCATGGGTAATCCTCGGCTTTATCAGCTCATTGTTGACAGATTGGATAGGCAAGTCCAACTGATGTATCGTGCGTACACCTTTAAGATCATACCGTGCTGCATTCAAGCCTCCTGCTGGTATCAACACCAACACTGACGTTCTTTGATAACTCTTCAGTTTTGGATATATCGCATGTCCATTTCAAACATAGCTTCTGGACAGGACCATCCAGTTCTAACTCGTCGGCTAGTCTCGACTCGTCGACTGGTTGTTATTGATGCCTTCAGATGCAGAAGTAAAGCATTATGCATAAGCTTGCACTTATCAATTACGCAATTCCTCTTTCCGGCAGGCTACCACATGATAATTTCCTTTACATTTGATACACAGATCATTCTCACTCCTTGACACGATTCGTTTTGCTGTTCGTTGTGTACAAATATTCGCTCCTTCGGTCTCCTTGTAGCTTCTCTGGTTGGTGGGGCTTATGGTGTGACCATGGAGCATACATTATGATGCCAAATAGCCAATTGTCAAAGTTGGACAAGTTAGCAACACATCCAGGCAAGGTTAAACGGTGCCGTTCCCAATCCAGTATTAGATCGCTAGGTAATTCTTCCATAAGATCACCTAATAATGCTGGATCATGCAAATACTCCTTGAGGTGGATAGCAATAAACGTCCAACGTTGCTCTGCCGGAGCCAACTGTATAACCACGTCCAAGTTATTGGAACGTGCCGATAGTTCTTCCCTCAGCGTATGGAACATTCTCGGGACGCATCAATATGCCTCGAACAGCATCCAGAGCATCCTTTAAGACGTATTTGAAGACGTATTAAATTCTCCTCGTTGCTCATTCCACATCTTTCAGTGGATTGTTCGTAGTGGCTAATAAATAGCGGCTACTCTTCAGGATTGCACCTAAACGTCGGCAGAACTCTATTTAGGATCTGGCGGGCAGTTATCTGGTTAAGTGACAACGTATTTACTCGGCGAACTACCTATGGGCTCATGTTTTGTAAATCAATTGCTGAAACTTTCAGTACTCGCTAAGAATGGCAAGCTCGCTGCACTGATGGTTGATGGTGCCAGTGCAGGCGAAGCCCATGCTGACGAATCAGGCACCATTGGCCTTTCAATCGTTGAATAATCTGCCATCCTTGTAGCAAACGTTCCATCTAGAATCGCATTGTGCGAAATCGAAGTCAAAACGCTGCCTCTTGAAGGCGTCGATGTTGTTTGACCATCCGACCCTTGGTTGGAAGGCATTGTTCCGTTCTGCGGTACTATAGAGCTCACCAAATAATCTTGGATCTTAGCATCAAATTCCGGTCTAGGTGCATCTCGGTCTTCATTTCCGCTACTGCCTCAATGTTATGCAACTATTCACGTCTGCCGCAGTTGCTCTCTCGAGGAGGTTGTTAGGAAAATGGCAATGTAATTGACACCAGGTACTCCAAAGCCACGATTCCCATGAGCAAGAAATATTCAACTCTGTGCAAATATTTCTGGAGCCAGGAAAATATTGCACAAGCGTAAGAAATATTCAACTCTGTAGAAATATTTCTGTAGCCAAGAAAATATTTCAGGTGGTTGGTTTGCTAGCCGACCGTAAGCACTCCAAAAATAAGAAACATTTACCTTGAGCGAATGTGCTTATGCGTTGCTGAAATCTTTATTATTCATTATTTAGCATTTCATTTAATTATTAACATTTTATTTCCAAATTCAATTTTTACATTTTTGTTACTTTGCTCACGACCGCTCTGTCTGCTTGCCAAATTTTTCTCTAATTGTACGCCGTCGTAGCGTCTGCAGCTAAGCCAAAGAGCGAACACAATGGAGAGAAATTATTCTGTAAACGGGACTTTTCGAATAATGGGCAGGGGCGAATCTATTACAATCTACATTGGCGCGGGGCGTACTTCGTTCTCAATGCAACAGTAACACTCATTCTACATAATCTATAATAATAATCACTGAATTAATTCATATAAATTTTAGTTTTTCATATTTTTTTTTTAATAACTTCATGTGTAATTGTTGATCATATTAACTATCTCTTCAAGTGTATTTAGCTTTATCATAAAACGATAAATTGAGTTCAACGACCTACATAGAGCAAATCAGATAATTATTATTCACTGATGAAAAATAAAGACATTTAAGAGCATTATTTGATTTGCCCAATTGCAGATGGTGCAACTAAAATCTACCCAATACAGATTATTGATTCCCAAAATGAAACCAATGTCTTCTCTCGTTCGAGTTTTCAAATGAAGTCAGTTACATGAATTTCGTAAGCAATGAAAGTAATCTTTTCGTACAATGTAAGTTGATATAATGGGATAAATATAACAATAATAAATTAGTGTAATGAAGCTGTGAAAACATTTCTTTTTTCTTTAATTACATATTGTTTATTTATTTGCGATCTATTCCAAGGGGACAATAAGCAAATGTGAGGGCTGTGAAAACATGACTTATGATTAGCCTCCTCCAACATACTCCCCCATTAAAGAATCTATTAGTGTCTTCAATCGAGTTAAATTGAATTCTTAACAGGATATCGGTGCAAGCTTGCAGATCGGTTGGCGAATAATTTCTTTTTCTTTTGTTCAGTTGATTCCTTGCTATGTTGCTCTCTGGTTGCAAACATTTCGTTCGCTCTTGTAAAATGAATATATAATCCCGTTTCCATAAGTTCGAAAAACGCTATTTGAAATAGAAAAATCGCTGCCAACAAGATAAATAAGAACACGGTTTGGCCGATAAGCAGATACGCTGGTGGTAGAATCGTAATCTATTGACCTCTATCCAGAAAAGTTTTTGGAAGCCTTCAAGTTGTGAGCTCACAACGACAAAATTATTGACGTTGTCACAATAGATCCTTTTGGGAATACCTTGTCGTCCAATAAATCGCTTTAAATAGAGAATTAAGTTATTAGCAGAGAGATCTGAAATATGTTCTGTATGTATCGCCTTTGAAGCGAAGTAAACATACTAGCTAGATATGATTTATACGTGAGAAAAGCCCTCACATATCCACTCCGCGAATAAGAAAAGACCAGGTTGCCAGAACGCGGTCAGCAGGGAGATTATTTGTCGCATAAAGGTCGGCTTAAAGTGGTAACAATGAGCAGACTGTCCGACGACTTGTCGAACTATTTCGCGAGCATTTATTATACATACAGTAAAACAAAGAATACCAATCAGAAACTTAGCGCCTTTATAAAAATTTCTGCGATGCAGATTTTGGAAATATATTCGGGTGAAACAATGGTTTACTGGAAGTAACAATGGGAACTTAGCTTCCAATGGTATGGCCGGCATCCAACAAGCATGACATGAACTATTTGTGTGCCTACTTTCTCTTCTTTCTTTACTATTGTCTTGTAGAATCAATGGGAAATCGGATGAAAACTCGAAACATGTATGCTACAACACGTACAATCTTCTGAAACGATGAAAGTCTGCCGATAATGTGATGAACTATGCTGAATTTCGAACCACCATTACTATATGTCACTAGGGATCTTCCCACTTCTTTTTCGTTGAGATCATAGTCCCTCTTGACTTCAGGCTGAGGCTATTGGGTTGAATCAAGTTTTAAAAAGTTCGGACCATAAAACCATATTGAATTCATCAATTCACTGGCTGCACAATGATGAGACACTTTAGCAACGGCGTTATCATTTCCAGGCACATGAAGCCAGATAATATACCCCGATTGGGTTTGTAAGATGGAAACGCAATTTGCAATAAAAATTTTTGCGTTGATGAAACAACGGTAGAGTCTGTCTAAAAGTATATATTGTGCTAAAGAGTGATCCAACTTCCTCCTTAACTCTTGTCCATGTATGAAAAAGTAAAACAGCGGCACAAAAGTCCAAACGAGGTGTGACTTTGTGGGAGCTACTCTTGATCTGGATATAATTAATGATGTATAGAGCACTCCATTGATATTCGTCAGTGAATAAATACAGCTTGTTCTGACGCACCAGAAAATCCATGAGTCTCGTTTATGTAGTTTGGTGACGTGTTAACGAATCGAGGAACCCGAATCATAGGTAAATTGTGAAGATCTTCTTCAATGTCTTCCCATTTCGTCTGTAAAACAACTGGCAATTTGTCATCTCAGTCTAGACGCTCAATCCATAAGTCTTGCTTCAGGATTTCGCAGTTCACTCCTTGGTGCAACCAGAACAAGCAGATCATAAAGTCTAGCCATGACAGATACAATATTACGTTTTTTAGGATTACTGAGACTACAGTAAATGATTTTGAATATGAATATATAAACCGCTTTAACAATAACACGAGTCCCTTAGTACATTGCTCAAAATTGGAAAAGAGAGTAGTGTTAAATACGTTGCCGTATGTCTCATTAAAAGAAAAAACTGCGAAACACCCGGTTTCATGTACGACAACATTCTGCGAATGCACCGATAAAAAAAATGATATGTATTTATAAAACTAAAGAATGACCGACTGACAAACAATTGTTGCTCAATCCAGAATTTCAAAAAAAAAAGCACTTCGTAGGTCTATTGCATTAGTCAAGAGAGGACAAAACAAAATGCACACTAGATCGGTACGTGAGAAAAACATACAGGTCACCTTACAGCAGATTCGCTTATTATTAAATTAGCATTACAATATTCTAACAGAAGGTCACCAAAGAGCAGCTAGTGCATTTTATAGTGAAGGTAGGATAAATCGATAGCAGCCCTCGCTAGACATAAAGTTACGTTAGCTAAGGTAACGGATCTAGAAAAAACATTAGCCATGAACGACGATACAATGCCAACAGAGGGAAACTCGGATCCCACCATGGCAGAAAAAATAGTTGTAGACAGGGAATGTGTAAAACAAGTTTCGGCTGCAATCCCAGAATTTGACGGTCTGGACTACGAATTGTAGGAAGATTTGGCTATAGAGGTCATTAAGATCATTAAGTCGAAAATTACTGGTCCGATCCTGTATAATACAGATAATGCTGAAGAACAGAGTCGTCGCAGGTAATCATGAAACAATGCCAAAATGAGAGAATTCGTATATTGGAAGCTGGAAACTTCAGAAACTTCAATGATGCCATGGGTAAATATATCCATTGCACCACCGAAATGACTGGCAGTCCTAGAACAATATTATTTCAGCAAGGAAGAAGTACTAGAGGTAAATGTTACTTAAATCCGCAACGTGGTAGAGGTGATGGCAGAGGTAGTCACTATGCCAACTATAATAATGGCCATCAAGGTAATTATCAAAATAATCACAATCTTAATAATAGATAACTTTAACATACAAAACAAAAAAAACACAATGTTGATGTATCCCAGAGTAACTCGAAAAACATCCAGGATCCTTAGATACAGAAGATTAAATAAAGAACACGTTCATACAATCAATTTCAATCTCAATATTTTCATATCATTTTTCCATGTGCAAACAAATAAAAAACTCACATTCTTAATAGATACAAAATGAGAGGTGCAGATATTTCACTTTCAAAAGAAGATTCAGATGTCTTTAGTGACAACGAAACAAATCATAAAATTAATATTCAAGGCTTTGGAGAAGGGGCAACAAAATTCAATTATCTAGCCTCAATAGATCTGCAAACAGACAAATACATAATTCCACACAATTTTCATCTAGTACTATCAAAACTTCCAATACAAATTGATTGTGTTGTAACGAAAGTCGTCTCTTTGGTGTGTCTCGTGGCCGAGCGGTTGGTTTCAAGATGGTCAAAATGGTATTGGGGTTAATAAGGCAACAGTAGCACGACACGTGGAGATCGGATGGATTCTTCAATTCTTTATTTTTCACAATCTTTAATTCACGCTTACTTATCTAGACAGGAAGTTCTATTCTTAAGTCAGCTGCGCCACTCCAAAAACGAGCAGCTGGTCTGGCCGGCTTTTCTTAGCAAACATTGGCGTTGCCAATCGGTGTTATCGGCGAGGTGGGAGGGCTCGATTTTTCGGCGCTATGACACCGGCCGTCGCCGTTACATTACCCCCTCCTTAGACTCGAGGCTCCTGACCGAGTACCAGATTTTGGCGGGGATCCGGGAGGCAGACGGCTAGCCGGTTCACGTGCACCGTTTTCGTTGCTCGTTTGCAAGGGGGGCGGACTTCATAGACCAGGTCAGATATCCGGCGTACCACCGTTGTAGTGCCGATCCAGTCAGATTGTAGTTTGGGGCAACGGCCTACTCGGCGAGAAGGTGCATACAGCCATACATTGTCGCCAGGGTTGAATTCCAATGGGTTCGAGCGCAAATCGTAGCGAGCCTTGTTAGCCTGTGCCGCAGCAATTAGTTGGCGGCGCGCATTCACATTTACCATTCGTAGTTGGTTCTGAAGCGTCTCTACAAATTCGGGGTATTCCTGAAGACCCAGCGTCGGATTGCCGAATAACAACTCGCAGGGTAGTCGAATCTCGCGTCCGAAAGTCAACATGGAGGGTGAATATCCGGAACTCTCGTGTGGCGCGGATCTGTATGCCCATAACGCTAGTGGTAGCAGCTCATCCCAGTCATGCTGATTAGTGAACACAAATTTTGCCAAATAATCCAGTAGGGTGCGGTTGAATCGTTCGACCATCCCGTCGGACTGTGGATGCAGTGGTGTAGTGCGGGTCTTCTCTACGTTTAAGAGTTGCATGCAGGTTTGGAAAACACTCGCTTCGAAGTTGCGTCCTTGGTCGGAATGTAAGACAAATGGACTACCAAAACGGCAAAAGACTTCTTGGACCAGAACTCGGGCTACCGTTTCCGCGGTTTGATCAGGGATAGCTGCGCATTCAGGCCATTTGGTGAAATAGTCCATTACCACAGCAACATAGCGATTGCCCCGAGGTGTCGTCGGTAAAGGGCCCAATATGTCAATTGCCAGGCGCTCGAAGGGTGCTCCCATGGTACTTGGTTGCAGGCGTCCCCTAGTCCTTAGATGCGGCCCTTTGCGGGCATTACACGTGGTACACCGAGCACACCAGATAGCGATGTCGGCGCTCTGACCGATCCAGTAATACCGTTTCTTGGCTTTGGCTAACGTTTTCTTTACTCCGAAGTGGCCACCAGTAGACGAGTCATGTACGCCACGAATGGCCAGGTCAATTAGCGAACGTGGTACCAGGGCTACCGGTGCGTTCTCGGCGTTCTTTATGGTTATGATTCCCAGGTCATCCAACGCAAGTCGGTCGAAGAGATGCCACAGCGCTCTTACTTCTGGACTCTCACCCCAGAGAATCGTTTTCGGCGGCCGTTCCGCAGCAGTCAGCACCTCTCGTACTTTCGTGTTGATCCGTCTTTTTTCTTGACGAGAACTACAGGAGATGACCATGGGCTAGCAGACGGGCGAATTACGCCACGCTCTTTCATGTCTTCGACCAGCTGCATTACTTCCGTTTTACGAGCGACGGGTATTCGTCGGGCCATCTGCTTAATAGGACGAGATTCCCCCGTTTCAATGTGATGCGTAGCCAGATCAGTTTGGCCAGTCTCGTCATCTTTCCAAGCGAATATTTGTCGATATCGAGCTAAGAGTTCACTCAGCAACCTCTGTTGCGTCGGTGGTAATTCGGGGTCCCATGGCTGGTTCCACTCTGCGGTAGTCGATCGGGTGTCTTCAGGTTGACTTGGCTGCAGCACTTCCACGGGGTCTGCTTTACCCAGGATGAGAGTGGGTGGCAGGACTTTTTCGTGTAGGCTGAGGTTCAAGATTCGGGCAGTAAGGTAGCCCGATTTTGCCCTGAAAAGGCCGGGTCGCAGTATGACGTCGTCAGCCAGTTCCGAACAGCTGCCCTCTTCTAAAACC
The DNA here is from genome assembly GCA_037075365.1 of Drosophila emarginata. Lineage (NCBI taxonomy): Eukaryota > Metazoa > Arthropoda > Insecta > Diptera > Drosophilidae > Drosophila > Drosophila emarginata. The sequence continues at coordinate 898,692 of JBAMCD010000291.1, forward strand.
ATCGTCTTCGAAGGCTCTGCGTCCGTACATTCCAACCGGATGCGCGTCTCGGAGCGCGGCGGCAAGCAAGCAGAGACCAGGAGGTACAAGGGGTGACTGTTCGTCTCTTGCACACCGAAGAGCGGCAGGGCGCCCCAGCTAAATCTCAGTTTCAGTTCCTCCAGGTCGACCACTGCTTTGTGCTTCAGCAAGAAATCCATCCCGAGCAGGGTTGGCGTCGTTCCATCCACCATGAGGAACGTGTGACTCACCCGTCTGCGTAACATGCGCATTTCGACTGTCGCTTTTTGGTTTGACGTGAACGTAGCCGATGAAAGACCATGGAGCGTTACGCGGCATGGTGTGGTGTGAACCGTGCGCTGGGCATCTTTCCAGTTTAAGAGTGAGACAGCATCCACAATCATAGGGACTGGCTTTTGCTGAAAGAAAACAAGGCAATGTAAACTTTGTACACCAGTACATCCATAGGAATACGTAGCTTGGGTACCGCCGGTAGTCCCAAGCTGGACGCTAAGTGTAGGTACGCCTTTCTCCAGCGTAGACTCAGGTTTCTCTGGGTGCAAATCGCTCTCCTGGGTAGGCTCGGATTCACCAAACAAGCGGATTAACACGCTTTCTTCCTAGTACTATCAAAACTTCCAATACAAATTGATTGTGTTGTAACGAAAGTCGTCTCTTTGGTGTGTCTCGTGGCCGAGCGGTTGGTTTCAAGATGGTCAAAATGGTATTGGGGTTAATAAGGCAACAGTAGCACGACACGTGGAGATCGGATGGATTCTTCAATTCTTTATTTTTCACAATCTTTAATTCACGCTTACTTATCTAGACAGGAAGTTCTATTCTTAAGTCAGCTGCGCCACTCCAAAAACGAGCAGCTGGTCTGGCCGGCTTTTCTTAGCAAACATTGGCGTTGCCAATCGGTGTTATCGGCGAGGTGGGAGGGCTCGATTTTTCGGCGCTATGACACCGGCCGTCGCCGTTACATTACCCCCTCCTTAGACTCGAGGCTCCTGACCGAGTACCAGATTTTGGCGGGGATCCGGGAGGCAGACGGCTAGCCGGTTCACGTGCACCGTTTTCGTTGCTCGTTTGCAAGGGGGGCGGACTTCATAGACCAGGTCAGATATCCAGTTCCGAACAGCTGCCCTCTTCTAAAACCATCGTCTTCGAAGGCTCTGCGTCCGTAGAGACCAGGAGGAGGAGACCAGGAGGTACAAGGGGTGACTGTTCGTCTCTTGCACACCGAAGAGCGGCAGGGCGCCCCAGCTAAATCTCAGTTTCAGTTCCTCCAGGTCGACCACTGCTTTGTGCTTCAGCAAGAAATCCATCCCGAGCAGGGTTGGCGTCGTTCCATCCACCATGAGGAACGTGTGACTCACCCGTCTGCGTAACATGCGCATTTCGACTGTCGCTTTTTGGTTTGACGTGAACGTAGCCGATGAAAGACCATGGAGCGTTACGCGGCATGGTGTGGTGTGAACCGTGCGCTGGGCATCTTTCCAGTTTAAGAGTGAGACAGCATCCACAATCATAGGGACTGGCTTTTGCTGAAAGAAAACAAGGCAATGTAAACTTTGTACACCAGTACATCCATAGGAATACGTAGCTTGGGTACCGCCGGTAGTCCCAAGCTGGACGCTAAGTGTAGGTACGCCTTTCTCCAGCGTAGACTCAGGTTTCTCTGGGTGCAAATCGCTCTCCTGGGTAGGCTCGGATTCACCAAACAAGCGGATTAACACGCTTTCTTCCTCCTCGCCGGCATCCTGGGCTCCAGCTGTGGGCTCCACCAGCCAAGACCTACTGGACGACGCCGATAAGCGTGGTTCACAGCGATCGGTGGGAACCTCTGATGCGGTGGGAATAGCCTGCGTTGAATTGGCAAGCGACTCGACCACCGCAACGGTGGGTAAAGGGCAGCGAAGGTTTGAGTGTTGGGCGTCGCGACTTCCTCCTGAATTCGAATATTCCGTCAGCTGGTGGTAACTGGGCCGCAATATCGCTTCTGCTCCATCGACTGTCGGGGCGGATTGCGGATTGCGTGCCCGGCAGTTTTTGGTTGGGGCATTCTTGTTTACTGCCAATGTCTGCCTCGAGACCGGCCGCGGTAGGAATCTCAGTTGCATTGGAATTGCGACCGCGTCTCCGTTTCCCGCGCGCTGGCAGATCCCGATTTTCTTCTACTAACTGCGTATGTAGAATAGTTCTGCCAGGAGTGCGTCAAACTTGTGCTTGCACTCGCATCGCCATGTCGAGTGCCTCTTGCAGCTGGCACGGTTTACTCTAGATCACTAATCCCTGCAACGGGGTGTCGCTAATGCCGTCCACGAACTGCTGAACCAATATTTGGTCAAACATGTGCTCGGGCATGCCGCTGAACGCTCCTTGGGCCAAGCGTTCCAACTCCAGTGCGAAATCCGGTAAGGATTCCCTTGGTCCCTGCACTCGGTGACGTAGTCGCTGGTAACTAGCCCGGCAGTCCAACATTAAACGTTGCCGCATCGCATCTCGCAACGCCGTATAGGTCAGCATGCCGTAGTACGTGGAAGCGCGAACACGCAAATTAAGCACGATGCCCAGACACTTTTCTTCCTCTGACCAGCGATAATAGATCGCTACCGTTTCCAAAAGCCGTTCAAATTCGATCCATGAGCCGGAGCCATCGAACAGCGGCAGCACGTTTGGATTGAACTGAATGGTCGGCGGTGTCCGGGTCCAAGCTGTGCCATACGTCGTGGAGGCTGCCTGCGGCTGCACCTCCTGTCTTTGCTCCGGCGATCCATCCCATGCCGTGCATAAGGGTGGTGTGGGCGGTACAGGAATTGCCGTGGGCTGCGAGTTTGCCAGTGTGCGCTGTAGCGCATCAAAAATGTGATCAATCTTTTGATTCACCGGGGCTACTGATCGTAGCCTCCATCTCGGCTGTTGCGTCCCTTCCTCCTAGGCATGACTTCTTTTTTTCCCCCACGTGGTGAGGCTCTTTGCAGAAGCCGGACTTAACCCCACACCTGACACCAATGTAACGAAAGTCGTCTCTTTGGTGTGTCTCGTGGCGTAGCGGTTGGTTTCAAGATGGTCAAAATGGTATTGGGGTTAATAAGGCAACAGTAGCACGACACGCGGAGATCGGATGGATTCTTCAATTCTTTATTTTTCACAATCTTTAATTCACGCTTACTTATCTACACAGGAAGTTCTATTCTTAAGTCAGCTGCGCCACTCCAAAAACCATCAGCTGGTCTGGCCGGCTTTTCTAAGCAAAAATTGGCGTTGCCAATCGGTGTTATCGGCGAGGTGGAAGGGCTCGATTTTTCGGCGCTACCACACCGGCCGTCGCCGTTACAGTATATTAGGCATTGATTTTATTAAAAATTTAACTGCCAGATTGATTCCAACCCCTTGAAAGACTGGTTTATAGTTAGACCAAATATAATAATTAAAAATTCCCAATTTCCAACTGCTACCAATGAAAGGGAAAATATTATCATGCCTCAATTAACTAAAAATTTTCCGTCCCTAATTCAAATCAAAATTAACAGAACTGTGCAGCAAATATAGTGAAGCGATCACAACAAATAAATTTTATAAGCAAAAATTTAGATTGAAAGATAAGGAACTTGTCTATATAAAAAATTATCGAAGGTTGCATAGCCAAAAAGAAGTAATAGAAAAACAAGCGAGAAAATTGATCCTTCGCAAAATAGTCGAACCGTCTGTGTCTCAATATAACAACACTTGCTACTTGTGCCAAAGAAATCATCACAAAGCTCCGAAGAGAAGAAATGGAGATTTATAATTGATTATAGACAAATTAATAAAAATTATTGCCCGACATATTGAGGATATATTAGAACAATTAGGTAAGGAAAAATATTTCTCATGTCTTGACTTAATGATTTAAGTTCAGGGGATATAATGTCATTTTCAACGAGCAACGGCTCATATCGCTTCACGCGATTACCATTTGGGTTAAAAATAGCGCCAAATTCATTCCAGAGAATGATGACTATAACAAGGATTCCTTTATATGAATGATTTAATAATAATTGGTTGTTCCGAAAAACATATGCTAAAAAACCTAACTGATGTTTTTGACACCTGTAGGAACCACAACTTAAAATTACATCCACAAAAATGTTAATTTTTCATGCATGAAGTGACTTTCTTGGGTCATAAATGCACAGATAAAGGAATTTTGCCAGATGACACAAAATATGATGTTATCAAAAATTATTCAGTCCCAAATGATGCGCACAGCGCTAGACGATTCGTTGCATTCTGCAACTATAACAGACGTTGTATTTAAAACTTTGCTGATTATTCACGTAACATGAATGGACAATTGAATGCCAAAATGCATTCCAATAACTCATAAGTAATTTAATGCAGCCCTCAATATTACATTAACCTAACTTCGACAAAGAATTTTACATAATAACTGATGCGAGTAAGCAAGCGTGAGGAGCGGTTTTAACTCAAAACCAGAAAAGTCTTCAACTTCCAGTATCATATGCATCATTCACTCAAGGTGAAAGCAATGAAAGTACAACTGAACAAGAACTAGCAGCTATTCATTGGACAATTACTCATTTTCGACTATATATTTATGAGCATTTATAAAATAGGCAATACATTTTTAAAATCATTAAGAGTAGGGCTACTCAACCCGGTGACCATGATAAATAATGAAAAAGAAGAAGAAGCAATTATGTCTAAATATCATGATGATCCGATTCAAGGATCATGAATTCTGCTTAGTCTATGATTTACAGTGTACTTATGTAGGCCCCACTGCATAGATCGTTTTAGCTTCACCTTTCATTATGAATCAGAATAGTAAGTCTTTATTGCTGACTCTAGTAAGGGTGGTGAATGAATTGATAGCCAATAATGGTTATTAGAAGGTTACCCGAGATTACTTATAAACTATGATGGGTAGGAAATGTAAACAGTTGGAGATGTTTTTACATCTAATGTTTTTCCGTATTTTATAAAAGTACTGTGTTTGTGTTTTATAAAGTAACCATAAGTGGCACTCCTATGAGAGAGCAATAGTAGATACTAAGGGTTCATTAAAATGGTAACGAATACCCAATACCCAATATCCCTGATATGTCACCTTACTAAATATGTTGTAGCCATTCCTGTTCCAAACAAAAACGCTAATACTATTGCTAATATTTGAGTTTTTGAATCTTTTATATTAAAGTACAGTCCAATGAAGACGTTCACTACGGACATGGGAACTGAATATAAAAATTCTTTAATAACGGATTTGTGCTAATATTTAAAAATAGAAATCATTCCGTCTACTGCACACTACCAATAAACTGTTGGAACAGTGGAAAGAAGTCATATAACTTTCAATGAATACATCCGATCATATACATCCGTAGATAAAACAGATTGCGATGTATGGCTTCAATATTTTGTATATTGTTTTAATACAACACAGTCTATGGCACATAACTATTGTCCATACGAGCTAGTTTTCGGCAAACAAAGTAACTTGCCAATATATTTGAATTCAATAGATAAGACAAATCCATTATTCAATATAGAAGATTATGCTGAGGAATCAAAATTTAGGTTAGAGCAAGCTTACAAAAGAACTAGGATCTTGATAGAACAATATGAGGCTAAAAGTAAGGAACATAATAAACTTTGAATTATATAGAGCAGATAGGGTTTTAAAAAAAATGAAACGGGCCATAAATTAGAAACTAAGTATCTAGGCCCATATACAGTAGATTCAATAAAAGATAGACTGTTTTAATTAGAGATAACAAAAATAAAAAAACAAAATGTACATAAGGCTATGTTAAAAATTTTCAAGTAAAATCCAAATTCAAAATCATTTTTACCATAACTTTAATATTAAAATAAAGAAAAGAAAAACTAATTAATAAAGCCTTGAAAAAAAATAAACATACTGAGGAAAGATATACATAAAATCATACATGTTTTCAAAACAAAAATAAATAACCTATACATAAAGAAAAAGAATTTTAAGGCAGAAAAAAAGAAGTATAATAAAACCAAAGAGACAAAAGTAATAACTACATATTCATTATATTAGTTTATTTTTTAGAAAGAGAGAGGTGCACTTAAATAAGTATATAAACATTTAGGTCGACCTGAAACACTTTGTTCAGGTACAGTAATAGTGAAACATAAATAAATATATACCTATGTATGATTGAATGCATGTACATGCATATATTCATTTGTATGAAAATATATGTTAACGTTAGCTAAAATTAAATCAAATGGGGCTTAGTTAAATTGGACACCTGGCATTATTTGCGTTGCGATAACGCTGACGATGCACCAAGACCATTGAGTCCCCATCTCACGAAGTGCAATTTCAGCGTTCTTCAACAGCGACATTCGGCTCAGCGACAAGTTAGGGTTAACTTATAACAATAAAATCGTTTTTGATTAAAATTCAAGCAGACGCGATTGCACTGCTCAAATAAACGCACCGGCTACTATCGAACAGCTTATTTCTTACAACCTGCTATGAGATACGTAGAAATAAGAATTCCATTTGTATTATATGCAGACTTCATTTTATATAATGCTTTTGATTGTGAGCGCATTATTTGGTTTTGATTATTTTTCACATGCAAAAAGTTGCACAGTGGTCTAGAATTAGATGAACAGTAACGAAACCGACTCATTGGACTCACTTGAAGAAATACCTGGGGACTTGTACAAAGAAGTTTTAACAGAGATACAATTAAAACAAAGAACAGACATGAACCCAGAACAGTTAAACACCTTTCTAAATGCAGCGATTAAAGCTGCATTGCAAACTCAATAAAAAAACTTCAAAATACAAATGCGAGAAATTACAGACAAATTAAGCAAAGCAACCGTGGTAAAGGTATATAAAGATGTCAGAATCGTACCCAGTGGAAATTACGACGAACCGCTTGATGCGATTAAGTCACTCCCAGAGTTTTGCGGCGTACAAGAACAGTATGTGTCTTGGCGTCAAGCAACAAAAGCTTTACAGGCTTTACAGCGCGTAAAACGGAAGCATCCGCCGTGAGATCAAGCAAATCTCACGTTGTCGTCGTTTTACACGAAGCTAAACTTTGATGCAAACATAAACATTAGATTTCATCCATTCCCATTCACATGGTTGAACAGGAGATGAGTACTCTATGGCAGAGCAATAAAGTGGAAAAGAAGCTCACGCTTCTTACCAATGAGACTATCATGTCATATATTATGAACGAGAAGTACAGATCGGACGCTCTTCAAATCTTTATTTCAAGTCTTAAAAAAAGCATTACAGCCCAGCCGTTGAAAACTGCACTGGCACTGGTACAAGAGGTTGAAGCCAACCATGATAGGTATGCTTTTGCGTCAAATTATGCCAGAAGCATAGAAGAAAGGGATAAAAGAAATAATGGTCATCAACAAATATCAGAACCAGCGTGAACAGAGAGATAAGGGAAGTAAATGAAAAACCCGATGGGGACAAACCGTTGAAAAAATTGGAGTCAGCCCAATCCCAAGAGGTCAAACACCTCTGTGAGATACTCCGTCCATAGGCGACAGTGGATGAATCACCTGTCCCAAGAGGATAATGAGGATGACTTCAGTACTCACAACGTTAATTTTTTAACGGTGCATCCCGTTCGTAAAGCGACCATTAGCAGGGGTCACTCTAAAGTTCCTATTGGATACGGGGGTGTCGAAAAACTACTTGGGTCCCGATAGCCTCGCGCATATTAACACTACTCTTATATAAACTCCTTTTAATGTAATATCGATACATGCCGTACAAAGCATAAATCACTAATGTACCCTGTCAGTTTTTGGACTCGAAAGTCCAATTTTTATTTTACCATTATTGTCCACGTTCGAGAGCATAAGTGGATTGGACCTCTTAACAGAGGCTGGTGCTATTATCAACATAAAATGAAGCAACCAAGTCGTCCTTGCCGACATTGAGTATACCCTGTACCAAGTAAAAGTATCCCATAAAGTCAAAAATAATCAAAGTCGCTATCAATTTCCAAAAAAAATTCTCTTAGCATGCACTGCTTGCCATGCAGCAACAGCGAACGCATGCTATCTCGCTCACACTTAATAGCCCATTCTGCATGGGGCGTTTCAGTACAAAACGGAAATACGTATATCTCCGATAATTATTAACCGATTTCGGTCAAATTCGGTCAGCTGGTGCATTTTGGCTATATTAATGTGCATGCCAATAAGAATACGATATGTTTAATATTGCCCTAGTTATAGGTTTTTCCCAAATTGCGGGGGCGGAAGTGGACGTGGCAAAAATTTGAAACAAACTTAACCTGTCTACACAACAGACGGATGTTGACACCAAATTTGGTTGCTCTAGCTCTTATAGTCTCTGAGATCTAGGTGTTCATACGGACGGACGGACAGACGGACATGGCTCAATCGACTCGGCTATTGATACTGATCAAGAATATTTATACTTTATGGGGTCGGAAAATTCTCCTTCTGCCTGTTACATACATTTTAGCGACTTTAATATACCCTTTTACCCTATGGGTACAGGGTATAAAAATAGGGTCATAAAATACAAAAATGGGATTAAAAAGATAGAGTTCCATAAATGTCACAATGTTAATTCCACTAAGATTGAAGACACTGAGGTCCCTTTGGTCGTTAAAAAAGAATTCACAAGCATGATAAAGAAATACATAAAGGCATTTGCAGACCCCCTACTATATTGTAATAATTCAATTCACAAGTTTTTGTTATTGTTTTATTTTTCGGCAGCAGAAAAGGTCTGGCATTCTTTAAGAATTCTTTTATAATCTTTTATTGGCACTCTTTTAGTTTGCCTTCAACCGATTATTCTTATTCTACGTATTAAGTATATAAGTAAAAAGTATATCTACGCAGAAGGCATACATTCCAAGCGTGAACTACTTGAGCATCAAAGTGCATGCTCAGCATTCCCACGCACCACTATTGGTCCGTCTGCACATAGACGGATCGGATTACGTTATGCGCTGGAATGCTTACGTTAAGTTTCGTTGGTCACTTGAATTATATAATTGTATGTAACTCGTAACAAAGTGTCACTATACGCATTTAGCTTATACTCTATATATTATATAATCTATACTATATATATTGAAGGGTACATTTACTATAATATAACACTTCAGTTAGCGGAACAATCCGAACAGAAGATAGTGAGCCAATTAACTCGAAGCTTTACCCATTTCGCGCCCATTGGAAATGGGTAAAACTTTGTCAAAAAAGAAATAAAGGAATTGTTAAAAAATAGCATCATACGGCCATCTTGCTCTTCGCATTACAACCCAATCTGAGTCGTCGGCAAGAAAGGAGTCGAGGATGTTGATGATGTCATAATTTTTTCCAAAAGCGAGCGAGACCATGTACGGGACATAGACCAAGTTCTTAGGTGCCTCTTAGTCGCCAACATGAGAGTCGCCAAAGAAAAATCACATTTTTTCAAAAAATTTGTCGAGTTTTTGGGATTCGTGGTTTCCAGCAGCGGTACAAGGACAAGCGAAGACAAGGTGAAAGCGATCCAAATTTTCGAAATTCCAACCAATTTGCTTGGGGTAAGATCTTTTTTAGGTCTTGCAAGCTATTACATGTGCAAACAAATAAAAAACTCACATTCTTAATAGATACAAAATGAGAGGTGCAGATATTTCACTTTTAAAAGAAGATTCAGATGTCTTTAGTGACAACGAAACAAATCATAAATTTAATATTCAAGGCATTGGAGAAGGGGCAATAAAATTCAATTATCTAGCCTCAATAGATCTGCAAACAGACAAATACATAATTCCACACAATTTTCATCTAGTACTATCAAAACTTCCAATACAAATTGATGGTATATTAGGCATTGATTTTATTAAAAATTTAACTGCCAGATTGATTACAACCCCTTGAAAGACTGGTTTATAGTTAGACCAAATATAATAATTAAAAATTCCCAATTTCCAACTGCTACCAATGAAAGCGAAAATATTATCATGCCTCAATTAACTAAAAATTTTCCGTCCCTAATTCAAATCAAAATTAACAGAACTGTGCAGCAAATATAGTGAAGCGATCACAACAAATAAATTTTATAAGCAAAAATTTAGATTGAAAGATAAGGAACTTGTCTATATAAAAAATTATCGAAGGTTGCATAGCCAAAAAGAAGTAATAGAAAAACAAGCGAGAAAATTGATCCTTCACAAAATAGTCGAACCGTCTGTGTCTCAATATAACAACACTTGCTACTTGTGCCAAAGAAATCATTACAAGGCTCCGAAGAGAAGAAATGGAGATTTGTAATTGATTATAGACAAATTAATAAAAATTATTGCCCGACATATTTCCACTCCCTAGGAGTCTCATGTCTTGACTTAATGATTTAAGTTCAGGGGATATAATGTCATTTTCAACGAGCAACGGCTCATATCGCTTCACGCGATTACCATTTGGGTTAAAAATAGCGCCAAATTCATTCCAGAGAATGATGACTATAACAAGGATTCCTTTATATGAATGATTTAATAATAATTGGTTGTTCCGAAAAACATATGCTAAAAAACCTAACTGATGTTTTTGACACCTGTAGGAACCACAACTTAAAATTACATCCATAAAAATGTTAATTTTTCATGCATGAAGTGACTTTCTTGGGTCATAAATGCACAGATAAAGGAATTTTGCCAGATGACGCAAAATATGATATTATCAAAAATTATTCAGTCCCAAATGATGCGCACAGCGCTAGACGATTCATTGCATTCTGCAACTATAACAGACGTTGTATTCAAAACTTTGCTGATTATTCACATAACATGAATGGACAATTGAATGCCAAAATGCATTCCAATAACTCATAAGTAATTTAATGCAGCCCTCAATATTACATTAACCTAACTTCGACAAAGAATTTTACATAATAACTGATGCGAGTAAGCAAGCGTGAGGAGCGGTTTTAACTCAAAACCAGAAAAGTCTTCAACTTCCAGTATCATATGCATCATTCACTCAAGGTGAAAGCAATGAAAGTACAACTGAACAAGAACTAGCAGCTATTCATTGGACAATTACTCATTTTCGACTATATATTTATGAGCATTTATAAAATAGGCAATACATTATTAAAATCATTAAGAGTAGGGCTACTCAACCCGGTGACCATGATAAATAATGAAAAAGAAGAAGAAGCAATTATGTCTAAATATCATGATGATCCGATTCAAGGATCATGAATTCTGCTTAGTCTATGATTTACAGTGTACTTATGTAGGCCCCACTGCATAGATCGTTTTAGCTTCACCTTTCATTATGAATCAGAATAGTAAGTCTTTATTGCTGACTCTAGTAAGGGTGGTGAATGAATTGATAGCCAATAATGGTTATTAGAAGGTTACCCGAGATTACTTATAAACTATGATGGGTAGGAAATGTAAACAGTTGGAGATGTTTTTACATCTAATGTTTTTCCGTATTTTATAAAAGTACTGTGTTTGTGTTTTATAAAGTAACCATAAGTGGCACTCCTATGAGAGAGCAATAGTAGATACTAAGGGTTCATTAAAATGGTAACGAATACCCAATACCCAATATCCCTGATATGTCACCTTACTAAATATGTTGTAGCCATTCCTGTTCCAAACAAAAACGCTAATACTATTGCTAATATTTGAGTTTTTGAATCTTTTATATTAAAGTACAGTCCAATGAAGACGTTCACTACGGACATGGGAACTGAATATAAAAATTCTTTAATAACGGATTTGTGCTAATATTTAAAAATAGAAATCATTCCGTCTACTGCACACTACCAATAAACTGTTGGAACAGTGGAAAGAAGTCATATAACTTTCAATGAATACATCCGATCATATACATCCGTAGATAAAACAGATTGCGATGTATGGCTTCAATATTTTGTATATTGTTTTAATACAACACAGTCTATGGCACATAACTATTGTCCATACGAGCTAGTTTTCGGCAAACAAAGTAACTTGCCAATATATTTGAATTCAATAGATAAGACAAATCCATTATTCAATATAGAAGATTATGCTGAGGAATCAAAATTTAGGTTAGAGCAAGCTTACAAAAGAACTAGGATCTTGATAGAACAATATGAGGCTAAAAGTAAGGAACATAATAAACTTTGAATTATATAGAGCAGATAGGGTTTTAAAAAAAAATGAAACGGGCCATAAATTAGAAACTAAGTATCTAGGCCCATATACAGTAGATTCAATAAAAGATAGACTGTTTTAATTAGAGATAACAAAAATAAAAAAACAAAATGTACATAAGGCTATGTTAAAAATTTTCAAGTAAAATCCAAATTCAAAATCATTTTTACCATAACTTTAATATTAAAATAAAGAAAAGAAAAACTAATTAATAAAGCCTTGAAAAAAAATAAACATACTGAGGAAAGATATACATAAAATCATACATGTTTTCAAAACAAAAATAAATAACCTATACATAAAGAAAAAGAATTTTAAGGCAGAAAAAAAGAAGTATAATAAAACCAAAGAGACAAAAGTAATAACTACATATTCATTATATTAGTTTATTTTTTAGAAAGAGAGAGGTGCACTTAAATAAGTATATAAACATTTAGGTCGACCTGAAACACTTTGTTCAGGCACAGTAATAGTGAAACATAAATAAATATATACCTATGTATGATTGAATGCATGTACATGCATATATTCATTTGTATGAAAATATATGTTAACATTAGCTAAAATTAAATCAAATGGGGCTTAGTTAAATTGGACACCTGGCATTATTTGCGTTGCGATAACGCTGACGATGCACCAAGACCATTGAGTCCCCATCTCACGAAGTGCAATTTCAGCGTTCTTCAACAGCGACATTCGGCTCAGCGACAAGTTAGGGTTAACTTATAACAATAAAATCGTTTTTGATTAAAATTCAAGCAGACGCGATTGCACTGCTCAAATAAACGCACCGGCTACTATCGAACAGCTTATTTCTTACAACCTGCTATGAGATACGTAGAAATAAGAATTCCATTTGTATTATATGCAGACTTCATTTTATATAATGCTTTTGATTGTGAGCGCATTATTTGGTTTTGATTATTTTTCACATGCAAAAAGTTGCACAGTGGTCTAGAATTAGATGAACAGTAACGAAACCGACTCATTGAACTCACTTGAAGAAATACCTGGGGACTTGTACAAAGAAGTTTTAACAGAGATACAATTAAAACAAAGAACAGACATGAACCCAGAACAGTTAAACACCTTTCTAAATGCAGCGATTAAAGCTGCATTGCAAACTCAATAAAAAAACTTCAAAATACAAATGCGAGAAATTACAGACAAATTAAGCAAAGCAACCATGGTAAAGGTATATAAAGATGTCAGAATCATACCCAGTGGAAATTACGACGAACCGCTTGATGCGATTAAGTCACTCCCAGAGTTTTGCGGCGTACAAGAACAGTATGTGTCTTGGCGTCAAGCAACAAAAGCTTTACAGGCTTTACAGCGCGTAAAACGGAAGCATCCGCCGTGAGATCAAGCAAATCTCACGTTGTCGTCGTTTTACACGAAGCTAAACTTTGATGCAAACATAAACATTAGATTTCATCCATTCCCATTCACATGGTTGAACAGGAGATGAGTACTCTATGGCAGAGCAATAAAGTGGAAAAGAAGCTCACGCTTCTTACCAATGAGACTATCATGTCATATATTATGAACGAGAAGTACAGATCGGACGCTCTTCAAATCTTTATTTCAAGTCTTAAAAAAAGCATTACAGCCCAGCCGTTGAAAACTGCACTGGCACTGGTACAAGAGGTTGAAGCCAACCATGATAGGTATGCTTTTGCGTCAAATTATGCCAGAAGCATAGAAGAAAGGGATAAAAGAAATAATGGTCATCAACAAATATCAGAACCAGCGTGAACAGAGAGATAAGGGAAGTAAATGAAAAACCCGATGGGGACAAACCGTTGAAAAAATTGGAGTCAGCCCAATCCCAAGAGGTCAAACACCTCTGTGAGATACTCCGTCCATAGGCGACAGTGGATGAATCACCTGTCCCAAGAGGATAATGAGGATGACTTCAGTACTCACAACGTTAATTTTTTAACGGTGCATCCCGTTCGTAAAGCGACCATTAGCAGGGGTCACTCTAAAGTTCCTATTGGATACGGGGGTGTCGAAAAACTACTTGGGTCCCGATAGCCTCGCGCATATTAACACTACTCTTATATAAACTCCTTTTAATGTAATATCGATACATGCCGTACAAAGCATAAATCACTAATGTACCCTGTCAGTTTTTGGACTCGAAAGTCCAATTTTTATTTTACCATTATTGTCCACGTTCGAGAGCATAAGTGGATTGGACCTCTTAACAGAGGCTGGTGCTATTATCAACATAAAATGAAGCAACCAAGTCGTCCTTGCCGACATTGAGTATACCCTGTACCAAGTAAAAGTATCCCATAAAGTCAAAAATAATCAAAATCGCTATCAATTTACAAAAAAAATTCTCTTAGCATGCACTGCTTGCCATGCAGCAACAGCGAACGCATGCTATCTCGCTCACACTTAACAGCCCATTCTGCATGGGGCGTTTCAGTACAAAACGGAAATACGTATATCTCCGATAATTATTAACCGATTTCGGTCAAATTCGGTCAGCTGGTGCATTTTGGCTATATTAATGTGCATGCCAATAAGAATACGATATGTTTAATATTGCCCTAGTTATAGGTTTTTCCCAAATTGCGGAGGCGGAAGTGGACGTCGCAAAAATTTGAAACAAACTTAACCTGTCTACACAACAGACGGATGTTGACACCAAATTTGGTTGCTCTAGCTCTTATAGTCTCTGAGATCTAGGTGTTCATACGGACGGACGGACAGACGGACATGGCTCAATCGACTCGGCTATTGATACTGATCAAGAATATTTATACTTTATGGGGTCGGAAAATTCTCCTTCTGCCTGTTACATACATTTTAGCGACTTTAATATACCCTTTTACCCTATGGGTACAGGGTATAAAAATAGGGTCATAAAATACAAAAATGGGATTGAAAAGATAGAGTTCC
The DNA here is from genome assembly GCA_037075365.1 of Drosophila emarginata. Classification (NCBI taxonomy): domain Eukaryota; kingdom Metazoa; phylum Arthropoda; class Insecta; order Diptera; family Drosophilidae; genus Drosophila; species Drosophila emarginata. The sequence continues at coordinate 913,814 of JBAMCD010000291.1, forward strand.
ATAAATGTCACAATGTTAATTCCACTAAGATTGAAGACACTGAGGTCCCTTTGGTCGTTAAAAAAGAATTCACAAGCATGATAAAGAAATACATAAAGGCATTTGCAGACCCCCTACTATATTGTAATAATTCAATTCACAAGTTTTTGTTATTGTTTTATTTTTCGGCAGCAGAAAAGGTCTGGCATTCTTTAAGAATTCTTTTATAATCTTTTATTGGCACTCTTTTAGTTTGCCTTCAACCGATTATTCTTATTCTACGTATTAAGTATATAAGTAAAAAGTATATCTACGCAGAAGGCATACATTCCAAGCGTGAACTACTTGAGCATCAAAGTGCATGCTCAGCATTCCCACGCACCACTATTGGTCCGTCTGCACATAGACGGATCGGATTACGTTATGCGCTGGAATGCTTACGTTAAGTTTCGTTGGTCACTTGAATTATATAATTGTATGTAACTCGTAACAAAGTGTCACTATACGCATTTAGCTTATACTCTATATATTATATAATCTATACTATATATATTGAAGGGTACATTTACTATAATATAACACTTCAGTTAGCGGAACAATCCGAACAGAAGATAGTGAGCCAATTAACTCGAAGCTTTACCCATTTCGCGCCCATTGGAAATGGGTAAAACTTTGTCAAAAAAGAAATAAAGGAATTGTTAAAAAATAGCATCATACGGCCATCTTGCTCTTCGCATTACAACCCAATCTGAGTCGTCGGCAAGAAAGGAGTCGAGGATGTTGATGATGTCATAATTTTTTCCAAAAGCGAGCGAGACCATGTACGGGACATAGACCAAGTTCTTAGGTGCCTCTTAGTCGCCAACATGAGAATCGCCAAAGAAAAATCACATTTTTTCAAAAAATGTGTCGAGTTTTTGGGATTCGTGGTTTCCAGCAGCGGTACAAGGACAAGCGAAGACAAGGTTAAAGCGATCCAAATTTTCGAAATTCCAACCAATTTGTTTGGGGTAAGATCTTTTTTAGGTCTTGCAAGCTATTACAGATTTTCTGTCAAAGTTCAATGCTTTTGACAAGCTTAGAAACATTTTGGCTGCGGAGGATGTAATCCTTCATTATGAAATCTTTAAGAAACCATTTGATCTCACAACGGACGCTTCTTCCTCCGGCATCGGAGCCGTGCTGTCCCAAGGGGAAGGCCCATAACTATGATCTCCAGGACACCCAAGGTCAGAGAGATAAGCTACTCAACGAACGGAAGAGAATTCCTAGTAATAGTTTGGGCAATGGGTAATTTACGCCATTACCTTTATGGTGTGAAAACTTAAACATTTATACTTTGACATTCGCCATATCGGGTAGAAATCCAAATTCGAAAATTAAGCGCTGGAAAGCGTTCATCGATGAACACGGAGCCAAAGTTTTTACAAACCAATTCATAGTGAGCAGTCTTCATCTTGTACGATCAATGCCACTGAAAAGCCCGTAAACTGCTTTAGAAACCATATTATTCTGGAGGAGGCAGAACATCCGTGGACTTTTTCAAGCAAAAAGTCCGACACGAAATGTTTTTTTAAAGACTGGGACACACTTATTGATGTGGTCAAAGAAGTCCTTAGCCCTTCCACCAAATTTTTGTACTGCAAAAGCATAGTAACCGACATATTTAACAAGAATGAACAAAAGGAAATAGTTAAAGCTGAGCACAATCACGCTCACAGAGCACAAGCGAATGAAAAACAGGTGCTTATATGGACAAAATTGCGGGGTAAGTTGTTGCAAATTGTAAAATTTGTGCTAAGGCCAAGTACGACAGGCATGGCAAAAAGCAAATGAACGGAGCTACATCGGTCCCATCCTACACGGGGGAAAATATCCACATGGATATTTACTCTACTGCAGGAATGCACTTTTTGACTGGCATAGACAAATTATCTAAGTTTGCTGTGGTTCAGCTCATCACATCGCGCAAAATTTTAGACATAAAGGGACCACTATTATTGATCATCAATTTATTCCCAGCAAACAACGAGGCTTCGTTTAATTCGGAGACAATAAAGTCATAGCAACCTAACCGACATGGCTTACTCACTTCATGAATGAGTGACAAAATATGTGAGTATACTCTTGCTGCCTCTCTTTGTAGCTGCCATACAAAAAAGCAGCATAAGCATATATACATATGTATGATACATGGCTAAGAACGTTTTGCTTTTTAAAATAATGATTCATTCAATGAACTAAAATACTGATTTCACCACAGTAGCAAGGTACGAATTGAGTCGGAGTTTTTAATAAATACTCAAAATTATTTAAGTTCCGCTCAATGAGTTCAATAAGTGAGCTTTAACTTAGAAGATCGAATTCATAAAAGAGTGTAAGTAGCGTGGGCGTACAAGAGCTTTTGAGACTAGGTGCAATTCCACTCCAAATGACTTGATGACTTGTGACACGCGGTTGAGCTTTGCATTGAGCCAAAGCTTGAGTGACTTTGGAACAATGTGGTTTCACTCAAATTGCTGATTGGCCGATCCCGATTCCAAGCGTTTACAGAGTCCAAGGAGACTGACCTTGCAGGCGTGGATGGCATAGAATTATATAAAACGATTTTAAATGAATTTAATGATTTTATGTTCGGACATGAGAAGTGCATGTCACGGTCGCCAATGTTTGATCTGCCCAATTGCAGATGGTTCAACTAAAATCTAAATTAATGTAGTGAATATGTGAAAATATGATTTGTGATTATCTTCACCTCCAACAAGCATATTTAAGGGCATAAGCTATACCAACCATAAAAGAATGCAAATAATAGAAGTAAGCGAAGATAATCATTTGGATCAGATGATGATCGGTTTATGTATAGATGTAATTTGCTGCCGTATTACCAAATCCATATGATTATCATAACAACATTTAAGCTGGGTCAACATTTTAACTCACGTGCTAGTGTTCAAATTTTTTTGTTTTGTCCAGCGGTGTGCTTATGTTTCTTCATGTATGATGTTTTTGTTTTTACTCAGAGCTTAATTATTATAAATGTAAGTAGGCAAAAAAAAATTATTTAAGAATTATGAATTTAATAGAGGACCAAAACTTTACTAGTGAACCCGAGCGCTTGCTTTAAAATTAAACAGTACTCAGGCATATGCTTCTTAAAAATACATATATGAAGGCGCATGTAAGCGTACAGAGGCGTATTAAAGTCATTTTATAAAAAGGGATAATAAAGAATATATGTAAAAAGAAATTTATAAGAATTATTAATGTTGAACTTCTATTATAAAATTAAGCATTATTTTATAATTTGTAGCTCATATAAGGAGATTAATTAAATCAGCACACTTACACACTATCTTGAAGATAACCAAAAAAATTTTTTTTTGTGTTTTTTAAATGTTTACTTTTTCACTTTACTAATTTTCACTTATATTCTTGCTCTTATTTTCTTTAAATTTATTTTTCCTTATTTATACATATACAGATGTATATTGATATTTTCACTATGTACATATGTATACACTCGTACATATCTAAACACATGGGCACAAAAAATTAACACGGCCGGCTGCACTGAAGAGACTTTAAAGTTGAATAAGTTAACTTGACTAAGCAGAGTCCGGTAATTCTTTTCTTTTCTTCAGAAACACGATCAAGTAATACAAGGATTTTTCTGGCTCTTCTTTAAAATCTTCTTGGAGGAGTTATAAATATACTTATTAAAAAATCGCTTTTGTTAATTTTTATACCCTGTACCCATAGGGTAAAAGGGTATATTAAAGTCGCTAAAATGTATGTAACAGGCAGAAGGAGAATTTTCCGACCCCATAAAGTATATATATTCTTGATCAGTATCAATAGCGAAGTCGATTGAGACATGTCCGTCTGTCCGTCCGTCCGTCTGTCCGTCCGTCTGTCCGTCCGTATGAACACCGAGATCTCAGAGACTATAAGAGCTAGAGCAACCAAATTTGGTGTCAACATCCGTCTATTGTATAAGCAGATTAAGATTATTTTAAATTTTTGCCACGCCCACTTCCGCCCCCGTAATTTAGAAAAACTATAACTTGAGCTATAATGAAGATGTCGCATTCTTATTTGGCACACTTAATAATATAGCCAATATGCACCAGCTGCCCCAAGCAAAATGGGCTGTTAAGTGTGAGCGAGATAGCATGCGTTCGCTGTTGCTGCATGGCAAGCAGTGCAGTGTTGATGCATGGCAAGCAGTGCAAGCTAAGAGAATTTTTTTTGTAAATTGATGACGATTTTGATCGTTTTTGACTTTATGGAGTTCTTTTACTTGGTACAGGGTATACTCAATGTCGGCAGGGACGACTTGCTTGCTTCATTTTCCCTTGATTTGCGCACGATGGATATTGAAAAACTGCATATTTCTATTGGCTATATTCTATATATTATATAATCTATACTATATATATTGAAGGGTACATTTACTATAATATAACACTTCAGTTAGCGGAACAATCCGAACAGAAGATAGTGAGCCAATTAATTCGAAGCTTTACCCATTTCGCGCCCATTGGAAATGGGTAAAACTTTGTCAAAAAAGAAATAAAGGAATTGTTAAAAAATAGCATCATACGGCCATCTTGCTCTTCGCATTACAACCCAATCTGAGTCGTCGGCAAGAAAAGAGTCGAGGACCCGGGATCGGGGAAAAAAGGTTGATAATAGATTTTCGGAAACTTAACGAAAAACGATCGCTGATAAACCTTGGTAAGGCCCAGTATTTCACGACGTTGGATCCGAAATCAGGCTACCATCAAATCACCTTAGCGGAGCAAGATAGAGAAATAACTTCTCCATAAATGGGGGAAAGTACGAGTTCTGTCGACTGCCGTTCGGCCTCGAGAACGCCGGAAGTATTTTCCAAAGGGCGATCGATGACGTGCTTCGTGAGCACATTGGCAAGACTTGTAACGTCTATGTTGATGATGTCATTATTTTTTCCAAAAGCGAGCGAGACCATGTCCCGTAGGACATAGACCAAGTTCTTAGGTGCCTCTTAGTCGCCAACATGAGAGTCGCCAAAGAAAAATCACATTTTTTCAAAAAATGTGTCGAGTTTTTGGGATTCGTGGTTTCCAGCAGCGGTACAAGGACAAGCGAAGACAAGGTTAAAGCGATCCAAATTTTCGAAATTCCAACCAATTTGTTTGGGGTAAGATCCTTTTTAGGTCTTGCAAGCTATTACAGATTTTCTGTCAAAGTTCAATGCTTTTGACAAGCTTAGAAACATTTTGGCTGCGGAGGATGTAATCCTTCATTATGAAATCTTTAAGAAACCATTTGATCTCACAACGGACGCTTCTTCCTCCGGCATCGGAGCCGTGCTGTCCCAAGGGGAAGGCCCATAACTATGATCTCCAGGACACCCAAGGTCAGAGAGATAAGCTACTCAACGAACGGAAGAGAATTCCTAGTAATAGTTTGGGCAATGGGTAATTTACGCCATTACCTTTATGGTGTGAAAACTTAAACATTTATACTTTGACATTCGCCATATCGGGTAGAAATCCAAATTCGAAAATTAAGCGCTGGAAAGCGTTCATCGATGAACACGGAGCCAAAGTTTTTACAAACCAATTCATAGTGACCAGTCTTCATCTTGTACGATCAATGCCACTGAAAAGCCCGTAAACTGCTTTAGAAACCATATTATTCTGGAGGAGGCAGAACATCCGTGGACTTTTTCAAGCAAAAAGTCCGACACGAAATTTTTTTTTAAAGACTGGGACACACTTATTGGTGTGGTCAAAGAAGTCCTTAGCCCTTCCACCAAATTTTTGTACTGCAAAAGCATAGTAACCGACATATTTAACAAGAATGAACAAAAGGAAATAGTTAAAGCTGAGCACAATCACGCTCACAGAGCACAAGCGAATGAAAAACAGGTGCTTATATGGACAAAATTGCGGGGTAAGTTGTTGCAAATTGTAAAATTTGTGCTAAGGCCAAGTACGACAGGCATGGCAAAAAGCAAATGAACGGAGCTACATCGGTCCCATCCTACACGGGGAAAATATCCACATGGATATTTACTCTACTGCAGGAATGCACTTTTTGACTGGCATAGACAAATTATCTAAGTTTGCTGTGGTTCAGCTCATCACATCGCGCAAAATTTTGGACATAAAGGGACCACTATTATTGATCATCAATTTATTCCCAGCAAACAACGAGGCTTCGTTTAATTCGGAGACAATAAAGTCATAGCAACCTAACCGACATGGCTTACTCACTTCATGAATGAGTGACAAAATATGTGAGTATACTCTTGCTGCCTCTCTTTGTAGCTGCCATACAAAAAAGCAGCATAAGCATATATACATATGTATGATACATGGCTAAGAACGTTTTGCTTTTTAAAATAATGATTCATTCAATGAACTAAAATACTGATTTCACCACAGTAGCAAGGTACGAATTGAGTCGGAGTTTTTAATAAATACTCAAAATTATTTAAGTTCCGCTCAATGAGTTCAATAAGTGAGCTTTAACTTAGAAGATCGAATTCATAAAAGAGTGTAAGTAGCGTGGGCGTACAAGAGCTTTTGAGACTAGGTGCAATTCCACTCCAAATGACTTGATGACTTGTGACACGCGGTTGAGCTTTGCATTGAGCCAAAGCTTGAGTGACTTTGGAACAATGTGGTTTCACTCAAATTGCTGATTGGCCGATCCCGATTCCAAGCGTTTACAGAGTCCAAGGAGACTGACCTTGCAGGCGTGGATGGCATAGAATTATATAAAACGATTTTAAATGAATTTAATGATTTTATGTTCGGACATGAGAAGTGCATGTCACGGTCGCCAATGTTTGATCTGCCCAATTGCAGATGGTTCAACTAAAATCTAAATTAATGTAGTGAATATGTGAAAATATGATTTGTGATTATCTTCACCTCCAACAAGCATATTTAAGGGCATAAGCTATACCAACCATAAAAGAATGCAAATAATAGAAGTAAGCGAAGATAATCATTTGGATCAGATGATGATCGGTTTATGTATAGATGTAATTTGCTGCCGTATTACCAAATCCATATGATTATCATAACAACATTTAAGCTGGGTCAACATTTTAACTCACGTGCTAGTGTTCAAATTTTTTTGTTTTGTCCAGCGGTGTGCTTATGTTTCTTCATGTATGATGTTTTTGTTTTTACTCAGAGCTTAATTATTATAAATGTAAGTAGGCAAAAAAAATTATTTAAGAATTATGAATTTAATAGAGGACCAAAACTTTACTAGTGAACCCGAGCGCTTGCTTTAAAATTAAACAGTACTCAGGCATATGCTTCTTAAAAATACATATATGAAGGCGCATGTAAGCGTACAGAGGCGTATTAAAGTCATTTTATAAAAAGGGATAATAAAGAATATATGTAAAAAGAAATTTATAAGAATTATTAATGTTGAACTTCTATTATAAAATTAAGCATTATTTTATAATTTGTAGCTCATATAAGGAGATTAATTAAATCAGCACACTTACACACTATCTTGAAGATAACCAAAAAAATTTTTTTTTGTGTTTTTTAAATGTTTACTTTTTCACTTTACTAATTTTCACTTATATTCTTGCTCTTATTTTCTTTAAATTTATTTTTCCTTATTTATACATATACAGATGTATATTGAAATTTTCACTATGTACATATGTATACACTCGTACATATCTAAACACATGGTCACAAAAAATTAACACGTCCGGCTGCACTGAAGAGACTTTAAAGTTGAATAAGTTAACTTGACTAAGCAGAGTCCGGTAATTCTTTTCTTTTCTTCAGAAACACGATCAAGTAATACAAGGATTTTTCTGGCTCTTCTTTAAAATCTTCTTGGAGGAGTTATAAATATACTTATTAAAAAATCGCTTTTGTTAATTTTTATACCCTGTACCCATAGGGTAAAAGGGTATATTAAAGTCGCTAAAATGTATGTAACAGGCAGAAGGAGAATTTTCCGACCCCATAAAGTATATATATTCTTGATCAGTATCAATAGCGAAGTCGATTGAGACATGTCCGTCTGTCCGTCCGTCCGTCTGTCCGTCCGTATGAACACCGAGATCTCAGAGACTATAAGAGCTAGAGCAACCAAATTTGGTGTCAACATCCGTCTATTGTATAAGCAGATTAAGATTATTTTAAATTTTTGCCACGCCCACTTCCGCCCCCGTAATTTAGAAAAACTATAACTTGAGCTATAATGAAGATGTCGCATTCTTATTTGGCACACTTAATAATATAGCCAATATGCACCAGCTGCCACAAGCAAAATGGGCTGTTAAGTGTGAGCGAGATAGATGTTCGCTGTTTGTGGGTGAGAGTTGATGCATGGCAAGCAGTGCAGCTAAGTGAATTTTTTTTGTAAATTGATGCCGATTTTGATCGTTTTTGACTTTATGGAGTTCTTTTACTTGGTACAGGGTATACTCAATGTCGGCAGGGACGACTTGCTTGCTTCATTTTCCCTTGATTTGCGCACGATCGATATTGAAAAACTGCATATTTCTATTGGCTATATTCTATATATTACATAATCTATACTATATATATTGAAGGGTACATTTACTATAATATAACACTTCAGTTAGCGGAACAATCCGAACAGAAGATAGTGAGCCAATTAATTCGAAGCTTTACCCATTTCGCGCCCATTGGAAATGGGTAAAACTTTGTCAAAAAAGAAATAAAGGAATTGTTAAAAAATAGCATCATACGGCCATCTTGCTCTTCGCATTACAACCCGATCTGAGTCGTCGGCAAGAAAAGAGTCGAGGACCCGGGATCGGGGAAAAAAGGTTGATAATAGATTTTCGGAAACTTAACGAAAAACGATCGCTGATAAACCTTGGTAAGGCCCAGTATTTCACAACGTTGGATCCGAAATCAGGCTACCATCAAATCACCTTAGCGGAGTAAGATAGAGAAATAACTTCTCCATAAATGGGGGAAAGTACGAGTTCTGTCGACTGCCGTTCGGCCTCGAGAACGCCGGAAGTATTTTCCAAAGGGCGATCGATGACGTGCTTCGTGAGCACATTGGCAAGACTTGTAACGTCTATGTTGATGATGTCATTATTTTTTCCAAAAGCGAGCGAGACCATGTACGGGACATAGACCAAGTTCTTAGGTGCCTCTTAGTCGCCAACATGAGAGTCGCCAAAGAAAAATCACATTTTTTCAAAAAATGTGTCGAGTTTTTGGGATTCGTGGTTTCCAGCAGCGGTACAAGGACAAGCGAAGACAAGGTTAAAGCGATCCAAATTTTCGAAATTCCAACCAATTTGTTTGGGGTAAGATCTTTTTTAGGTCTTGCAAGCTATTACAGATTTTCTGTCAAAGTTCAATGCTTTTGACAAGCTTAGAAACATTTTGGCTGCGGAGGATGTAATCCTTCATTATGAAATCTTTAAGAAACCATTTGATCTCACAACGGACGCTTCTTCGTCCTGCATCGGAGCCGTGCTGTCCCAAGGGGAAGGCCCATAACTATGATCTCCAGGACACCCAAGGTCAGAGAGATAAGCTACTCAACGAACGGAAGAGAATTCCTAGTAATAGTTTGGGCAATGGGTAATTTACGCCATTACCTTTATGGTGTGAAAACTTAAACATTTATACTTTGACATTCGCCATATCGGGTAGAAATCCAAATTCGAAAATTAAGCGTTGGAAAGCGTTCATCGATGAACACGGAGCCAAAGTTTTTATAAACCAATTCATAGTGAGCAGTCTTCATCTTGTACGATCAATGCCACTGAAAAGCCCGTAAACTGCTTTAGAAACCATATTATTCTGGAGGAGGCAGAACATCCGTGGACTTTTTCAAGCAAAAAGTCCGACACGAAATTTTTTTTTAAAGACTGGGACACACTTATTGATGTGGTCAAAGAAGTCCTTAGCCCTTCCACCAAATTTTTGTACTGCAAAAGCATAGTAACCGACATATTTAACAAGAATGAACAAAAGGAAATAGTTAAAGCTGAGCACAATCACGCTCACAGAGCACAAGCGAATGAAAAACAGGTGCTTATATGGACAAAATTGCGGGGTAAGTTGTTGCAAATTGTAAAATTTGTGCTAAGGCGAAGTACGACAGGCATGGCAAAAAGCAAATGAACGGAGCTACATCGGTCCCATCCTACACGGGGAAAATATCCACATGGATATTTACTCTACTGCAGGAATGCACTTTTTGACTGGCATAGACAAATTATCTAAGTTTGCTGTGGTTCAGCTCATCACATCGCTCAAAATTTTGGACATAAAGGGACCACTATTATTGATCATCAATTTATTCCCAGCAAACAACGAGGCTTCGTTTAATTCGGAGACAATAAAGTCATAGCAACCTAACCGACATGGCTTACTCACTTCATGAATGAGTGACAAAATATGTGAGTATACTCTTGCTGCCTCTCTTTGTAGCTGCCATACAAAAAAGCAGCATAAGCATATATACATATGTATGATACATGGCTAAGAACGTTTTGCTTTTTAAAATAATGATTCATTCAATGAACTAAAATACTGATTTCACCACAGTAGCAAGGTACGAATTGAGTCGGAGTTTTTAATAAATACTCAAAATTATTTAAGTTCCGCTCAATGAGTTCAATAAGTGAGCTTTAACTTAGAAGATCGAATTCATAAAAGAGTGTAAGTAGCGTGGGCGTACAAGAGCTTTTGAGACTAGGTGCAATTCCACTCCAAATGACTTGATGACTTGTGACACGCGGTTGAGCTTTGCATTGAGCCAAAGCTTGAGTGACTTTGGAACAATGTGGTTTCACTCAAATTGCTGATTGGCCGATCCCGATTCCAAGCGTTTACAGAGTCCAAGGAGACTGACCTTGCAGGCGTGGATGGCATAGAATTATATAAAACGATTTTAAATGAATTTAATGATTTTATGTTCGGACATGAGAAGTGCATGTCACGGTCGCCAATGTTTGATCTGCCCAATTGCAGATGGTTCAACTAAAATCTAAATTAATGTAGTGAATATGTGAAAATATGATTTGTGATTATCTTCACCTCCAACAAGCATATTTAAGGGCATAAGCTATACCAACCATAAAAGAATGCAAATAATAGAAGTAAGCGAAGATAATCATTTGGATCAGATGATGATCGGTTTATGTATAGATGTAATTTGCTGCCGTATTACCAAATCCATATGATTATCATAACAACATTTAAGCTGGGTCAACATTTTAACTCACGTGCTAGTGTTCAAATTTTTTTGTTTTGTCCAGCGGTGTGCTTATGTTTCTTCATGTATGATGTTTTTGTTTTTACTCAGAGCTTAATTATTATAAATGTAAGTAGGCAAAAAAAAATTATTTAAGAATTATGAATTTAATAGAGGACCAAAACTTTACTAGTGAACCCGAGCGCTTGCTTTAAAATTAAACAGTACTCAGGCATATGCTTCTTAAAAATACATATATGAAGGCGCATGTAAGCGTACAGAGGCGTATTAAAGTCATTTTATAAAAAGGGATAATAAAGAATATATGTAAAAAGAAATTTATAAGAATTATTAATGTTGAACTTCTATTATAAAATTAAGCATTATTTTATAATTTGTAGCTCATATAAGGAGATTAATTAAATCAGCACACTTACACACTATCTTGAAGATAACCAAAAAAATTTTTTTTTGTGTTTTTTAAATGTTTACTTTTTCACTTTACTAATTTTCACTTATATTCTTGCTCTTATTTTCTTTAAATTTATTTTTCCTTATTTATACATATACAGATGTATATTGATATTTTCACTATGTACATATGTATACACTCGTACATATCTAAACACATGGGCACAAAAAATTAACACGGCCGGCTGCACTGAAGAGACTTTAAAGTTGAATAAGTTAACTTGACTAAGCAGAGTCCGGTAATTCTTTTCTTTTCTTCAGAAACACGATCAAGTAATACAAGGATTTTTCTGGCTCTTCTTTAAAATCTTCTTGGAGGAGTTATAAATATACTTATTAAAAAATCGCTTTTGTTAATTTTTATACCCTATACCCATAGGGTAAAAGGGTATATTAAAGTCGCTAAAATGTATGTAACAGGCAGAAGGAGAATTTTCCGACCCCATAAAGTATATATATTCTTGATCAGTATCAATAGCGAAGTCGATTGAGACATGTCCGTCTGTCCGTCCGTCCGTCTGTCCGTCCGTATGAACACCGAGATCTTAGAGACTATAAGAGCTAGAGCAACCAAATTTGATGTCAACATCCGTCTATTGTATAAGCAGATTAAGATTATTTTAAATTTTTGCCACGCCCACTTCCGCCCCGGTAATTTAGAAAAACTATAACTTGAGCTATAATAAAGATGTCGCATTCTTATTTGGCACACTTAATAATATAGCCAATATGCACCAGCTGACCAAATTTTGTCGAAATCGGACAATAATTATCGGAGATATACGTATTTCCGTTTTATACTGAAACGCCCCATGCAAAATGGGCTGTTAAGTGTGAGCGAGATAGCATGCGTTCGCTGTTGCTGCATGGCAAGCAGTGCAGTGTTGATGCATGGCAAGCAGTGCAAGCAAAGAGAATTTTTTTGGAAATTGATGGCGATTTTGATCGTTTTTGACTTTATGGAGTTCTTTTACTTGGTACAGGGTATACTCAATGTCGGCAGGGACAGCTTGCTTGCTTCATTTTCCCTTGATTTGCGCACGATGGATATTGAAAAACTGCATATTTCTATTGGCTAAAATTTTGCTACGTGGTTTTATCTGTTATTAGACAGTACTTAGACGTTGGTAACTTTTGTGAAAGGTTTTTGAATTAAAAAGACCGTCTGAAGTTAGTATCCTATCTTTTATAACCAGTACCAAAGCAAAGCTCTCTCTCTCTCTCTTAACTCCTGAAGTGATCTGCAAACGCCAAAAATATGTATGGTAATCGATGTAACGGTCACAAAAATTACATCCCTTTAAATCGCATGCGAAAAATGTAATTATTCGCAAATTTAAAAAAATTTTGTATATTGACCATAACACAGTCTCAGCCTGAATAGGGCTTCCGGGGAGAGGAAAAAGTATAACCCGATCTTCATTTGTTGAATTCAAAATGCGAACTGATTTTATTTAAATTATATTTGGTTGGAGGAAGTCTTAAAGTCTATGGGGCACATATTTGGTGGTGGGATTTTATGTCTAGTTCTATCAGTATACATGCACCGTACTGATAGCTTGGGGTTAAATCTATTTAAATGAAAGCCTGCATTGGCCGTTAGATGCTTAGCTTAATGCATCGGCTGATAAAAATATACTCACAGCATGTGAGCTACATTGTATTCAAACAATACTTTACTATTTTTGTGCCCTGTACTTTTATCTCGTACTTAGTTCAGAATATTTATGCAAAAGTTTTTGAAATATTTTATATCTACGGCTACAGTGTTTAATCTTAAACATTCTGCAAAGGGCCGGCAAAGGTTATAGTTTGTAGTCTTCTTGTTACATTTATTTTTATACCCTGTACCCATAGGGTAAAAGGGTATATTAAAGTCGCTAAAATGTATGTAACAGGCAGAAGGAGAATTTTCCGACCCCATAAAGTATATATATTCTTGATCAGTATCAATAGCCGAGTCGATTGAGCCATGTCCGTTTGTCCGTCTGTCCGTCTGTCCGTCTGAACACCTAGATCTCAGAGACTATAAGAGCTAGAGCAACCAAATTTGGTGTCAATATCCGTCTGTTGTGTAGACAGGTTAAGTTTATTTCAAATTTCTGCCACGCCCACTTCCGCCCCCGCAATTTGGGAAAAACCTATAACTAGGGCAATATTAAACATATCGTATTCTTATTTGGCATGCACATTAATATAGCCAAAATGCACCAGCTGACCAAATTTGAACGAAATCGGACAATAATTATCGGAGATATACGTATTTCCGTTTTGTACTGAAACGCCCCATGCAAAATGGGCTGTTAAGTGTGAGCGAGATAGCATGCGTTCGCTGTTGCTGCATGGTAAGCAGTGCAGTGTTGCTGCTTGGCAAGCAGTGCATGCTAAGAGAATTTTTTTGTAAATTGATAGCGATTTTGATTATATTTGACTTTATGGGGTACTTTTACTTGGTACAGGGTATACTCAATGTCGGCAGGGACGACTTGCTTGCTTCATTTTGTAAATTGATAGCGATTTTGATTATTTTTGACTTTATGGGGTACTTTTACTTGGTACAGGGTATACTCAATGTCGGCAGGGACGACTTGCTTGCTTCATTCTTATAACATATATTATTACTATTATAACTAATACCATTGCTATTATTAAAGAAGAATGACCAGTTACGTGATGGAAATTTAATCCTAAGAATTCAATGTGATGATCTTTTAAAGATTTTAATTCAATTTTTAATCATTCAAGTTCTGCTATATGGTTCAACAAATTATTTCCTACTGGATCCCAGATTATCTTCGGAACTTCGCTAATATCACCTATAACAGATATTGCGATGGCTTGATAAGACTCTGACTCGATGCTGTGATGAGCAACTAATATATTGTCTTCTGTTCTAGCAGTGCTATCTGACCTGAAGCTAAAAATGCCTTGCTCTGGAATATCTATCACTTCCTGTTGTACACTACCACATTGCACTCTAACCTTTGAATAGGGTGAAACTTTAAATAGCCAGTTACTTCTGCTGTCTAGCTCGATCCAATAGGATCTATCAACTATCGTTTTATAGACACAGTTAGATTTCATATTTTGTTTAAATGGTGTGATTTCACATTCGTTGTCATTGGCACTACTCCAAGGCCAACTACCTTTACACACTCTTTTATTAGTTTGCCATGTCTGACATTTATTTAAAGTGGATTCGGTCATTATATGATAGGAGTTTATTTCAAAGTTATAGACTAAATACTCGCTATTTACCTGTACCATTATCATCTGATCATTACTAATCCTAACTGGCACTGGGATTATTCTATAAAGAAGAGATGGATGCCTACCAAATAATGGAATTTTTACGTTAATTATTAGTTTCCTATCAACACCATGATTAATATCTATCAAAAGACTTATTATCCCCGCTTGAATTTTCTCACAGTCCTCAATAACCAAACTCAGTTGCTTCGTTATCATAAAGAAATTAATGGATTCTTTGTAGACATAGTAATTTTCTTTTATTAACTCTGTTATGTTTTCAACTCTCCTATTCATCTTGCGAAAATTTTCATTTATCTCTTCGGTAGTACTTTTGAGAAGGTTTGCCGTGTCAACATCCGTCTATTGTATAAGCAGATTAAGATTATTTTAAATTTTTGCCACGCCCACTTCCGCCCCCGTAATTTAGAAAAACTATAACTTGAGCTATAATAAAGATGTCGCATTCTTATTTGGCACACTTAATAATATAGCCAATATGCACCAGCTGACCAAATTTTGTCGAAATCGGACAATAATTATCGGAGATATACGTATTTCCGTTTTATACTGAAACGCCCCATGCAAAATGGGCTGTTAAGTGTGAGCGAGATAGCATGCGTTCGCTGTTGCTGCATGGCAAGCAGTGCAGTGTTGATGCATGGCAAGCAGTGCAAGCTAAGAGAATTTTTTTTGTAAATTGATGGCGATTTTGATTATATTTGACTTTATGGGGTACTTTTACTTGGTACAGGGTATACTCAATGTCGGCAGGGACGACTTGCTTGCTTCATTTTGTAAATTGATAGCGATTTTGATTATTTTTGACTTTATGGGGTACTTTTACTTGGTACAGGGTATACTCAATGTCGGCAGGGACGACTTGCTTGCTTCATTCTTATAACATATATTATTACTATTATAACTAATACCATTGCTATTATTAAAGAAGAATGACCAGTTACGTGATGGAAATTTAATCCTAAGAATTCAATGTGATGATCTTTTAAAGATTTTAATTCAATTTTTAACCTTTCAAGTTCTGCTATATGGTTCAACAAATTATTTCCTACTGGATCCCAGATTATCTTCGGAACTTCGCTAATATCACCTATAACAGATATTGCGATGGCTTGATAAGACTCTGACTCGATGCTGTGATGAGCAACTAATATATTGTCTTCTGTTCTAGCAGTGCTATCTGACCTGAAGCTAAAAATGCCTTGCTCTGGAATATCTATCACTTCCTGTTGTACACTACCACATTGCACTCTAACCTTTGAATAGGGTGAAACTTTAAATAGCCAGTTACTTCTGCTGTCTAGCTCGATCCAATAGGATCTATCAACTATCGTTTTATAGACACAGTTAGATTTCATATTTTGTTTAATTGGTGTGATGTCTCATTCGTTGTCATTGGCACTACTCCAAGGCCAACTACCTTTACACACTCTTTTATTAGTTTGCCATGTCTGACATTTATTTAAAGTGGATTCGGTCATTATATGATAGGAGTTTATTTCAAAGTTATAGACTAAATACTCGCTATTTACCTTTACCATTATCATCTGATCATTACTAATCCTAACTGGCACTGGGATTATTCTATAAAGAAGAGATGGATGCCTACCAAATAATAGAATTTTTACGTTAATTATTAGTTTCCTATCAACACCATGATTAATATCTATCAAAAGACTTATTATCCCCGCTTGAATTTTCTCACAGTCCTCAATAACCAAACTCAGTTGCTTCGTTATCATAAAGAAATTAATGGATTCTTTGTAGACATAGTAATTTTCTTTTATTAACTCTGTTATGTTTTCAACTCTCCTATTCATCTTGCGAAAATTTTCATTTATCTCTTCGGTAGTACTTTTGAGAATGTTTGCCGTGTCAACATCCGTCTATTGTATAAGCAGATTAAGATTATTTTAAATTTTTGCCACGCCCACTTCCGCCCCCGTAATTTAGAAAAACTATAACTTGAGCTATAATAAAGATGTCGCATTCTTATTTGGCACACTTAATAATATTGCCAATATGCACCAGCTGACCAAATTTTGTCGAAATCGGACAATAATTATCGGAGATATACGTATTTCCGTTTTGTACTGAAACGCCCCATGCAAAATGGGCTGTTAAGTGTGAGCGAGATAGCATGCGTTCGCTGTTGCTGCATGGCAAGCATTGCAGTGTTGCTGCTTGGCAAGCAGTGCATGCTAAGAGAATTTTTTTGTAAATTGATAGCGATTTTGATTATTTTTGACTTTATGGGGTACTTTTACTTGGTACAGGGTATACTCAATGTTGGCAGGGACAACTTGCTTGCTTCATTTTCCCTTGATTTGCGCACGATGGATATTGAAAAACTGCATATTTCTATTGGCTAAAATTTTGCTACGTGGTTTTATCTGTTATTAGACAGTACTTAGACGTTGGTAACTTTTGTGAAAGGTTTTTGAATTAAAAAGACCGTCTGAAGTTAGTATCCTATCTTTTATAACCAGTACCAAAGCAAAGCTCTCTCTCTCTCTCTTAACTCCTGAAGTGATCTGCAAACGCCAAAAATATGTATGGTAATCGATGTAACGGTCACAAAAATTACATCCCTTTAAATCGCATGCGAAAAATGTAATTATTCGCAAATTTAAAAAAATTTTGTATATTGACCATAACACAGTCTCAGCCTGAATAGGGCTTCCGGGGAGAGAAAAAAGTATAACCCGATCTTCATTTGTTGAATTCAAAATGTGAACTGATTTTATTTAAATTATATTTGGTTGGAGGAAGTCTTAAAGTCTATGGGGCACATATTTGTGGTGGGATTTTATGTCTAGTTCTATCAGTATACATGCACCGTACTGATAGCTTGGGGTTAAATCTATTTAAATGAAAGCCTGCGTTGGCCGTTAGATGCTTAGCTTAATGCATCGGCTGATAAAAATATACTCACAGCATGTGAGCTACATTGTATTCAAACAATACTTTACTATTTTTGTGCCCTGTACTTTTATCTCGTACTTAGTTCAGAATATTTATGCAAAAGTTTTTGAAATATTTTATATCTACGGCTACAGTGTTTAATCTTAAACATTCTGCAAAGGGCCGGCAAAGGTTATAGTTTGTAGTCTTCTTGTTACATTTATTTTTATACCCTGTACCCATAGGGTAAAAGGGTATATTAAAGTCGCTAAAATGTATGTAACAGGCAGAAGGAGAATTTTCCGACCCCATAAAGTATATATATTCTTGATCAGTATCAATAGCCGAGTCGATTGAGCCATGTCCGTTTGTCCGTCTGTCCGTCTGTCCGTCTGAACACCTAGATCTCAGAGACTATAAGAGCTAGAACAACCAAATTTGGTGTCAATATCCGTCTGTTGTGTAGACAGGTTAAGTTTATTTCAAATTTCTGCCACGCCCACTTCCGCCCCCGCAATTTGGGAAAAACCTATAACTAGGGCAATATTAAACATATCGTATTCTTATTTGGCATGCACATTAATATAGCCAAAATGCACCAGCTGACCGAATTTGACCGAAATCGGACAATAATTATCGGAGATATACGTATTTCCGTTTTGTACTGAAACGCCCCATGCAAAATGGGCTGTTAAGTGTGAGCGAGATAGCATGCGTTCGCTGTTGCTGCATGGCAAGCAGTGCAGTGTTGCTGCTTGGCAAGCAGTGCAGTGTTGCTGCTTGGCAAGCAGTGCATGCTAAGAGAATTTTTTTGTAAATTGATAGCGATTTTGATTATATTTGACTTTATGGGGTACTTTTACTTGGTACAGGGTATACTCAATGTCGGCAGGGACGACTTGCTTGCTTCATTTTGTAAATTGATAGCGATTTTGATTATTTTTGACTTTATGGGGTACTTTTACTTGATACAGGGTATACTCAATGTCGGCAGGGACGACTTGCTTGCTTCATTCTTATAACATATATTATTACTATTATAACTAATACCATTGCTATTATTAAAGAAGAATGACCAGTTACGTGATGGAAATTTAATCCTAAGAATTCAATGTGATGATCTTTTAAAGATTTTAATTCAATTTTTAACCTTTCAAGTTCTGCTATATGGTTCAACAAATTATTTCCTACTGGATCCCAGATTATCTTCGGAACTTCGCTAATATCACCTATAAGAGATATTGCGATGGCTTGATAAGACTCTGACTCGATGCTGTGATGAGCAACTAATATATTGTCTTCTGTTCTAGCAGTGCTATCTGACCTGAAGCTAAAAATGCCTTGCTCTGGAATATCTATCACTTCCTGTTGAACACTACCACATTGCACTCTAACCTTTGAATAGGGTGAAACTTTAAATAGCCAGTTACTTCTGCTGTCTAGCTCGATCCATTAGGATCTATCAACTATCGTTTTATAGACACAGTTAGATTTCATATTTTGTTTAAATGGTGTGATTTCACATTCGTTGTCATTGGCACTACTCCAAGGCCAACTACCTTTACACACTCTTTTATTAGTTTGCCATGTCTGACATTTATTTAAAGTGGATGATAGGAGTTTATTTCAAAGTTATAGACTAAATACTCGCTATTTACCTGTACCATTATCATCTGATCATTACTAATCCTAACTGGTACTGGGATTATTCTATAAAGAAGAGATGGATGCCTACCAAATAATAGAATTTTTACGTTAATTATTAGTTTCCTATCAACACCATGATTAATATCTATCAAAAGACTTATTATCCCCGCTTGAATTTTCTCACAGTCCTCAATAACCAAACTCAGTTGCTTCATTATCATAAAGAAATTAATGGATTCTTTGTAGACATAGTAATTTTCTTTTATTAACTCTGTTATGTTTTCAACTCTCCTATTCATCTTGCGAAAATTTTCATTTATCTCTTCGGTAGTACTTTTGAGAATGTTTGCCGTGTCAACATCCGTCTATTGTATAAGCAGATTAAGATTATTTTAAATTTTTGCCACGCCCACTTCCGCCCCCGTAATTTAGAAAAACTATAACTTGAGCTATAATAAAGATGTCGCATTCTTATTTGGCACACTTAATAATATAGCCAATATGCACCAGCTGACCAAATTTTGTCGAAATCGGACAATAATTATCGGAGATATACGTATTTCCGTTTTATACTGAAACGCCCCATGCAAAATGGGCTGTTAAGTGTGAGCGAGATAGCATGCGTTCGCTGTTGCTGCATGGCAAGCAGTGCAGTGTTGATGCATGGCAAGCAGTGCAAGCTAAGAGAATTTTTTTTGTAAATTGATGGCGATTTTGATCGTTTTTGACTTTATGGAGTTCTTTTACTTGAGCCATGTCCGTTTGTCCGTCTGTCCGTCTGTCCGTCTGAACACCTAGATCTCAGAGACTATAAGAGCTAGAGCAACCAAATTTGGTGTCAATATCCGTCTGTTGTGTAGACAAGTTAAGTTTATTTCAAATTTCTGCCACGGCCACTTCCGCCCCCGCAATTTGGTAAAAACCTATAACTAGGGCAATATTAAACATATCGTATTCTTATTTGGCATGCACATTAATATAGCCAAAATGCACCAGCTGACCGAATTTGACCGAAATCGGACAATAATTATCGGAGATATACGTATTTCCGTTTTGTACTGAAACGCCCCATGCAAAATGGGCTGTTAAGTGTGAGCGAGATAGCATGCGTTCGCTGTTGCTGCATGGCAAGCAGTGCAGTGTTGCTGCTTGGCAAGCAGTGCATGCTAAGAGAATTTTTTTGTAAATTGATAGCGATTTTGATTATTTTTGACTTTATGGGGTACTTTTACTTGGTACAGGGTATACTCAATGTCGGCAGGGACGACTTGCTTGCTTCATTGTAAATTGATAGCGATTTTGATTATTTTTGACTTTATGGGGTACTTTTACTTGGTACAGGGTATACTCAATGTCGGCAGGGACGACTTGCTTGCTTCATTCTTATAACATATATTATTACTATTATAACTAATACCATTGGTATTATTAAAGAAGAATGACCAGTTACGTGATGGAAATTTAATCCTTAGAATTCAATGTGATGATCTTTTAAAGATTTTAATTCAATTTTTAACCTTTCAAGTTCTGCTATATGGTTCAACAAATTATTTCCTACTGGATCCCAGATTATCTTCGGAACTTCGCTAATATCACCTATAAGAGATGTTGCGATGGCTTGATAAGACTCTGACTCGATGCTGTGATGAGCAACTAATATATTGTCTTCTGTTCTAGCAGTGCTATCTGACCTGAAGCTAAAAATGCCTTGCTCTGGAATATCTATCACTTCCTGTTGTACACTACCACATAGCACTCTAACCTTTGAATAGGGTGAAACTTTAAATAGCCAGTTACTTCTGCTGTCTAGCTCGATCCAATAGGATCTATCAACTATCGTTTTATAGACACAGTTAGATTTCATATTTTGTTTAAATGGTGTGATTTCACATTCGTTGTCATTGGCACTACTCCAAGGCCAACTACCTTTACACACTCTTTTATTAGTTTGCCATGTCTGACATTTATTTAAAGTGGATTCGGTCATTATATGATAGGAGTTTATTTCAAAGTTATAGACTAAATACTCGCTATTTACCTGTACCATTATCATCTGATCATTACTAATCCTAACTGGTACTGGGATTATTCTATAAAGAAGAGATGGATGCCTACCAAATAATGGAATTTTTACGTTAATTATTAGTTTCCTATCAACACCATGATTAATATCTATCAAAAGACTTATTATCCCCGCTTGAATTTTCTCACAGTCCTCAATAACCAAACTCAGTTGCTTCGTTATCATAAAGAAATTAATGGATTCTTTGTAGACATAGTAATTTTCTTTTATTAACTCTGTTATGTTTTCAACTCTCCTATTCATCTTGCGAAAATTTTCATTTATCTCTTCGGTAGTACTTTTGAGAATGTTTGCCGTGTCAACATCCGTCTATTGTATAAGCAGATTAAGATTATTTTAAATTTTTGCCACGCCCACTTCCGCCCCCGTAATTTAGAAAAACTATAACTTGAGCTATAATAAAGATGTCGCATTCTTATTTGGCACACTTAATAATATAGCCAATATGCACCAGCTGACCAAATTTTGTCGAAATCGGACAATAATTATCGGAGATATACGTATTTCCGTTTTATACTGAAACGCCCCATGCAAAATGGGCTGTTAAGTGTGAGCGAGATAGCATGCGTTCGCTGTTGCTGCATGGCAAGCAGTGCAGTGTTGATGCATGGCAAGCAGTGCAAGCTAAGAGAATTTTTTTTGTAAATTGATGGCGATTTTGATCGTTTTTGACTTTATGGAGTTCTTTTACTTGGTACAGGGTATACTCAATGTCGGCAGGGACAACTTGCTTGCTTCATTTTCCCTTGATTTGCGCACGATGGATATTGAAAAACTGCATATTTCTATTGGCTAAAATTTTGCTACGTGGTTTTATCTGTTATTAGACAGTACTTAGACGTTGGTAACTTTTGTGAAAGGTTTTTGAATTAAAAAGACCGTCTGAAGTTAGTATCCTATCTTTTATAACCAGTACCAAAGCAAATCGGACAATAATTATCGGAGATATACGTATTTCCGTTTTGTACTGAAACGCCCCATGCAAAATGGGCTGTTAAGTGTGAGCGAGATAGCATGCGTTCGCTGTTGCTGCATGGCAAGCAGTGCAGTGTTGCTGCTTGGCAAGCAGTGCATGCTAAGAGAATTTTTTTGTAAATTGATAGCGATTTTGATTATTTTTGACTTTATGGGGTACTTTTACTTGGTACAGGGTATACTCAATGTTGGCAGGGACAACTTGCTTGCTTCATTTTCCCTTGATTTGCGCACGATGGATATTGAAAAACTGCATATTTCTATTGGCTAAAATTTTGCTACGTGGTTTTATCTGTTATTAGGCAGTACTTAGACGTTGGTAACTTTTGTGAAAGGTTTTTGAATTAAAAAGACCGTCTGAAGTTAGTATCCTATCTTTTATAACCAGTACCAAAGCAAAGCTCTCTCTCTCTCTCTTAACTCCTGAAGTGATCTGCAAACGCCAAAAATATGTATGGTAATCGATGTAACGGTCACAAAAATTACATCCCTTTAAATCGCATGCGAAAAATGTAATTATTCGCAAATTTAAAAAAATTTTGTATATTGACCATAACACAGTCTCAGCCTGAATAGGGCTTCCGGGGAGAGAAAAAAGTATAACCCGATCTTCATTTGTTGAATTCAAAATGTGAACTGATTTTATTTAAATTATATTTGGTTGGAGGAAGTCTTAAAGTCTATGGGGCACATATTTGGTGGTGGGATTTTATGTCTAGTTCTATCAGTATACATGCACCGTACTGATAGCTTGGGGTTAAATCTATTTAAATGAAAGCCTGCGTTGGCCGTTAGATGCTTAGCTTAATGCATCGGCTGATAAAAATATACTCACAGCATGTGAGCTACATTGTATTCAAACAATACTTTACTATTTTTGTGCCCTGTACTTTTATCTCGTACTTAGTTCAGAATATTTATGCAAAAGTTTTTGAAATATTTTATATCTACGGCTACAGTGTTTAATCTTAAACATTCTGCAAAGGGCCGGCAAAGGTTATAGTTTGTAGTCTTCTTGTTACATTTATTTTTATACCCTGTACCCATAGGGTAAAAGGGTATATTAAAGTCGCTTAAATGTATGTAACAGGCAGAAGGAGAATTTTCCGACCCCATAAAGTATATATATTCTTGATCAGTATCAATAGCCGAGTAGATTGAGCCATGTCCGTTTGTCCGTCTGTCCGTCTGTCCGTCTGAACACCTAGATCTCAGAGACTATAAGAGCTAGAGCAACCAAATTTGGTGTCAATATCCGTCTGTTGTGTAGACAAGTTAAGTTTATTTCAAATTTCTGCCACGCCCACTTCCGCCCCCGCAATTTGGTAAAAACCTATAACTAGGGCAATATTAAACATATCGTATTCTTATTTGGCATGCACATTAATATAGCCAAAATGCACCAGCTGACCGAATTTGACCGAAATCGGACAATAATTATCGGAGATATACGTATTTCCGTTTTGTACTGAAACGCCCCATGCAAAATGGGCTGTTAAGTGTGAGCGAGATAGCATGCGTTCGCTGTTGCTGCATGGCAAGCAGTGCAGTGTTGCTGCTTGGCAAGCAGTGCATGCTAAGAGAATTTTTTTGTAAATTGATAGCGATTTTGATTATTTTTGACTTTATGGGGTACTTTTACTTGGTACAGGGTATACTCAATATCGGCAGGGACGACTTGCTTGCTTCATTTTGTAAATTGATAGCGATTTTGATTATTTTTGACTTTATGGGGTACTTTTACTTGGTACAGGGTATACTCAATGTCGGCAGGGACGACTTGCTTGCTTCATTCTTATAACATATATTATTACTATTATAACTAATACCATTGCTATTATTAAAGAAGAATGACCAGTTACGTGATGGAAATTTAATCCTAAGAATTCAATGTGATGATCTTTTAAAGATTTTAATTCAATTTTTAACCTTTCAAGTTCTGCTATATGGTTCAACAAATTATTTCCTACTGGATCCCAGATTATCTTCGGAACTTCGCTAATATCACCTATAAGAGATGTTGCGATGGCTTGATAAGACTCTGACTCGATGCTGTGATGAGCAACTAATATATTGTCTTCTGTTCTAGCAGTGCTATCTGACCTGAAGCTAAAAATGCCTTGCTCTGGAATATCTATCACTTCCTGTTGTACACTACCACATAGCACTCTAACCTTTGAATAGGGTGAAACTTTAAATAGCCAGTTACTTCTGCTGTCTAGCTCGATCCAATAGGATCTATCAACTATCGTTTTATAGACACAGTTAGATTTCATATTTTGTTTAAATGGTGTGATTTCACATTCGTTGTCATTGGCACTACTCCAAGGCCAACTACCTTTACACACTCTTTTATTAGTTTGCCATGTCTGACATTTATTTAAAGTGGATTCGGTCATTATATGATAGGAGTTTATTTCAAAGTTATAGACTAAATACTCGCTATTTACCTGTACCATTATCATCTGATCATTACTAATCCTAACTGGCACTGGGATTATTCTATAAAGAAGAGATGGATGCTTACCAAATAATGGAATTTTTACGTTAATTATTAGTTTCCTATCAACACCATGATTAATATCTATCAAAAGACTTATTATCCCCGCTTGAATTTTCTCACAGTCCTCAATAACCAAACTCAGTTGCTTCGTTATCATAAAGAAATTAATGGATTCTTTGTAGACATAGTAATTTTCTTTTATTAACTCTGTTATGTTTTCAACTCTCCTATTCATCTTGCGAAAATTTTCATTTATCTCTTCGGTAGTACTTTTGAGAATGTTTGCCGTAGAGTCAACAACTGACGTTTGCTACGCCTCCAATTGCTTTCAATTTTCTTGGTTTGCTAGCAAATTTCTCATATTTTCTTCCATAGTTTCTCTATCATGCGCATCTATTATACCGAATAAAATATGGTAAAGCAAACCCCCAAATGGCGCCCGTTTATTTCGCGATTTACTTTATAACATAAACAGTTTACTGTTATCTTCAATTTCTTTTATCTGTTTATCAGTACTATCTAATACTAGATTGCACTGGTCTTCAAAACTGTACAATTTATTACATATCTCCCTCATTTTAATTATTAACTTGTCACCCTTATTAAGCATTTCAAAATACGCCGTCATATCATAATGTACAATAAGATCCCATGAGGAAGACACTATTTCTACCTCACCCATTGGATCTAAATATAATGCGGCTGTTGTATTCATCTCTTTTATCGTGACCTTTGGCTTATTTTTCTCTACCACAGCTCCATTTGAAAGTTGGTAAAGCAGCATTAGCATGGCCAAAACCATTAACATTACTAATTTTGGTATTCCTGATAATATGCAACCTTTTGTCTTTCGCGAACGCGTTTCCTCCTCTTCGCTTTGTTTTTAACAAGAAACGGACAAATCTTACTAATTGCTATTGTAATCGACCCTTCCTGTAGCTTTGTCTTCACTACCCCAACTTTCTTGTCCCGTCCAGGCATATAAAACTTAGGATCGGCTAACACGTACGATTGCCATTTTGTCATATCTACCTTTGCTTCTTCTTCTGGAAGAGCAGTCATTAATTTTGGCAGTACAATTGCCTCAACATTAAGAAGCTTTTCCCACGGTTCCCGCACTTTCATTGCCAGCTTCACTTTGTACTTTGAAGTATTTGTCTTGGTTGACGAAACTCCGCTTATCTCCGTGTGTGCCTTTATTTTCGGCAACTTTAAAATCTGACCTGCTTTTAGACACAAGAGTGCCTTGTGATCAACTATCACTTAAGGCTCTTAAGGTCTCAAATCCTCCATTTACTGCCTTTACTTTTATTAGGGCGGTAGCACAATGAACAAACAACTTCATTGATGCATCTTTTAATGCTTGAATGCTTCAAGCACCTTGTCCATAATTGCTCTTTTTGGCTATTTCGACACTTTCTATTGCTGTCAAGCCTTTGAAATTGTAGCACTGAAGTGTGCTATGCCCGGCAACTTTGCAAATATCTTTGCTCCAAATATTCCAAGACATCAGATAGCAATTGTATCTGCTTTGTCTTCCTTACCTGGCTCTCATAGAAGTAAAGAGCCTCTCTATCCAATTTGCTAAATATAAGTTGCGCGAATATCACGTCAACTTCATCGGACAAATTGGATTTAACTTTGATCAAGTATATTGACTCATTTACCGTGTCAATCACTCCCTTAATATGTTTCGCGGATTCGATGTCGATTACCGGTAATTCAAACATCCGATTTAATTGTTCGGAAAATATCCTACGATGATTTTTTTACCGCTTGGTTAGCAATTCCCAAGCAGCATTATAATTATCGGCCGAGCCCGACAATAAATGAGCTACCATGCTCCTCGCTTCTCCCTGTAACGCGGATTTTAAATAATTAAACTTCAGAGCATTACTTAAATCCTCTCTTCGATCGATTAATTCTAAGCATAACTCCGCAAATATGACCCACTCTTTCGGTTCTCCGAAAAACGTGGGTACCTTAATTTGTGGTAACACCGGCAGTTCGTCTCTAAGACCAACATTCTCGACTTCAACTCCTACCGGTTTATTAATAACTTCCTCTAACGCCTCTAGAGTATTTTGCATATCAAACTCTGGCTCCTGTAAGGCATCTTCAAATTCCCTATTCGATGCAAACTTCTGGTACAGTTCCTCTACCTTATTCTGTACCTTCTGCCACAAAAAATGTATTTTATTTCTATGTATTTTAAAAATCTCGATCTTTTACTCCCTTATGTCTCCATTCACCTTCTCCAGATATTCCCGAAGTTGGTGAACTCTTTCCTCAAACTCCTACTCGAAACTCCTATCTACCGTACCCGAATCCACTTTGGCAATAGCTGCTTTACTAGTTCCCGGTCTAATGTCTACTTCAACGACAGCTGACTTGCTAGTGCCTGCCTTCGCTGTTTCAACGGCTCTACTTTTTAATTTTGAAATAATGGCTAAGGCATCCTCCATCCGCTTATTATTAAAGTAATCATGATCGATTACTCCAATTTAAAGCAATAAATTATGATTCCCTACCCACTGGCTTTCTATTCTATCTAATTCTGTCAACACTTCGCTAGTTATTCCACTAACGTCTAGCGTCTCTAAATACCTCAATCTATTCATCAACTTGGACTGCTTCCGATAGCATATTGATTTTTATACCCTTGCAAAAAGGGTATATTAATTTTGGTAAGAAGTTTGCAAAGCATAGAAGGAAGCATCTCCGACTATATAAAGTATATATATTCTTGATCAGCATGATGAGCTGAGTTGATATAGCCATGTCCGTCTGTCCGTCTGTCTGGATCAACGCAATCTCCTCCGAGACCCTTGGAGCTACAGAGCTAAAATTTTGCACCTAGGCTTCTTTTTGCTGCAGGCATTGTATATCTCGGAATCATGCCGATCGGATGACTCTATCATATAGCTCCCATATGAACGATCAGTCAAAAATATAGTTTTTGATCAATAACTTGTGTGTTTTTGAAGCAATTTTCACGAAATTTGATATTTGACTATTTGATATAAAAAGAAATATATCTTTTAAGTTTCATCAGAATCAGTCGACTATATGCTATAGCTGTCATAGGAACAATCGGGAAAAAGAAAATTGTATTAAATTTTTCTTTTATGCCACGGACATCAAATTTATGTTTGATATGTTTTATATACTTCCTTATGATTCTGGCAAATTATATTTATATATATCGTTCTACAATTGCTCCACAGCAAACTGCCCTTTAACTTGGGACGCACTTTTTTTTTAAATTTTATATTACGTTTCTTACCACTGGTGGGGGAAAACAGGAGTTTTTTATTTTGCTACCTTTAGCTGGTCTTAGCATTTACTGCGTAGCATAAGATCACAGACTTTAAGGAGCTGCTTCACCTCTTTGTCTCTTACCACTGGTGGGGGAAAACAACAGAGTTTCTTTTTTACTTGAAGAACCAAAAATGAATAGCGCTTCCGGGGAGAGGAAAAATTATAACCCGATCTTCATTTGTTGAATTCAAAATGTGAACTGATTTTATTTAAATAATATTTGGTTGGAGGAAGTCTTAAAGTCTATGGGGCACATATTTGGTGGTGGGATTTTATGTCTACTTCGATCAGTATACATGCACCGTACTGATAGCTTGGGGTTAAATCTATTTAAATCAAAGCCTGCGTTGGCCGTTAGATGCTTAGCTTAATGCATCGGCTGATAAAAATATACTCACAGCATGTGAGCTACATTATATTCAAACAATACTTTATTATTTTTGTGCCCTGTACTTTTATCTCGTACTTAGTTCAGAATATTTATGTATATGCTTTTGAAATATTTTAATGTCTACAAATACAGTGTTTAATCTTAAACACAGCCGTTTGTGGATTATTACTTTCCCTTGAATCTGAAACAGACATACTAAACGGAATACTAACTTACCTTATTCTATCTTCATTGACTGTGAATCCAAATAATCTTGAGAGATTCTTAATGAGATTCTTAGTTCACACTGCCAATATTTAGAACAGTATCTGAGAAATAGCCTGAGAAGGTTGTAAGAAAACCATCATTTAGCTTAAATTGTCTAAGAAATCCATTAAATCCAGATGCCGCCGGTATCATGGCCATACAGTTATGCATAAGTATAAATGGAACAAACAATTCTTACATCCATCGCAATCATCATCAATTGGTCAAGTCAAAGTCAGAACTGGGAATAAATGAAGGACATATATAACATCTGTGCTAACTTGTCGTTTTGAAAATGCACTCATTCCTACAGCAGTAATTTTAATTTAAAACTTTGTCGGCTATTTCCAATTCGCTGGAGCTCTCCTTGATTCTAGTTCGGAAATTAAATTTATTACTGAAGCATTGATGTAGCTTTGAAACGTTTTTGGAAGATTGACGATTGACGATGGATTCTAAAAGACAGATATTTCTTTAACTCAAGTGGAGGATGTGAAAGCCACTTGCAACTAAACTTTTTGTTTCCAGTCGTATTGTAGCATATCTACCCTAAGGGTATAACATTCAGTTAATACATTGTGACACTTTGTCATAATAAACACAAATATACAAATACCCAAAGACCACATAGAGATGTATAAACGTTTCAACGCATAAGTAATACGATCTACCGCTTATATACAAGCCGATCACCGAGCGTGGGAAATGCTGAGCGTGCACTTTGCACCTCAAGTGGTCAAACCATACATACGTAACATATGCATGCCTTCTGCATACATATGTACACATAATATATATGTAGATATAAGAACACTATGTATAAGACTGTGACTTAAGCCGAACAGAATTAAAATGAATAAAATCATTATTAAATTCACAGCCAACTTGAGCAGAAGCTCTGGCTCTATTATTATTTTTATAACAGTGCAGGAGGAATAATTACATGGCGACTGTAACAGGCCAGTAATGGATCTCGGTGGCTTTGTGTTGGACTTGCGTTGCGCCTGTCTATCTTGTTGATTGAATCGAAGTCTTCAATTGACCTGATGCTGTTTGTGCTACTTTACATACTCAACACCCACATCTTCATTAATGGACTATTTCTAACTCAACAAACCGATCAAACTCGTTTTTAAACGCTCCACATCATTCTCCAAGAGATCATAATAATTGACCAAATTGGTGCAACGCGAACAAACAAATCCTCACCACAAACGATGACCAGAAACCCTCACCCACCAGTTGGGCCAATTTATTCGGAAATTTCGTGGATGTATATAGCAGCGAGTGCCTTGACCGGTAGTTGAATCTAAATCCCTGACATTTTGCTGCACATTGGAACTGACGCCGCCACCACCAGCTCCTCATGCACTAATCCAAAAAAAAGGGAATAAGCGGATGAGTGACGACTGCCCTAATACTGCTCCAATTGAGCAAAGGGATGCACCTACCATTCAGGAGTACCTGGAGGTGTTTCCAAACGATGGACCACGCCCACTCACAATAACTGAGTACCAGGCTCGACAAGAAAAAAAACAAAAAAAGAAGACGAAACTCCATCAGAAGCGACTGCAAGTAGATTTGCTGGCCACAGCAGAGACACCAGAAGACCGACAAAGCTAGAGAAATGAAATGTATATTGAATTGTGAGCCAACCACATCTCCTGAATCTAATTTTTCCATGTCTCTGGCTCTGAGTATTTATACTCAGCTGCAGTAGAATAATTGTTTTGAATTGATAAATTTTGTAATAACTTCATTACAATAAAATTATCATTTCCATTTTTATACCCTCTACCCATAGGGTAAAAGGGTATATTAAAGTCGCTAAAATGTATGTAACAGGCAGAAGGAGAATTTTCCGACCCCATAAAGTATACATATTCTTGATCAGTATCAATAGCCGAGTCGATTGAGCCATGTCCGTCTGTCTGTGCGTTTGTCCGTCCGTCCGCATGAACACCTAGATCTCAGAGACTATAAGAGCTAGAGCAACCAAATTTGGTGTCAACATCCGTCTGTTGTGTAGACAGGTTAAGTTTATTTCAAATTTTTGCCACGCCCACTTCCGCCCCCGCAATTTGGGAAAAACCTATAACTAGGGCAATATTAAAGATATCGTATTCTTATTTGGCACACTTAATAATATAGCCAATATGCACCAGCTGACCAAATTGAACCGAAATCGGTTAATAATTATCGGAGATATACGTATTTCCGTTTTGTACTGAAACGCCCCATGCAAAATGGGCTGTTAAGTGTGAGCGAGATAGCATGCGTTCGCTGTTGCTGCATGGCAAGCAGTGGATCCTAAGAGAATTTTTTTTGTAAATTGATGGCGATTTTGATCGTTTTTGTCTTTATGGAGTACTTTTACTTGGTACAGGGTATACTCAATGTCGGCAGGGACGACTTGCTTGCTTCATTTATTTTCTAATTGTCAAGAGGAACTATGTTTTTCTCTCGTACTTACTCCATTTTTATACATAGTATAAAAACCAAATTTTGTTTCTTTCATGAAAATACAAGTTAAAGAATGGCGAATTTCCAGTAAAAAAAAAATCAGTCCGATAATTTGCATGAATTCCAAAAGAAAAATTTAAGTTTTGAAATTTAAGTTGAAAGCATACTATATACATAGACGTATGAATGTTCAATAACAGTATAGGCAAATTTGGTGATAGATATAGTACACCCACAATGGGGTTAATCAATACAAAAACAGTGGATTCCACTGCGAACGTAATTAATAAACTCGAATCATCAAATATCGACTTAAAATATACAAATATATTGTTAATAATAATTGTTATAATTATGTGCGCATAAATTTTGTACAAAGCATATCTGCTATACAATAAATGTGTAACTAAAAGGGCCTTAAGTCAAGCAGATAATTTAGACAAGATCTAAAAAGAAAAAAAACACATACATGCGCACGGGCAATTGTAGTAACAATGTATTCAAAACAAATTCTCAAAATCAATATAATTTCAAAATTTTAAATTTGCTATGTAATCATTGAAATAAAAATATAATTCACTTTTTGTTTCTTTTCTTACTAAAAACAAAGAAACCCTTTAATATAATAATATAATAAAAATATATTTTAATACAATTAGAAAATTTAATTTCTCAGCATGAGTTGTTTTTCCTCAAAATAACATTTTTTTATTGTATTACAACACTATGCCCACACTAAATAAATACTTCGACAAAATCAATGATAGGCACCCGAGCATAGTCAATGATTTAATAGAGGTTTTCAAGAGTGAACAAAGCCACTCACCTCAACGCTCGATAAACCTGGTGCAAATAAGATCAGCATACCTTGACATAACGGGAGAAAATTTTCCAGTCCAAGGAGGTAGCAGAGTACAGATGAGTTTCATACTGTTAATACCATATATATGCTGTTATATGCATGCAGCAGGTACGCTGTGTTTCTACTTGATGAATGAAACACAACAAAAAGAAAAGAATAATAAAATAAAAAAATTTTTTTTAAATTTTTTCCTCCCCAAGTTTTAAAATAAAATGATGGTTTTAAATTTTAAAAAGTACGACTATTTAAATAAACCCATTCCATGGAATTGCCGAAAATTGTTCAAAGTGTCAAACACCATAGAGTAGAATTCGACAAATCATTTAAATGCCTTAATTAAAGCATAAATATAAAAAATAAAACCAAACTAAACATGTGCGAATTTTGATTACAAAATTAATAAACATAAATTAATAAAAATAAATATTAATAAACTATTCGCAGAGGTGTTCAGTCGGCTTAATAACTTATACTTGCTACAAGCGAGAGAAAATCTAGACCGATTAAGAACACAGCTCAGAACAATCTCGGATAGACATAGTCTTCACATTTTTATACCAAACGCATTAAATACAGATGCGAAATTTGATGAGTCATTTCTAGCTAGATAGTCCAAATGATTCTGAACAAATGAGTGAAGAATCTGACATCAAAACTAAAATACGCACACAAAAAACTGAAACGCCCCCAGTAGCACCACCTTCGCTACAAATACCCCATTGAAGAATCAACAATGGCACAAACAGTAGTAGGCTTTATCAGACTAGTCACATCTCTGATACCAGAGTTCGATGGCAAGCCGGAAAATCTACAAAGTTTCTAGACTCTTTGAATCTATCACAAACTTTAAAAGGTACACATGGTCATAAGCCTTATTAAAACAAAACTTAAAGGCCATGCAAGAAATTTAATCAGTAATGAACAGGCAATAACTGAAATCATTAATCAGTTATCAAAAGCAGTGAAAGGAGAATCAGTAGAGGTAATATCTGCTAATCTTTTTAATCTGCAGCAAAGAAATAAAACGACTAACCAATACACTCAAGAAGTGGAAAAACTGACAAAGGCCCTTGAAGGTGCCTATATCAGTGAAGGTCTAAGCCAAACATTTGCCAATAAATATAGCACTACAACAGCTGTGAAAACAATGACACAAAATTGTTCTTGATAAAAATTTTAGTCTTAACATATTTTGTTGTTTGTTTCATTAATCATCTAACTAAAATAAAACTTACACTTTTAATAGATACTGGTGCGGATATATCACTTCTTAAATTGAATTCAGATAACTTCAGACAACCAAATATATAATTCCGCACGAATTTAATTTAGTAGACTCCGATTTCGCAATACCGTGTAATGGAATTACTGGCATTGACTTCATAAAAAAATTCAATTCCAATAACATACAGTTCTGGTAATAATTCCCTAATCCTACCAGCAAGATCCGAAGTGATAAGAAATATAAAAATTGATTCAAAGGATGATTTCGTTTATATACCTAATCAAGAAATCCAAAAAGGCATATATATTACAAATACAATAACGAAATCACAATGTACGTTTGTCCGATTGTTAAATACAATCAATTCCGATTTATTAGTAAACATAAATAATATAAAATATGAATCACTTTCGAACTACAATATAGTTCAAAACACTCAAGATAATAGAAATGAAGAAGTTTTGTCACATTTAAAGAAAAATTTTCCAATACAATTTAAAAACCAACTAACAGAATTATGCAACAGATATAGTGATGTGTTCGGACTACAAACCGAACCAATCACAACAAACAACTTTTATAAACAATCATTAAGACTAAAAGACAGTGAACCAATTTACATAAAAAACTACAGAAGCCCGCATAGCCACGTAGAAGAAATTCAAAAAGAAGTAGAAAAATTAATAAATGATAAAATAGTAGAACCGTCAGTATCCGAATACAATAGTCCACTCTTGCTAGTCCCCAAGAAAGCATTACAATATTCAGAAGAAGAAAAGTGGCGATTAGTAATTGACTATCGCCAAATCAACAAAAAACTACCATCCGATAAATTCCCGTTCCCCAGAATTGACGATATTTTAGACCAACTGGGTCGAGCTAAATACTTTTCCTGCCTCGACTTAATGTCAAGTTTTCACCAAATTGAACTGGAAGAAAGTTCACGAAACATAACATCTTTCTCAACGAGCAATGCCTCATATCGCTTCACGCGATTACCACTTGGTCTTAAAATAGCACCAAATTCATTTCAGAGAATGATGACTATAGCATTCTCCGGTCTAGAACCTTCACAGGCGTTCCTTTACATGGATGACTTAATGGTAATAGGATGTTCCGATAAACACATGATTAAAAACTTAACTGATGTTTTTAACGTATGTAGGAAATACAACCTAAAGTTGCACCCAGAAAAATGTTCATTTTTCATGCACGAAGTGACATTCCTAGGTCACAAATGCACAAACAAAGGAGTACTGCCAGATGACAAAAAAATTTAACGTCATCAAAAATTACCCCTTTCCTCATGATGCGGACAGCGCAAGACGATTCGTAGCATTTTGCAATTACTACCGTCGATTTATAAAAAACTTCGCTGAGTATTCACGGCACATAACTAGATTATGTAAAAAGAATGTTCCTTTTGAATGGACAAATAAATGCCAAGTCGCATTCCAAAACTTAAAAGAAAAGCTTATGCAACCAACACATTTACAATATCCCGATTTTCGCAAAGAGTTTTGCATTATAACAGATGCTAGTAAAGCTTGTGGAGCGGTTCTAACTCAGAACCATAATGAAATTCAACTCCCAATAGCTTATGCATCTCGTTCATTAATAAAAGGTGAAAGTAATAAAAGCACAACAGAACAAGAGTTAGCGGCAATTCATTGGGTAATTACCCACTTCAGACCATATATTTATGGGAAACATTTTACAATAAAAACGGATCACAGACCATTAACATTTCTTTTCTCTATGACTAATCCCAGTTCCAAATTAACTCGCATGCGGCTAGAACTTAAAGAACACGATTTCACAGTAGAATAGCTAAAGCGAAATGATAATTTCGTTGCAGACGCAGTTTCGCATATCACTATAACAGAACTTAAAGACATTCAAAATAAAGTCCTGAAAGTCACTACCAGGCGACAAAGTAGACAAGAAAAAATCTGTACAGTTGAAAATAATGAACTTTTACCAAGGCAAAGTCAGTGTATCCAAGCCCAACGTACATGATGAAGTACGGAAAGTAGTGACCTTGCGTATAACAGGATCTAAATGCCTATTTAAACATGGAAATAAAGTTATCGCAAGAATTGAAGTTAGTGATTTATATACTAATGGAATTTTCGACTTAGGTCAGTTTTTCCAAGGGCTCCAAAAAGAGGCCGGTATATTAAAAATTAGCCAACTCAAAGTGGCACCGAGCGAAAAGGTCTTTGAATCGATTTCAATAGATACTTCTAAAAATATGGGCAATAAAATATTAAAATCATTACAAGTAGCACTACTCCAGCCGGTGACCCAAGTAAAAAATGAAAAAGAGATACAAGAAATACTGTCTACATATCATAAAGATCCAATACAAGGAGGCCATAGTGGCATAACAAGAACGCTAGCAAAAATCAAAAGATACTACTACTGGAAAAATATGACACGTCATATAAAAGAATACGTACGTAGCTGTGCCAGATGTCGAAAACTGAAACACCAGTAAACGCTTTCGACATAGTGGTAGTGGATACAATTGGTCCACTACCAAAATCCGATGAATACATAGTCACATTAATATGTGACTGTTGAGTTCGACACTGAACCTATTAAGGGCAAATTTCGGAGCAGACCAACACAAGTAAATTTCCAAAACTTCATTTATTCACTTAATTTAATTATGGTACAGTTATGCTAGCGCAGCTTTAAAATTAAATTGTGCCTTAGTGGTGTCTTTTGTCGTACTGATTTTCTTAAGGCATGGCAACAAGCATCGAAGCCACTGACAAAATTAAAGCACATTAATAAACGGTTAATTTCCCAGCTCGTAGGCTGGCGCTATGTTAAGCGAATATGTATGTATAAAGAGAATATAAATATATAAAGATTAACCCTCTGTTGGCTGCGAAGGCTCTTGTGGGCGATTTTTAGATTTCGGCGGCAACATTCTCCCCCCAGTAAACTTGTCCATTTTGGGATCTGGTTTGGCTCCCACATTGCCGACGTCTAATACCGCTACTTTTGACACGGGCCGATGTAGAGTCCCATTTGTTGTCCTAATAACCACCCGTCTTACTTGGTTGTCTTTGGCCAGTATTATTTGATCGACCACACCTTTGGGCCAAGTGTTACGTGGCAAGTTTTCGTCTACCACTAGGACGACATCTCCAACCGCTACTGGTGGTCTCTTTGTAAACCACTTTCCACGTCTAGCTAAATCTGGAACATATTCCCGCACCCAGCGTCGCCAGAACTGGTCAGCAAATTGTTCCGCGGACTGCCAAGTATGGCGCACAGCAAGTGTTGATTCGAAGATTGGCTTGTAGCCGCTCGCTGATCCGAGTAACAGATGGTTTGGCGTGATGGCCTCGTCGTCTTTGCTATCCAGGGAAACAAAAGTAAGAGGTCTGGAGTTTAAAATGTATTCCACCTCCCATAGAGCGCTTTGCAGGCCTTCATTGGTGAATTTTCTTGTCGGGCAAATTGCGTACAGCTCCGATTTTACGGAGCGTACGAGTCGCTCCCATGCTCCCCCCATATGAGGGGCCGCTGGTGGATTGAATTTCCATTTGATGTTATCGAACGACGATTGGACTTCATTGAGGTTGATCCTTTGTAGCTCGTCGCATATAACTTTTTCGGTACCTTTGAAATTGGTTCCATTGTCGCTGTAAATTTCCCTTGGAGTTCCGCGCCGGTTGCAGAAGTTTCGAATAGCCATAATGCATGAGGCGGTATCCATGGAGCATGCCAATTCCAAATGCACTGCTCTTATGGTTAGGCAGTTAAAGATGACTCCCCACCTCTTCTCCCGCCGACGTCCAACCGTGACCAAGAGGGGGCCAAAGTAGTCGATACCGACGTATGTAAAGGGCCGCTCATAGGCGGCTAATCTAGCCATTGGCAGGGGTGCCATCTGTGGCAAGACAGGATTGGCGTTCTCATTTTTACAGAGTTGACACGACTTTCGCATGCCCTTGTATAATACTCGGAGGCGTGGTATATAGTAGGTGCCGCGCAGTCTGTTGATGCACGTCTCATGGGATGTGTGGTGAAATTTCTGATGATACCAGTTAACTATGAGCCGCGTGATGTGGTGACCATATGGGAGCACTATTTGATTTTCGCTGCATAGATTTTCTGCTCGACCTCGGGTGCGCAGCAGTTGGTTATCATCTAGAAATATATTTAAACATATTAGTTTTGAGTTTGACTTTATAGGTTTACCTTGAGTTAAATTGTGGATCTCCGATTTAAATTCGGACGTCTGCGCGTGTCTTAGGAGGATTATTTGCGCTCGCAGAATCATTTCATAGGAAACCTCGTGGGGTGGCGACACATTCCTGTATTTCGCCCGCAATTTTTCTATGTAGAATATGTACAGAGCCACGGCCCGATATAGTCTACGCCAGTCGGAAAAGTGTTCCGTGTTGAATATCGGTTCCAGCGACGAACTGTCGATTATGAAAAAATTGTGTCTGACTTCGGAATTACTTGGTACTTCCAGGTCGTTGCATTTTGGCCATTTAGAATTGTCTTGCAGTAAGAACTCTGGTCCGTTGATCCATTTGAAGAATTTATTAAAAGAAGATGCCTTGGTAGCAAAATCCGCGGGGTTTTGGTGAGTGGGCACCCAGTTCCATTGGTTGACATCCGAGGATTCCAGTATTTCACCTATGCGGTGCATGACGAATTGCTGGAACTTTCGTGGGTCCATTCGAAGCCATTTCAGGACTGTCTTAGAGTTAGACCAATACCAAGTCGAACTAATTGACAGCCGTTTATTGGATAGGATCCGATTGCTCAGCTTTATTCCGATGACTGCAGCTTGCAGCTCCATCCTTGGTATGGACATCGGATTTAGCGGGGCAACCTTTGCTTTGGAGGCCACGAAGCTAATATAAGTTGTTTCTCCTTGTTGTATACGTAGATAACAAAATGCTGCGTAAGCCATTTCGCTAGCGTCAACGAACGTATGCAACTGGACATCTTGTGTACGTTCGCCAGGTCTAAAGTAGCATCTGGGAATGGTAACATCAGCAATCGTTGGTAGTAGCCGTTTCCATCGCATCCATTTGGGTGATAGTTCATCAGGGGGGTTAATGCCGCTTCTCCATACGTCTTGTAGTAGAATTTTCAGCTCTATAGTAAAGCATGAAATAAACCCGAGCGGATCGTACATTGACATTAGTACTTGCAGGAGCTCGCGCTTTGTTGGTGTATAATCGCTTTCAAAAACGTTTCGTTTCAGCCTAGCGAACTTGCGTATGAATGTGAAGTCATCCGAGTCTGGCATCCAATATAAGCCGAGTACCTTTTCGGTTGCAGTAATTTCGACTGCGTTGGGGGTTGCTGTTTTGGCGCCTAGTTTTTGTAGAACCTCTTGAGAGTTGGATGACCAATTTCGTATGTGGAAACCGCCTGCTGCATGTATACTTTGAACTTGAGTCGCAATGTTTGCAACTTTCGTATCGCCATCGTCGCTGTAGATGAAATCGTCCACGTAGTGGTAATCCTTCACTTCTTGTGCTGCGAGTGGATACTGAAGTTGGAAGCGGTCAGCATTTTTATCACGGATGAAATGCGCGATACAAGGTGCGCAATTGATGCCGAAAGTGAGCGGTTCCATCACGTACACGTTTAGTTGCTGGGGTTGGGAGTTTGCGTCGAACGAAAGAAATCTCTGAGCGTGAGCGTCTGCTGGTCTCACTCGGATTTGGTGAAACATTTCAGCTATGTCGCCCCAAATCGCCACGCGTCCGACTCTGAAGGAGATGAGTGGATCCAGTAGCGAATTTAGCAGATCTGGTCCGCTGTGTATAAAATCGTTGAGGGCCTTTCCTCCTGATTTGGCCGCAGCGTCCAAGGCGAACTCTTTCTGGCTTGTTTGGATTTCTGGTAATAAAGGTTGGCAGATACCAGACTCGCTTGTTGGGTATAGCTAACTCCTCCGAGGTCAGGATTCGAGCATAACCTTTATCGACGAGGTTGTCCACTTCCCTTTGTATTAGCTCTCGTAGATTAGGTTGCCGAGAGAATTGTCGTTGTAGACATTTAAGACGTGTAAGTGCAATTTCATAGCTGCTTGGCAACGTGACGTCTGGGTCCTTCCAGATTAGACCGACTTTGTATCTGCCATTTTTTATTCTGGCAGTTGATTGGAGACTCGTTAGCGCTTGAGTTTCCTTTTCAGATGAGATCGTCTTCTGTAAGGTTGCGTCTAATGAAAACGCTTGTTTGATGATCTCGTGTAGTTTCGTGTCATCATAAATGCAGCCGCATACATGTATGTTTATATGCCCGTTGTTGCTTCTCAATGAGCTGCAGCTTTGAAGCGTCCAGCCCAAACGGGTCTTAGACCAATAGCGATTGGTTGCTGCCACTTTCCCTCTCTTATTTTGAGGGGCACGGCGAGGTTCAAATTATTTGCGCCAATGAGGATGCTGGGTCTCACCTTGGTGTATGATGCAATGGGTAGTTTGCGGTTGTGTGAGTTGGCAACAGTCAGCGTGACACATTCCGATGCATCATTTCTGCGCGTCGTGTTGTCCGTCCATTTTAGGCATAACGGTTGAGGTACACCTGTCAAACCGAGCTGCTTGTAAATCTTTTCCTCGATGAGTGTTACTGACGAGCCCTCATCTAGAAATGCAAAGGTATTAGTTACTTTGTTTTTATTAATTATTTGAATTGGAACAACACGGAAATGGGTTTGACCCGGATCTCTATGTGTGTTTTTGTCCTTCGACTGGTACATCTTTGAGACCGTGGCAGGTCTATCTGAGTTACTAGTAGAGACGACTTCTGTCGGCTGCTGCTCCTCGTGGATCAATTCGTGATGCATGCTTTGGCATCCTCTAATGCCGCAAATAATTTCTCGTTTGCACTTTTGCCGGTGGCGGTTGAGACATTGATTGCACAGTTTATGATGGCGCATTAGGGACCTTTTCTGCTGTAGAGACATTGACTTAAACACATCGCAATTCTTCAGTTTGGTGTCCTGGCCCGTCACAAGCAGCGCAAGCAGTTGTCTGGGTGTGCCTTTCTGGAATTTCCGTGTGGTGATACAGGCTTCCGCTCCTTTTGTGGTAAAGTAGTGATGAAACTTGGCTGGCTGCTTCAGCTATATCGTATATCCATTTGCTGAACGTTTCCATTGATGGTACTTGGGAGTTTTTGGGATACATTGCCCACTGTAATTTGAGTTGTGTGGGGAGCTTTTCCACTAGCTCTTGCACGAGCATTGGATTATCCATATAGCTTCTAAGTTCACACGCCTCCATCGTTGAGTAGATATTCCGTACGCACAGTGCGTATTCGATAAGTGGTTCTAGCTTGTCTTTTGGCGGAGGCATTTGTCTCGCTTTTTCCAACAAATCGCGAAGAATGTGTTCTGGTCGTCCGAAACACATACGTAGTGTTCGTATGATTTCGGGAACCATGACTGGCAGCAGCAACTTGCACTGAACCATCTCTCGCGCTTTGCCTTTTAGACTCGCTTGCAGTCGCATGAGATTCTCGGCATCTGTATATCCAGCGATTTCCGTGCTTGTTTGGAAGCTGCTGTAGAAAAGTGGCCAATGTTGGGGGTTACCATCAAAGGTGGGTAACTCCTTCGGGATCGCTTGGCGTGCTGCGATTTGTGACACGGTTGGCGTCACTGAGCCAGAGGCACATGGTTGATAATTTGGTTCCTTTTGCGTTTGATCACCTGGTTTGCTTGGTGCGGCCTTTTGTTGGTTAATTCTAGAAAGCCATGGCCACATAGGCAATTCTTCTGATTGAGGTTGTTCCCGGGCCGTTACACGTGGTTTTTGGGCGGTTGTTGAAGTCAGATACGTTGACTGCAAGTGGTTCGCCGTTATCGGTGACGTAACGTTATAGAGATGCCATGCGTCACGTATCGCTAGTTGTGCTGCCATCATGTTAGAAAATGCGTTTGGTGCACAAAGTTCAACCTTTTGTCCAGGTCTTGTTGGCGCTTCGGTAGCTTCTGCTGGTGATGATGCAGCCTGTGGTCCACCTACATACATAGATTTAGCAAAAGTTTGTAGGGCGTTGGCCAGTATAGCTGTCACCACTTCAGATGCTACGATTGCGCAGTCGCAGCTCCAGCTGCTGTCGGCACCATCATCCTTAGCTTCCACGCAATCGAAATGATACCACGACTGACATCGGTTGCATTGCACCATTCGGTCATTATCCTCCTGCGTGCATCTCTTGCAATGATATACTATACTTGATAGATCTTTGTTAGGCATACCTTTATCTTTCCAACGATGTTCAGATTTGCAGGTTAAGTGTGTTATATAATCATAGAGGGTCAACCCAATGTATGATGATTCCGAATAAACTTAGTGAAGTATTCGGCGGGTTAATTAACAGAATTGCTGGAGTTCACCCAAGAAAATCTTATTGAATTTAATTTTAAAGTATTGTTGAGTTCGACACTGAACCTATTAAGGGCAAATTTCGGAGCAGACCAACACAAGTAAATTTCCAAAACTTCATTTATTCACTTAATTTAATTATGGTACAGTTATGCTAGCGCAGCTTTAAAATTAAATTGTGCCTTAGTGGTGTCTTTTGTCGTACTGATTTTCTTAAGGCATGGCAACAAGCATCGAAGCCACTGACAAAATTAAAGCACATTAATAAACGGTTAATTTCCCAGCACGTAGACTGGCGCTATGTTAAGCGAATATGTATGTATAAAGAGAATATAAATATATAAAGATTAACCCTCTGTTGGCTGCGAAAGGTCTTCTGGGCGATTTTTAGATTTCGGCGGCAACAGTGACCTACACAAAATATTTAGTAGCCATTCCAATCAAAAGCAAAAGCGCAACCAATGTCGCAAAAGCAAATTTTGAAAACTTCATACTCAAGTACGGTCCAATGAAGACGTTCATTTCGGACATGGGAACAGAGTATAAAAACCAAATACTAACAGATTTATGCAAGTACATGAAGATCAAGAACCTCACCTCTACTTCATACCATCATCAAACTTTAGCGACAATTGAACGAAGTCATCGTACATTTAATGAGTATATTCGTTCATATATCTCTGCAGACAAAACCGTGTGGGATGTTTGGATTCAATATTTCACTTATTGCTTCAACACAACACCATCAGCAACCCATGAGTATTGTCCATATGAACTTATATTTGGCAGATTACCAAAAAAGATTTTAATAAAATTGACTATTCTAAGGAAATAAAGTTTAGATTAGAAATAGCATACAAAAGAGCTAGAATTATGTTAGAAAAAGCCAAGACTTTTAGGAAATTACTATATGACAAGAATACAAAAAATTTTGATCTAAAAGTAGGAGATAAAGCACTAATAAGAAACGAAGCAGGGCATAAATTAGACCCAGTATATTTAGGACCATATACAGTAGAAAAAATAGAGGATAATGATAACATTTTTATTAAAGATAGTAAAAATAAGAAACAAAAAGTACATAAGGATAGGCTGTGTGACAATGTTATGCACGTTAAATGTGCTGGTTATACGGCCAGAGTTAAGGATAGCATTGGAAATGGGGGGGGCCTGAAATGGAGTTGTGAAGCGTGCCGGGACGTTAAAATGGAAATGCGTATATTTATGAGGCGGACTAGGGAGGGATTCAAAACTTTGTCGGCTGGCTTTCTAAAGCTTCGGGAAGAGTTTTCAACTCTGGAAACTCAGTTTAATAGTTATAAATTATTAAGCGAATCCCCGAAGCGGAAGAAGACCATTCCTCGGCATTTCTCTCCCGATCCACCAGCATCTCTACTTTTAACGGCTCCGTCTTCAGGTAACAACCCAATAACCCCGAATTCTCAGCACCTGATATCGTTTAGGAGTCCAGTATTGGCTGCAGGTGCGGACACTATTGCCATTTCCCCTGGCAATCCTGTCCCGCAAACTGATGCGATATCGGGTGTAGTGTCCGATGCATCCGGGCGAACATCCTCTTCTAGAGATGTTCCCAATAAAATTGTAACAAGGGGGGTTCTCAAGGCGTTATCCGCCGCAGTAGCTCCAGCGCCAAAATCTGTGGCTGCTGCTGCGGTTGGTGCCTCGAGCTCGCTTCTTGTCGGTATTCCACCAAAAAAGCAAGTTTTTGTTTCGAGGCTAGATCCCAACACTACATCAGATGATGTCATAGCCCACATCCGGGCAAAAATCGTAGAGCCTAACATTGCGGTGGAAAAGTTTAAATTTTCATATTCCCGTGACATTTCGTCTTTTAAACTTAGTGTTCCGCCAAATCTTTTTGACCAAATATGTCATAAAGATTTTTGGCCGGAACACTTAGTAGTTAAGGAGTATATAGCTAAAAAGAGGAAAAATCGGCCTCCGATTCGTTTGCCTTCCGCACCAGGTAGCACCAATCTTTCCCTACCTTCAGGCACGTCAGTACCCACTGGCGGGTCAAA
Organism: Drosophila emarginata; assembly: GCA_037075365.1. Taxonomy (NCBI): domain Eukaryota; kingdom Metazoa; phylum Arthropoda; class Insecta; order Diptera; family Drosophilidae; genus Drosophila; species Drosophila emarginata. Next base: position 957,809 of record JBAMCD010000291.1, read on the forward strand.
AAACTAATTTCGTCCCTTGTTCTGGCCTATCAGAATGTTAGAGGACTAAAATCTAAACTTTCTAAACTCTATGTAGATAGTCTATCCTTTGACTTTCATATTTTGGCCTTTACTGAAACGTGGCTAAAGCCAGACATATCAGATGCATCCGTTTTTCCCACAATATTTTCTACATATAGATACGATCGAACATTCAGAAATGGAGGCGGAGTTTTAATTGCTGTCAACTCAGCCCTTCCCTCTGAATTAGTGACCTTCACAGCAACTCTTGACATTGAATTTGTTAGTGTCAAAATTTCTCTACAATCGTATTCTGCCTTTGTAACTTGCTCATATATTCCACCAAAATCTGAAATGGCGGTATACACCAGCCATTTAGAAGCAATTTGCTCTGTATCCTCCCATCTTTCCGATGCAGATTTACTAATCGTTCTTGGGGATTTTAATTTGCCTGACATTTCTTGGTATCCATCAGATGAGTCTTCCATGCTGGTGCCTTCCTCCTCACACTGCTTTATTGATGGTCTTCTTGAGTTATCCTTAACCCAAGTTAACACTGTGCATAATAGAAATGGTAGATTACTAGATCTTATATTTATGTTAGATTCTTCCGACTGCTCTATTTCGAGAATCGATCCTTTAGTTGTCCCCGAAGACAATTTCCATCCAACTTTGGACTTAACCATAAACCTTCCTTTTCGATTGCCGATTACCAACTCGACATCTCGCACTCGTTGCTTTCGTAAAACTAACTTTTTGAAGCTCAATGAGCTTATTCTTGCTACAGATTGGTCTTATCTGTATTCTTGCAACGATTTAGACGCTGCTATTTCATTTTTCTATAATACTATGTTTTTACTTTTTGATGCTTGTGTCCCACGTGTCACCCATGTGTCAACTGACAAGCCGCCATGGTTTTCACGTGAGTTATCTAATTTAAAGAATGTAAAATCTAGATATTATAAAAAATATAAAAAATCCGGTCAACTGTCCGATTTTTCTCTTTATGTAGTTGCTCGATCAAATTTTTCAGTGCTTAATACACAATGTTATAAGGATTACTTATGGCGCTGTAAACTTCAGTTTTCCCGTGATCCTAAGCGATTTTATAACTTTGTCAACGCCAAACGCAAGGCATCAGTGCATCCTTCTTACCTATGTTTTGAAAATAAAAAAGCTAACGATGATCAGGCCATTGCCGATATGTTTTCTGATTTTTTCAATACAACTTATTCCTCCAAGGAATATCACGCTAAATCTTCGTATCCTTATCAGTTGAATAGGTCTAATTGTATCTTTAATCCTGTGATCGATGAAAGTTCGCTCCTAAGCGTGCTTACTTCAGTAAAACCTGTGCACTCACCAGGACCAGATGGGATACCTGGTTGTGTACTCAGGTTTTGCGCTGACACTTTATGCAACCAAATTCATAAGTTATTTACTTTGTCCGTTAAAACTTCTACTTTCCCATCTATTTGGAAGGAATCTTTTATTATTCCTCTCCATAAAAAGGGTAACAAGTCCATAGCATCAAATTATAGGGGTATTTCTAAATTGTCCGCTATACCGAAGGCCTTTGAGAAAATTATAACTTCTCAATTACAACATTTCTGTAGTTCTGTACTTTCATCTACCCAACATGGGTTCATGAAACGCAGATCTACTACCACTAACCTGTTAGAGTTTACTTCTTTATCGATAGAAGGATTCAGGAATAAATCGCAAACTGATGTCATTTATACCGACTTCAGTAAGGCCTTTGATTCTGTTAATCATACACTACTTTTGTACAAGCTGAACGAAATTGGTCTTCCACGCCTTCTGCTCAACTGGATTCTGCAATATTTGACTGACCGTACACAAAAGGTCCTATTTAAATCCTCACTGTCTAAGACCATCAAAGTAACTTCTGGAGTGCCACAGGGTAGCCATCTTGGACCATTGCTTTTTACTCTCTTTATTAATGATCTTCCTTCCGTCGTAATTCACTCTCGTGTGCTTATGTACGCTGATGATGTTAAACTTTTCCTTAGTTTCAAAGATTCAGGTTCCCCGCGTCTGCTTCAAGCCGATCTTAACAACCTCCAGACTTGGTGTGAAATTAACTTATTAAACTTAAATATTTCGAAGTGTAATGTCATGTCGTTTTATAGATCTTCCTTTCACCTAGAAACTTATTACCTTAATAATACTCCACTTGAACGTTTAAATGAGATGAGTGATTTGGGTGTACTCATGGACCATAAATTAAGTTTCACTCGTCATATTTCTACCCTAGTCAGCAAAGCCATGAGTGTTCTTGGTTTCGTCAAGCGATGGTCGAAGGAATTCGACGATCCTTACACAACCAAAACCCTTTTTATTTCACTGGTCCGTCCTATTCTGGAGTACGGATCATGCGTTTGGTCACCTCAATATGAATCACACCAAATTAGAATTGAATCCGTTCAAAAGCAATTTTTGATTTTTGCTCTTCGTGGTTTAAACTGGGATTGCAATGTTAACTTGCCATCGTATTCTAGTAGACTTCTTCTAATCAATCTTCCTTCTTTAATTAATCGTAGAGTAATGCTTGGTACTTTGTTTATCTACAAGCTTCTTAATGGGCAAATAGACTCTCCTAATTTATTAAAACAGGTCAATCTATCTGTACCTTGTAGACTAACTAGAAATTATGTCCCATTAACTTTGACAAGTTGCATTTCAAACTATACTTTACATGAACCTTTCCGTGTCCTTTGTTCCGATTATAATCGCCTTTATCACTTAATCGGATCAGAGTCCTCTATTCCTACTTTAAAAACTTCTATCCTTAGCTATCTAGCTTGTAGTTAGTTTTAATTTTAGTTTTAACTTTAGGTATGTTCTAATTGTCGTCTGTTGTCCACGCGACTTCGTTTTTGCATGCTGTCTGCTAGGGTTCGCGCGTAACAGGCATTGACCTGGTGTCGCATGGGCCACTTGAACGTACTGCGCATAGTACGCGTCAACGTCCAGAGAATGAATGAAACATTTCATGAAAGAAAGAAGGAAGAAAAGAAACAAGAGGTCAGATCAACCTTTTTGAAAAAAAGGAAAAAATAATAATAAATATGATGAAAATTATAGTTCTTCTGAGAAAGTTAAAATTAAATATAACGCAACTTAAAATATTGAAAACAAAATTCCTTAATGAACACAACTATTTTACAAAAATAGAGATAATACATTTTAATTACACTTATAAAACACATTAACACTAACGATCACTGAGCGTGGGAAATGCTGAGCGTGCACTTTGCACCTCAAGTGGTCAAACCATACATACGTAACATATGCATGCTTTCTGCATACATATGTACACATAATATATATGTAGATATAAGAACACTATGTATTAGACTTAAGCCGAACAAAATTAAAATGAATAAAATCATTATTAAATGCACAGCCAACTTGAGCAGAAGCTCTGGCTTTATTATTATTTTTATAAAAGTGTCCTATAAGGTATCACCTGACCGACTATGAGATTCGGAGGTATTTTTACGACTCAAACCGCATGTGAAGGAAATTTACCTAAAATTTTTGAAAGAATACTTAGCCATGAAAGAAATGGAACCTTCATCATTTCCGGCTATACAGTCAGAAAATCAATTTATTAATCATCACGATTATGTGCTTAAACCACAAAGTTCAACAATAAAACTTCATGTACTTTTTGACGTGACATTGAATACGTCTTCAAATATATCACCTAATGATAACCTAATCGTTAGCCCCACTATCCAACAAGATCTCATCTTGACATCACTTTTCTATCGCTATCATCGCCTTGCTGTAACTGCAGTCATATCTAAGCAGATCTTCACAATTTACCTTTGATTCGTGCCTCTCGGTTCGCCAACAAGAAGTAAAGAGAAAATTGGATAGTCGCTTAGCAAAGCATATTTTTTGGACAGACTCTAGCTTTGTTTTGCATTGGCTTAAATGACACCCATCAACGCTAAAATGGTTTAAATCGTTTCCATCTTACAATTGCAATCGGAGGATATCATCTGGTATCATGTGCCTTGAAACGACAACCCTGCCTATATTGTGTTCGCAAAGCCGCAGTAACATGAAGCAATGGTAGTTCGAAGTTGAGCAGGTTATCGGCAGATTTTCGTCGTTTCAAAAAATTGTACCAATTTTCATTCACAAGAGCAATACAATATATTTACATGGAACATATCAGTAGCAGAATACTGACATAAAGGATGGAAGAGTCTTAAAACCAGAGCTCAAAAACGGCTTCATTCTCATTTAACCTAGGAAGGGCGTTAATGAATTGCAATTGAAGTAGAAGCAGTATTGAATTCCAAATTCCATTCACAGTGATGACCCTAATGACGGGGAAGCGTTGACACCTGTTCATTATAACAAAGGATCGTTACACTATTTTTGTAATAATTACATCAATTCCATCGTATTAGCTTAACATGTAATGTTTACTCTAATTGAAAAGTTCTGTAGCTCGAACGAGAAAAGACAATGGTTTCATTTTGGGAATCAGTTGATCAAAAAATTACATTTACAATTGTATTAGTATTTGAAAAACAATGATGGCTAGAATATATTTTGATAGGTCGCATATAATTGTTATTGCATATTCTTTTCAAAAATTTAGATAATGGATCTAAAGTATCCATTATTACTCTGTCAAAGGCACTCATGGCCATGTCAGTTATTGCTAGAGGATATTTAGAGTGACAAGTTGCTTTAATTTTTGTCATGTAATTCACTATTGTATTTTTTCTTATTTGACGCTTCATTTTTTTTTCCAATGATATTGTCTTTTCATCTTTTTGAAGTGAAAACTTCTTTAGAATCGTTGGGAGTGATTTGAGACTCGATGAAACGAAAAAGCGACACTAAAAAGAGACATACATATAGATATTATAGTATATAGCCTGCGAGAGAATGAGATAGAACAGAGTTATATAGCGTTCCTTATTCTCCGTCTCCTCTTTGTGCGGTGCTTCGGAGCCTCCCCACTCTTGGCTACGAAGCGTTATATGTTGATATACGTATATGTGTGTGGCTGCGTACTGCTGAGCCACGCTAGTAGAGTGAGTATTGTAGTATGTATACTACACTGCCTAATACTTGCTTTAGTGTTAGTTCAAGCGTCATACGTATGTATGTTTGTATGTATGCTAATACGTATGTGTGCGCGCCTGCGTATTACGGAGCTACGGTGAGCGAGAAGGCATTATGTATAGCTATACTACACTACCTAATACTTGCTTAGACCAAGCGTCCTACGAATGTTTGTGTGTATGTTAGTACGTCTGTGTAATACACGCGTTACGACGCTCATAATAGCAACCGCGTGTGCTGTATTGCGTCCGTATTTTTATATTCGTAAATATTTTCATTTTTAAATATTTACCGCAATTATGCCGCACTGAATCAACAACACGATCAAAAACAACAATTGAAGCGGTATTTCAAAGATATGATGACAACATCGAAACCAAAGCATTTGTATCATATTTTAGCTATCATAAGCCACTCGTATCATTTGTTGAAATTGAAAACATTGAGGATGAATAATAATAAAATGAAGAAAATAAAATATGACCTTTATAGCAATATTATAATGAACCTATAATTATCCCGCTCCTAATGCTGCTTTCGTCTCATTCTCTCTCAGTTTGTTTTACGGAAGGTTTCACTTCTATCGTGTCTAACCGTTAGACGCACTTTTTTTTTTTTATTTGTATTATGCCCTCCCATTTTTTAAAATGTATTAATGGAAAATAATTGAAATACCATTTCCCACGGTTATAATTTAATTTGGCTTATCTTATCGTATACAGGACTCCATTTCAAATTTTTGCAGAACTGACCTAAGTCAAGAGCTTCACTAGTGTACAAATATAAATTCTAGCAATAATTTTATTCCCATGTTTCAAGTAACACAATGCAATTGTTATATGCAAGGCCTACTTTTCGTACTTCATCATTGATGACTTGGGATACATTGGGCTTAGAAGCATTTGATGTACTTTGACTAATAAATACTGTTACAAAAGTGTATCTTCCCTTTAGATACACGACTCGCGATGAAATCATGTTGTTGAGGTGTGGACTATCATAGAGAATAGATATATCGACGGTATATGATCTGCCTTTATTGGAAAATATAGTGAATGAACGTTATGCATATCCTTTGGAAGTTGGAGACTATTCAGTATCAATAAAGAAAAAAAAAAAAAAAAAAAATAGCGAAGTCGATTGAGACATGTTCGTCTGTCGGTCCGCCCGTCTGTCCGTCCGTATGAACACCGAGATCTCAGAGACTATAAGAGCTAGAGCAACCAAATTTGGTGTCAACATTCGTCTATTGTATAAGCAGATTAAGTTTATATTAAATTTTGCCACACCCACTTCCGCCCCCGTAATTCGGGAAAAACGTATAACTAGAGCAATATTAAAGATATCGTATTCTTATTTGGCATGTACATTAATATAGCCAAAATGCTGACCAGCTGACTAAGTTTAACCGAAATCGGATAATAATTATCGGAGATATACGTATTTCCATTTTGTACTAAAACGCCCCATGCAAAATGGGCTGTTAAGTGTGAGCGAGATAGCATGCGTTCGCTGTTGCTGCATGCTAAGAGAATATTTTTTGTAAATTGATGGCGATTTTGATCGTTTTTGACTTTATGGAGTACTTTTACTTGGTACAGGGTATACTCAATGTCGGCAGGGACGACTTGCTTGCTTCATTTTTATAAAAGGTCTATGAAAGTTACAAAATGCAACGAACCGTGTAGCATTGTCTGCATCATGTGAGACTGGAAAATTTTTGATAACATTAAATATTGTGTCATCTGGGATTTTTTCTATATTTGTGCGACACTATTTCACATTTTTGTGGTTGGAGTTTTAGGTTGTGTTTCCTACAAGAGTCAAAAATATCAGTGAAGTCTTTCTGCATAGGTTTTTTGGAAACCAATTACCATAAAACCATACATATAAAGGAATGCTCTAGAAGGTTTAAATGCAAGAAATGCTGTAGTCATCATTCTCTGGAATGAATTTGGCGCTATTTTTAAACCCAATGGTAATCGTGTGAAAATTACGTTTTGTCTTTTATTGAAAATACAAATTTTCTTGTTTCTTTTTGTATAATCTATGTATATGCATAATTTTTTGCTCTGAACTGTTATTTTAATCTGAATTAGAAGTTAATGTGAATTTCGCCAGCGTCAGTAAGTCGACTTTTCGACATGTTCCAGCCGACACAGTTCATTTTTGGAAATTGAAAGTGAAGTTAAAGTTCTTATGATATACCAAACAAAGTGCTTTGTTGGTCATCAACTCTTGAACTTTTTTACAAGTCCAACCTCCATTACGGAAAGACATAAAAAATAATTTGCTTGATATATTTGCTATCATGATTCATAAATTCTAGGGAGTTGAAATTCGATATTTTTATACCCTTGCAAAAAGAGTATATTAATTTTGGTCAGAAGTTTGCAACGCATTGATGAAAGCATCTCCGTCTATATAAAGTATATATATTCTTGATCAGCATTATGAGCTGAGTTGATATAGCCATGTCCGTCTGTCTGGATCAACGCAATCTCCTTCGAGTTCCTTGGAGCTACAGAGCAGAAATTTCGCACATAAACTTCCTTTACTGCAGGCATTGTATATCTCGGAATCATCCCGATCGGATGACTATATCATATATCTACCATAAGAACGATCAGTCAAGAATAGGGTTTTACATCAATAACTCTGTTGTTTTTCAATCGATTGTTACTTAATTTGATGTTTTGGAATTTATACAATCCTTAACACATGTACCAAGTTTTATCAGAATCGGTTGACTATATCATTAGCTCCCATTGGAACTATCGGTCAAAAATGAAGTTTTTGATCAATAATTTGGGTGTTTTTGAAGTGATTGTCACCAAATTTGTTATTTGCCAATTTGATATAAAAGGAAATTTATCTTTTAAGTTTTATCAGAATCGGTCGGCTATATACTAAAGCTGCCATAGAAACAATCGGGGCAAAAACAGAATGTTGTACTAAAAAATTTTTTTCATGCCTCGGACATTTAATTTATATTTGATGGGTTAGTTAGGTTAGGAGTGTTTGGAATTACATCGCTGTTCGAACGCTGTTCAAATTTTAGATCACTTTTTAATTCTATTTTGCTAGTCATGCCCTGAACGTTGACGAGTACAATGCGCAGTACGTTCAAGTGACCCATGCGACACCAGGACAATGCCTGTTGCGCGTGAACCCTAGCAGACAGCACACAAAAACAAACTCGCATGAACAACGAAAGACAACTAAAATAACAAATAAAATTAAAACTAACTACGAACTAGATAGCTAAGAATAAAAGTTTTTGTCATTTGAATAGAGAACTGAGATTCGGTTAATTATTCGGTTAATTATTAGAAAGAACGCGGAAAGGTTCATGTAAAATATAGTTCGAAGTATATTACTTTACGGTTAAGGAACTAAGGAAGTTTAATTATAAGAAGTCTTCTAGAATACGTTGGCAAGTTAACATTGCAATCCCAGTTTAAACCTCGAAGACCAAAAATTTTGAACGGATTCAATTCCAGTTTGGTGTGATCCATAGCAATAATCACAATAATTTTATTCCCATGTTTCAAGTAACACAATGCAATTGTTATATGCAAGGCCTACTTTTCGTACTTCATCATTGATGACTTGGGATACATTGGGCTTAGAAGCATTTGATGTACTTTGACTAATAAATACTGTTACAAAAGTGTATCTTCCCTTTAGATACACGACTCGCGATGAAATCATGTTGTTGAGGTGTGGACTATCATAGAGAATAGATATATCGACGGTATATGATCTGCCTTTATTGGAAAATATAGTGAATGAACGTTATGCATATCCTTTGGAAGTTGGAGACTATTCAGTATCAATAAAGAAAAAAAAAAAAAAAAAAAATAGCGAAGTCGATTGAGACATGTTCGTCTGTCGGTCCGCCCGTCTGTCCGTCCGTATGAACACCGAGATCTCAGAGACTATAAGAGCTAGAGCAACCAAATTTGGTGTCAACATTCGTCTATTGTATAAGCAGATTAAGTTTATATTAAATTTTGCCACACCCACTTCCGCCCCCGTAATTCGGGAAAAACGTATAACTAGAGCAATATTAAAGATATCGTATTCTTATTTGGCATGTACATTAATATAGCCAAAATGCTGACCAGCTGACTAAGTTTAACCGAAATCGGATAATAATTATCGGAGATATACGTATTTCCATTTTGTACTAAAACGCCCCATGCAAAATGGGCTGTTAAGTGTGAGCGAGATAGCATGCGTTCGCTGTTGCTGCATGCTAAGAGAATATTTTTTGTAAATTGATGGCGATTTTGATCGTTTTTGACTTTATGGAGTACTTTTACTTGGTACAGGGTATACTCAATGTCGGCAGGGACGACTTGCTTGCTTCATTTTTATAAAAGGTCTATGAAAGTTACAAAATGCAACGAACCGTGTAGCATTGTCTGCATCATGTGAGACTGGAAAATTTTTGATAACATTAAATATTGTGTCATCTGGGATTTTTTCTATATTTGTGCGACACTATTTCACATTTTTGTGGTTGGAGTTTTAGGTTGTGTTTCCTACAAGAGTCAAAAATATCAGTGAAGTCTTTCTGCATAGGTTTTTTGGAAACCAATTACCATAAAACCATACATATAAAGGAATGCTCTAGAAGGTTTAAATGCAAGAAATGCTGTAGTCATCATTCTCTGGAATGAATTTGGCGCTATTTTTAAACCCAATGGTAATCGTGTGAAAATTACGTTTTGTCTTTTATTGAAAATACAAATTTTCTTGTTTCTTTTTGTATAATCTATGTATATGCATAATTTTTTGCTCTGAACTGTTATTTTAATCTGAATTAGAAGTTAATGTGAATTTCGCCAGCGTCAGTAAGTCGACTTTTCGACATGTTCCAGCCGACACAGTTCATTTTTGGAAATTGAAAGTGAAGTTAAAGTTCTTATGATATACCAAACAAAGTGCTTTGTTGGTCATCAACTCTTGAACTTTTTTACAAGTCCAACCTCCATTACGGAAAGACATAAAAAATAATTTGCTTGATATATTTGCTATCATGATTCATAAATTCTAGGGAGTTGAAATTCGATATTTTTATACCCTTGCAAAAAGAGTATATTAATTTTGGTCAGAAGTTTGCAACGCATTGATGAAAGCATCTCCGTCTATATAAAGTATATATATTCTTGATCAGCATTATGAGCTGAGTTGATATAGCCATGTCCGTCTGTCTGGATCAACGCAATCTCCTTCGAGTTCCTTGGAGCTACAGAGCAGAAATTTCGCACATAAACTTCCTTTACTGCAGGCATTGTATATCTCGGAATCATCCCGATCGGATGACTATATCATATATCTACCATAAGAACGATCAGTCAAGAATAGGGTTTTACATCAATAACTCTGTTGTTTTTCAATCGATTGTTACTTAATTTGATGTTTTGGAATTTATACAATCCTTAACACATGTACCAAGTTTTATCAGAATCGGTTGACTATATCATTAGCTCCCATTGGAACTATCGGTCAAAAATGAAGTTTTTGATCAATAATTTGGGTGTTTTTGAAGTGATTGTCACCAAATTTGTTATTTGCCAATTTGATATAAAAGGAAATTTATCTTTTAAGTTTTATCAGAATCGGTCGGCTATATACTAAAGCTGCCATAGAAACAATCGGGGCAAAAACAGAATGTTGTACTAAAAAATTTTTTTCATGCCTCGGACATTTAATTTATATTTGATGGGTTAGTTAGGTTAGGAGTGTTTGGAATTACATCGCTGTTCGAACGCTGTTCAAATTTTAGATCACTTTTTAATTCTATTTTGCTAGTCATGCCCTGAACGTTGACGAGTACAATGCGCAGTACGTTCAAGTGACCCATGCGACACCAGGACAATGCCTGTTGCGCGTGAACCCTAGCAGACAGCACACAAAAACAAACTCGCATGAACAACGAAAGACAACTAAAATAACAAATAAAATTAAAACTAACTACGAACTAGATAGCTAAGAATAAAAGTTTTTGTCATTTGAATAGAGAACTGAGATTCGGTTAATTATTCGGTTAATTATTAGAAAGAACGCGGAAAGGTTCATGTAAAATATAGTTCGAAGTATATTACTTTACGGTTAAGGAACTAAGGAAGTTTAATTATAAGAAGTCTTCTAGAATACGTTGGCAAGTTAACATTGCAATCCCAGTTTAAACCTCGAAGACCAAAAATTTTGAACGGATTCAATTCCAGTTTGGTGTGATCCATATTGAGGTGACCGAACGCATGATTCCTAGTCCAGAAAAGGACGGACCAGTGAAAAAAATAGTTTTGGTTGTGTAGGGATCGTCGAATTCCTCGGACCATCAATGGACAAGATCAAGAACAATATAGCATTACTGACTAAGGTGGAAGTTTTATTAGGAAACTTAATTGGTGGTCCATGAGTAAACCTAAATCACTAATCTCATTTAAACGTTCTAGTGGAGTGTAATTAAGATAGTAAATTAATAGTTAAAATGACGATCTGCAAATCGACATAACATAACACGTTGAAACGTTGAGGTTTAACAAAATAATTCAATACCAAGTCTGAAAGTTATTAAGGCCAACTTGAAGCAGACGGGGTGTGCTTGATGCTTTAAGACTAAGGAAAAGTTTATCATCGTCAGCGTACATAGGCACACGAAAATGAATTTCAACTGAAGGAATTAATAATGAGGGTAAAAGCAACGACTCTGGAGGTCTGACACAATGAGGATTCAAATGGGACCTTTGAAGCTACAAAATAAAGAAGTGGAAGGCGAATTTCGTTCAGCTTTTACAAAAGCAATGTATGATTAACAGAATCAAAGGCCTTATTAAGTGCTTCTCTGTATTTCAGTGAATTACGTCGGCTTACTGTGTATGGCCGGGATTCGCGTGGGAAACCCCGGGCGTTGATTCGAATTCTCGTGTTAAAACCAAAACCAGAAGATGAAGATGATGTCCGATTAAACGGATTCAAAGACTGCGTTAGAGCCAGCCAGGAAAACTTCAAATGAGAGCTACTATGGCAATTGAATGGGGAATAGACTATGCAGACGTTGTAGAATTATCCGAGTCAAATAGAATTCTCACTTCAACAATATCTACGCTATGCACGTTATCACGTTGTGCTGATTGCACTGCCAGAGTCAAAGATAGCATTGGAAAATGAGGGGACCTAAAATGCAGTTGTGAAGCGTGCCCAGATGTGGAAATGGACATGCGTCGATTTTGCGGTAGACGAGGGAGGGATTTAGAACTTTGTCGGCTGGTTTTCTAAAGCTTCGGGAAGAGTTTCCGATTCTGGAAATCTCCGATTCCTCTGCTTTTAACAGTTCCGTATTCGTGTAGCGATCCAATAACTCTAAATTCTCAGCACCTGATATCGTTAAGAAACACAATAATGCTATTTAGATTTTTTCTGGCAATTCTGTCTCGCTTCCTGATGCGATATCGTGTGTAGTGTCCGATGTGTACGGGCGACCATCTTTTCTAGAGAAGTTCCAAGAAAATAGTTACAAGAGGACTTCAGTAGCTCCAGCGCCAAATAGTGTGGCTGCGGTTACGGTGCTTATTGATACTTCGAGTTCTTGTGGGGATTTCACTAAAAAGCAAATCTTTGTTTCGAGTTTTTGGAAATTGCTGTCAACTAAGCTCTTCCCTCTGAATTAGTTTACTTTACAGCAACTCTTGAAGTTGTTAGTACTGTATTTTCTTTAAAATAGTATGCTACTTATAAAGTTGCTCAAATATTTCACCAAAACCTGAAAGTTTTCTGTGCTCAATACACAATATTAAAGGATCCGAAGCGATTTTGTAACATTTCTGTAGTCCTGTATGTTGATCTACCCAAAATAGGCTCATAAAACGTAGATCTAATACGACTAATCTTTTAAAGTTTTCTTCTTTATCGATCAACGGGTTCAGAAAGGCATCGGAAACTATTGTCATTTATACCGACTTCAGTAAGGCCTTTGATTCTATTAATCATACACTGCTTTTGTACAAGCTGAACTAATTTGGCCTTCCGCGCATTCTGCTTAGCTGGATTCTTTAATATTTGGCTCACCGTACACAAAAAGTCCTATTAAAATCCTGACTGTCCAACACCATTAAAGTCAAATCGGGGGTGCTGCAGGGTAGCCATCTTGGACCTTTGCTTTTCACCCCCATTATAAATGATCTTCCTTCAGTCGTAATTAACTCTTGTGTTCTTATGTACGGTGAGGATGATAAAATTTTTCTTAGTTTTAAGACTCAAGTTTCCCAGTGCGCTTCAAGCTTATTTTAGTAACCTTCAAATCTGGTTTGAGATTAACTTGTTAAACCCCAACTTTTCAAAGTGAAGTCAGTTAAGCCATGAGTCTTCTTGGTTTCGTGAAGCGATGGTCGACGAAGGTCATTCATTATTATTCATTGGCAACCGAACTTAAACCACTGTGCAGCGGTTTATGGCCTCTTAAAACGATGAAAGAAAATTTCAGTTAGACCGGCATAGATGGCACATAGGCAGTCAAAATGTTCGAGTCGTGTTAGAGCCAAACTTGTCGATTTTTGGTTAAATAGCCTGCGAGCTAGCGAATTCAAAAATCTTAAAGGTAGGCAAAATTTGCTGATAGCAGGTTATTTTAAGGACTGGTCTATAGAATGGCCCAGTAACTCAATCAATGTCGGTTGAGGATTTTCTGTTGTTGAGCCAAGATCTTAAGGTTACAATATAGTCTCTATAGAACACTCTGTTAATGATGAGAAGTCCAAAGGTTCACAATATGATAGAAATTTTGACTAAACAATCCTCCGATGGGTACGTTCTAAATAAATTTTCACTACTTAGCTTTCAGTTTTTCTACAAATGGTTTAAAGTTGAGTAATACGTTAATAAGTAAAATTTTTCTTACAGGTACCACGACATTAACTAAAAATTTTACCATAATGATTTGGGGTGCAGTTTACAATTTTAAATTTGTATATCCCGTCTTCATTTTTGCTATGATGATTTCATCCAGAAGCGGTAAGTGGTAAACTTTTTGACTTAACAATCCCGATTCATTACAAAATCTTTAATACTCTGATATGGATGTTACTTCTTTATATATTTGCTTCCAAAATTTGATTACATAATCCGAAGTGGCAAGTCTCTTCAACTTACCTGTTAATTCAATAAACTTATCGGTATAATCACACCGACATATTTCTTATTTCTGTTTTTGACCTTTCTAAACAACAAACAAGTTGATTAAGACATATGCATCAGTAAATCAATTCAAGAAAATCTATAATAAAATTAATTTACTACTGCCGAAATACATCTGCACGATGAGTGCCTGGCAGGTTCATTTGGATGTGGTATTAGTATTCTAATAGTAAATCATAATGCCGAAAGATACAATAATTAGTTTTCTTTTGCCATTGAGGAGGAAACATTTCTTATCGATCGATTATAGCTGTTTGTAAATATGTGAACGATTGCAAGTTTAGCCCAAATAGATGGAGATGTAAGTGTATTAAATACCAAGTCAGGAGCATTTACAAAGATGACTATTCTAAACTTCATAAACATAAAATTTTGAACTCTAAAACACGGACAAATGACAGAAACATTTGTGACCTCTTAAAGAATACTATTCCGAGGCCGTAAATGGAAAAACTGTGGACATCATTGATATTAATTTATACATAGATCTGAATCAACGACACTGGCGGTAAAATTAGAAACACTAGATTCGGTTATTGATTGGTTAAAAAGATTTTCAGAAACCTTTGCAGTTTCAGTTAATTCTGGTGACACGCTTGCGGTTTGACCGTCCAAAAAAAATTCGAACAGCTATACTTTTGTAACATCAATGAACGAAACAGAAACACCAGCCATTTCAAAAACATTTGCATCACAAATACGTGATTACTAATAAATGATCTAGTACAACTATTTACGTTCATAGGCAAATCGGCACAGAGAGACGCCTCAAAAGTTGCCGTATGTACTCGGAAGTGACTGCCCAGTGTTAACGCCGATGAAAGAACAGAAAATGAACGAAATGGAAATAAATAAAAGTGATTTGATTTGTTTGCTCTTAGGCTTAAAAGTTATTTTTGCAATGAATACAAATCGTTGAAGTTTCTTACAAGAGAGTGCAGACACTTTTTGAAGGTTTTTAAACCTATTTGGCATAGATACTCTCATTTCGAGTTATCCAGTAACAGTGAGTGTGAGTCCCATGTCCAAATGAGTTAATCCTTTTCCGAATGACAACAAAATCAATTAATTTGTCGCTATTGGAAAGCAATAAATATATTCTGTATATTTAAATTACATGCAATATCGGATTGTGGCGGGATATAAAAATAAGTGTTGAAGACATTGAAAGACTTAAGTCTGACAATAATACAATAACAAACTAATCTCTTTATTGTCAATGAATCAGAGCGGAAAAAAAGCCGAGTTAACGGGAATCCAAACTTCTCCGCTTACACAAGAGGTGCAAACACGCATAAAATTTGAAAATTTTTTGAGAAACATAGCATCGTTTATATTATATTTTTACTAAGTAACTGTACACAATTACATTACGAATTTTAAATTCAAATCAAACCGGTACCGAACACAGACGTTTTCTTAATGCACTTCGGAAGGTTTTCTTTCTTATCGGTCAAACATTCTTAAAAATCCAAAATTATAGAACCCTCAGTTACCATAAGGACGTCTAATCACAAGGTGTATTTCGAGATCTCTTCGCAGACTTCTACATAGACAACCCGGCCTTCACACCTGAGAACTTATTCCATTTGAAATACAAAACCAGAGGTTATGCTAAAGCGTTAGTTACTAAGTCGCCATTTACCAATAATAGTTTCGAGTCAGCTTAGGCAGACCTTTTCGAGTGTTCTAAAATCCTTGATTACTTATTAGTATTCAGCTTATGGTTCTGTTTGGTCTGACGCCCATTTCCAGTAAGTCCGTTGTGCCATTGAGAACGCTGCTGTACACGATCCAAGGATGTTTGCTGGCACTAAATCTATAGCATAATAGTATTCTTCGCTAGTTCCAAGATACCTTAAAATACCCTCCATAAGAAAAGAGATATTCTTCGTTGGGTTGAGTTAAATTAGAAGATGTTGCTGAATTGTCAACCAGTCCGTCCAAGGAGAACCATCCGATTCGTCTATGTCCAGCATCATCTGAAGGAGAGCAATGGTCGACAAAATATCCTGCTTCATAGTGGTAGCGTGGCAGCAGCATAGTTTACAGAAAATGCGGCTTCCAGAAGCGGTCCTCCTATAGTCGCACAAATATTTTCGACAGAGGGAAGTTTTATAACAGAGCGACTGTTTAATCAGATTGAACTTCCATTCAAAACGCTAACGGAGCATATTTCAGGACTAACCATGTCTACCCCGACGCAGGCTCATAAGTTATGTCAGGATGTGATCGGTTCCCCTTCAATGCCAGAGCGGCGCGTGTCCGCTTATTTGCTCCCTTACTTGTCAGGCAATCTCCCCTATACAATGCATTCTTGAGAGTGCATTAAAAGGTTTCCCCGAACTTCTGACAAAGTGCCCAAGTCGATTTGCTGCACGGGTCTGACGTGCTTCCTGTGATTTCGTTAAAGCACAAAGAAGAAAAGATTTTTGGCACTCTACTTGGGGAGCAAACCATTTTCGGATGGCTACTTACCGGGTCGGTAGATAACCCCCATCCCTTAAGTAAACTTTTAGTTGGGTAGAAGTTGTGATCGAGCATTTGGATCGGCTGAGCATAGCGAAGGTAGGTTGTATATGCAGGGTTCGTCGGCAAAACTGACGAAACTGTCAGTAAAACTGACTAAAAGGTCCCGAAATGCTGCTTTAGGGTCGTCCTGTCATACAGAAAATTTTCTATTAGAAAGATAAGATTCCATGAACTTATGTGTGTATTGTGGTAGCGTCGCTTCTATTTTGTATATGAAGCCGTCTAACTAGATTCCATCAAATGCTTGGGCAACATCGAGATGCAGTATTCCTTTTGCTCAAATCTTGTGCCATGCTTTTCTTCAAATCTGAACTGTGGTAATCGGATTATGTTTTCGTTTACCAGATATAGTTTTTGAGGAGTTGTAGGACCTTTGCAAATAATTTTACAGATTTGGCAGTAAACTATGATGTCTGTATGATGATGGCTGTGTTTTGTCCGTTCCGGGTTTTGGAATCACTACGATTATTGATTTTTTTCACCTTAGAGGAAACTGACTAATTTTTGGAATCGCGTTAAACAGCATGCAGATGTGGCACATAGCACAGCTCGGCAGTTCTAAGACCATTTTCGGAGTTATTTAATCATGACCAGGTGACTTTATTGCGTTTAGAGCTCAAATTAGTTTGTGGATTGATTTGGCTGAAATACCGTTTTAAGATGAGCTGCAAAGGTTGATACCTTTTCTTTGTCTGTTCGGACCCGTTTACCAGTTCGACATCTCATAGGAGACACTGTTTCGGTTGGAGCGCTCATAGTTGGGTGACTTTTCTACAGAGGATATCTTGTACTTATTGGGGGTCTCGATGTATGTCCGCTGGGCCGTTGCAGCTTGCTGCAGTGCGGGCAGCTGTCCTCAGACGGAGCTTTGCAACCGGTGACCAATTTGCCATTCTCCTCTGTGTCGCTGTTTCTTTGCTTTGATTTGATTAATTAGATGGCTGTTGGACTTGTGATTTGCCTGAAAATTGGTTTTGAGTGGGGTGGAGATATGTGCTGCATCAAGCACAGACTCTGATGCAAAGGTACAAAAATCGATGTCTTCTTCTTTGTCTATTTTAGCGTTTAGCTCAATGTGGGTCCTCACAAACTTTTTGAATCTGAGCCAGTTTGTTTTTGAGTTTGTGAGTCTGGATGGGCACTCAGAACTTGAGGATATGTTAATACGGTGATAAGTACATAGTCCATTTTATTTGATGCATTGTTGATTATATTGTTCAATTGTTTGCCTTTAGTTATATACCAAGCGAGAAACCCAGTAGCTGTGCTCCAAGTGTATTAAAGAATTCAGTAAACTCCTTTTCCGAGATCGTGAAGCGTGGAGGTGAAATGTTATTTCGAAATAAAATAAAAAACTAACATTTGATTCCGATTGCTATCACAGCCTACTGCTATGTTTCACATACAAAATTTATCCATTAACGTTCTCAAAGTGTTAAAAATTTATGAAAAAAATTACGTGTCATTTTACTCAAGAACAAAAGTTATTCTTTTGTTGTTGCCTCAGTTTACTTTGATTTTTGGTTTCTCATTTGTTTTGCTTACATTCGCTCTCTCGCGTACACAGTAGTGTTGTTGCTTGTAGTGTTTGCTTTCGCGCTTTTACATTGCTCGCGATCGCGACCGTTATTCTCACGCTTATAACAGATTTTTGTTGTTGTCTGAATACCTCAACTTCATTTTTCAAGTGCATTTTGCAACTTTCACCCTTTTGCTAACTTTTGGTTCGTATACGATTACTATTGCTCTTTAATAGCAATAAGCAATTATGATAAGCCGTTATTTTAAATTTATTAAGAATATTCGATTCTGGAAATCCTCGATTCAACGAATCTCCGAAGCGGAAAAAGAAAAACACGTCTGCTTTTAACAGTTCCTTATTCGTGTAGCGACCCAATAACTCTAAAATCTCAGCACCTGATATCGTTAAAAAACCCAGTAGCGCTATTGAGATTTTTTCTGGCAATTCTGTCTCGCTTGCTGATGCGATATCGTGTGTGATCCCAAATCGACATCAGATGATGTCATAACCTATATCCGGGCGAAAATTGTAAAGCCTAACATCGCGGTGGAAAAGCTTAAGTTTCGTATTCCTGAGATATTTCGCCTTTTAAACTTAGTATTCCGCATAATCTTCTTAACCCAATATGTCATATAAATTTTGGGCTGCAACACTTAATAGTTAAGGAGTATACAGCGTAGAAAAGGAAAAATCTGCACCTGGTAGAACGTCCTGGCGGATCAAAAGAAATAATTTGGCACTTACTCTGGCCTATTGGAATGTTACAGGACTAAAATCCAAACTTTTCAAATTCTATATAGATAGTCTGACCTGTGACTTTCATATCATGGTGTTTTCTGAAACATGGCTAAATCCAAACATATCCAACGCGTTCATTTTTTCCACAATATTTTCTACGTATGGATACGATCAAACAATCAGAAATAGAGGCATTGTCAGCAATTTAGAAATTGCTGTCAACTCAGCTCATTTTATTTCTGCAAGAAGTAGCAAGTTTACTCTTCCTTTCCTTTAGTTAAAAAGGTCTAACAGTGTTTTTGATCGATGAAGTTCGGCTCTCAGCGTGCTTTAGTAAGACCTGTGACCTGATTTGTTACATGGTTGTGTACTTAAGTATTGCACTGAGACTTTGAGTAACCTGATTCTTAACTCAATTTTATTTCGTCCGTGGAAACTTGTACGTTCCCACTTATTTGGAAGAAATCTTTTATCATCCCTCTCCATAAAGAGGGTAACAAATCCGTAGCTTCAAATTATAGGGGTATTTTCCAATTGTTTGCTATACCGAAGGCCTTTGTGAAAATTATAAATTCTCAATTGCAACATTTCTGTAGTTCTGAAATTCATTTTCGTGTGCTTCTTCTGTATGGTCACTTATATATGGAATTGAATCGGTTCAAAAGCAATTCTTGATTGTTGCTTTTCGTGGATTAAAATGGGATTGCAATGTTAGCTTGCCATCGTTTTCTAGTAGACTTCCTCTAATTAATCTTCCTTCGTTACTTAACAGTAGAGTAATGCTTAGTAGTTTGCCAATACACAAACTTTTGAATGGGCAGAATTTAACAGGTCATCTGTTTGCGCATAACGGGCATTGTCCTGGTTTCGCATGGACACTTGAAGATTCATGAAGAAAAACCATAAATTAATTTTAATAAACCTATTTTTTCACTGTTTTCTTTTTAGTAAATGCGGCGAATTCCTTTGATGCCCAAGGACCCTCTTTCGCACTAGAACCACCTGGAAGGATCGATTTTATGAATACTGCTGGCACGATGGTGGATTGCATTGTTGACGGAAATCCGAAACCAAATATTAAATGGATAAATAAGAATAATAATCCGATTTCATCGATCCCAAAGGTAATGCAATAATTAATTTAATACAGCGTACTGTCATTTTTCGTTTCCGAATCATTTTAAAGAGTAAAACAACTTAAATTCCGAAATGTTTTTAAATTTCTTTTTTCACTTATGAGTACTATATCAATCTTTATTTCTGGTGTTTGTAACAATCCTTTTTGGTCCATACTATTGGCAGAGCCGGATTTCAGGAGAAGGGGTACGACACAACAAATTTATATTGTGCGCTGGTGAAAATATGGAAACTCTTTAGCTTGATTGTGATTTTAAGGACACAGTTTTATTAAAACATAATTTCTTGCTGGTGATCGCAGCTTTAGGACGATGACCGGCTTGTGGTTGGATATATCTGGCACGTTCGGGATGTCTTTTGCAGATAAAAGAGTGTTTGTTGCGGGCCCTAACTGTTGCCGGGAATACTCCAGGTCTTCCCTATCTAACCTCACACGTTGCTATTCTCTCTCCTAATATTCGCTAGGACTACTCCTAGTCTCTCCCCACTATTCCAGGAATCCTCCGGGTCTTCTCTAACTGTGCTAGGAATACTAATATCCTGCCCTGTCTGTGCCAGAAATACTCCGGGTCTTCCTTAGCTGTGCTAGAAATACTCCTAGTCTTCCTTATTTCTGCTAGGAATAACTCCTAGTTTTGTTTGGTTTGGCTTCGAACACCTTCTATTTATCTCGCAAGGATATGCCAGGGTATGGATCCTATTTGCTGCTCCTTGCCAATGTGGTTTTTCATCACTTGGATATAGATGACTTCACTTGTATACTTCTTCACTGGGAAATGAATCTTCACTTGTATAATACTTCGCTCACCTTCGCATACTAGATAATCCTGTGGACTCAGCCGTGCGTATTTATAGGCATCTTGACTCAATCAGGATGCGTGGTAAGAAGCTGCGCCGCAGCCAGTACATTTCCACGCACTTGTATTATTTCTCCAAAACTTTCTATCGCTTTCTTCTTTGTGTCGACTTTCTCTGCCTGTCCTGCAGCATAGCTTGCCTATTGCTATGCATGGTGAAATTACCCTTTTAGATGCTAAAGCTTTCCAAAAGCAACCAAATATAATTATAATATAATGATATTAAGCATAAAAATAATAAATAATATATATATATATATGATAATCAATATCTATAGGATCAACAATAATATGTAATAATAAATACATATAATAGTAGCGTTAATATGACCAACATGATTGACCCCTAGCATCTCCCACTCCAGCATTGCACCTACCTTTTCGGCTCATTTGATTTGCCGCTGGCTCACGCATACATGCACGCATTCACTCTCCCACGCTCTCGGCACCTGTTGACGACCACCACTGACGATCGCGTCATCTGATCGCCCCTCACCACCTTGCCGATTATCGCTATGACCCACACTCGGCCCTAGCAACAAGTGCATGCTGCCAAAGAATTTTGGTTATGCTCATGTACTTTGGAGTTCTCACGCATGCCTAACTGTTCTGCTTCTATGCTTCAAACAGATTCCTCTGCGCTCAAGCTTTGTTAGTGTTTCTGTGCTTGCTTGTGTTCGCCTCTTTCACATATGTTCTTGTATACAATTTATTTGTTTACGATCATATGGTGATTCCCGCATGGCTATTTGTTTACGATCATATGGTGATTGCAGCCGGTTGATTTTGAGTATAAGTTTTCTTTTGCACTGTATGACCAGGTTCGACAACTAACCAAATGGTCGTTTACATGTTCGCTGTCATGCTACCGGTTTGTGTGTCTGTTTGGGCCGTATGATCTCATATCGAATGTTCGCTTGCATGTTTGATATCGTACTTAGTGTTCGTTTGTATGCTCGGTATCTGAACTATAATGTAGCTTTTGTAATTAATTAAATAAAGAATTTCTTTAGTTAGTCAGATCCGACAGCTTTCACACAAAAATCCACACTAAAGGGAAGTGTGCTAATCGGCTGTAGCAGAAAAAGGCATGATTTCTTTATCTATTTCTAAGAAAAAATCAAGACTAACTGACGGTAAACTTCCAAAGCATGCTTTTTGGTTTTATAGTAAATATAAATGCAGAAAAATGATAGAAAAATATAAAGATCATGATAGAGATTTACAGTTACTTGTTGTTTATATTTCCAATGGGAGGTCTAATGTGCTAATCGGTTGTCGCACACTGTATGTTTGCATCATACTAATATGTTAATTTATGTTGGCCGATATGAGCTTCCTTTTGTGGACTCCACTTATTCCATGTCTGATGGTGATATGGATGGCTCATTCTGCAGGTGGAGTACCGGTCTAGCCAGCGCAGGCCGTGCGTCCGGCGCTGTCACCTGCCGTGTCAACGCCGGCCTTCTCTAGTTACGCGAGTTGCATTGCTGCTGTTGTGGTTGCTGCTGTGGTGGTTGTTGTTGAGGTGGTTGTTGTTCTTGCTGGGATGGTTGTTGTTGCGGTTGAGATGGCTGCACTGACACAGCCCACTCCTCCACAGGATCCCACCCAATACATACACCCAAAATCCACCGACATATCTCCTCCTCTTCTTCCTCTGGCTCCATCCGCAACCCTTCTTTTTGCTCGACCATCTTGACGCCGGCTTTGCCCACCTGCTCGCGGCCCGGCGCAGGTCATCCTTTAGGTCCGCAAATACCCCCACTAAACTGACGACCTCTGTTCCCTCGCCCTTCTCTGTTTCCTCCTCCGGGCCCTCCTCTACTACATCCGCGTCCTCTTTCTCTTCCTCGTCGGAGGAGATGACGATGACCGGTGCCTATAGCAACGGCTCATCGTCATCGGACTCCTCCTCCGACACACATGGCGATGCCAACAGTTGCATTTCCTGATCATCCATCTCCCACATCAAATGTCCGCTCATATTGGCCGCTAAATCTCAGTGATTTGTGGTTCACTTGATCGGCTGCCCCGAAGTCTCTTTGAATGCTGGAGCTGTGGCTGCCACTCGGCTTTTATCCGGCCTTTTGCTCACATATACACAGTGTGTGTGAATCCTCTCCGAATTCGCCGAGTGGGAGCGTAAGTGGGTGATAGCTTGAATTCGTACTAGTGGGAGCGTAAGTTGGTGATAGCTCCCCCATCCCATTTCTATTTATATTCTAACCAACCAAATTCCATTTTGTTTTTTCCTTTCTTTTAGTTCCGTATTGGTTGTCTGCCATTTGTTTGCCAATATCTGCAGTTTTGCAGTCACTGCGTCTGGAGATGTGTAACAAATTTGCAGCCATAGTTATGTCACAGTTTTGCAGCCACTACATATGTAAATATATGACAGTTTTGCGGTCCCTGCACATGGTCGCCCAGTGGTTGTTGTGTCATATCTGCCATTTTTAAGTACATGATTTTTGACTCTATTGGATCCCATTTCACAGCCCATATGTTTAGTAAGTATTCCGTTCGGCCGGCCGGTCCAAACGGTCAACCGCCATATAGTTGGTTTCTATCATATGCGCATTGGTATTTTTATGATGTCTCCTCATATGCAGACTGGGCTATTTTGCAGATTACTGGGGACACGAAATCTACTATTTTATATCGCCCACCATATGGCGCTGGTTTTGCCCCGAATCATTCTGCCGCATTCGAAAGTTAATGTTCTTTCGCCCAGACTGTGTCTCCAATTTGAGATCTCCATTCTCGTCGCCTCAAATTGTAGTATCGGGCTTGATCCTGTGCCGCCCTTTCTAGAATTCTGCGAGCAAATACCCCGATTTCCGCAATCACTTCTTTTGATGTATTTGGACGTTGCTTTGGTTCCCCTGATCCAGTTGTCACTTTGTCAAATATAGCTTCTGGAAGTCGCGACTCCCTCCCCTGCATGATGAGCAACGGTGTATATCCTGTTGACTCTGATACGTTCGAATTAACAGTTAGTATTAATTTTGGCCATATCTCGTCCCATCTTCTCTGATTCTCCCGTGCAAACTGCGCAATCATCGTCTTGACCGTCTTGTTTGCCCGTGGGGTTCTCCTGTGGTGTGTACGGCACCATTAATTGGTGCATGTATCTCCATTCCTGTAACATTTTCCCGAATATTTTACTTGTGAATTGCACACCATAATCTGTTACTACGACTTTTGGGACACCGAATCTGCATAATATACGTTCCCCGAACGCCTTCACCAAGTTTTCGGCCGACGCTTTCCTCATTGAAATTAATTCTGTCTATTAACCGAATTTACATGTGTTGATCTCGACAGTGGTCCCACAAAATCTGCGCATAGAGTTACCCATGGCCCGTCTAGAACTTGCGTCAACAATTTGCATGCTGCTTGCTGTTAATTTGGTTTCACTTTGTGCCCTGTGCGGTATATTTCGGTACAGTTGGCCATTTTCTAGGAAATAGTCTGGGTACTTCTGTGGATTCTTTCCTTAGTTTCTTTCCATCCACATCCTATATTCTAACGGCTGCCTTGACAACGCATCTCGAAATCATACTGTACACCCATTTTAGGGCCATGTGTTCGGTGATCACCTTCTAAATATGGCATCAGTTTCCTAACAGCCCAAACTATCGCCAAGCATTCCTTTCCGTTGCTGAGTAGTTCTGTTCTGCTGGATTTAATGTTCAGGTGGCGTTCGAGATGATCCTTTCCAATTCATCAGTGTTAATATTGCCCCCACGCCATAGTTGCTCACGTCCGTTTGAAGTACAAACATCTTTGAGAAATCCGGACATCCCAGCACTGTGTCCGCCATCAAATTTCCTTTCATCATATCGAAAGCTGATAGATGTTTCTCTTCCCATACCCATTTTTTTTCCTCTTTTATCAACGCATTAAATAATTGCACCATCGTCGCAAATCCTAGCACAAATCGCCTGTACCATGATGCTACTCCCAAATATTGCCGCCTTTCTTTTTTGTTCTTTGGTGGCTTTAATTCTGAGATTACTGCGACCTTGTCTGGATCTGTACCAATTCCCTGTTCAGTCATACGATGCCCAAGGAATCGTAATTCCTTTCTAAAGAACTGGCATTTTTCCACATTTATTCTTAAATTTGCAACTTTCAGTCTGTGTAAGACCTTATTTAAATGTATCGTCTTGGCACGCGGACGTATGAGGCATCATTTCGAGTTCTATTACCATATCCAAAGCTCGCTGGAAAGTTGCCGATGCGAAGTGTTATCCGAACGGCATTATCTTCTATTGATACAGTCTTTTCTCTGGCGCCCTAAATGCTGCATTTTCTTGCTGTTTTTTTTAATGGTATTTGCCGATATCCATCCTTTAGATCCAAACTGCTTTTAAATTTTGCTTCTCGCAGTTTATCTAGTATTGGCATTGGAAAGAAGTCTATTATTGACCTTGCATTTATCTGCCTGAAATCTACGTCTGTCCGTCCGTCCGTATGAACACCGAGATCTCAGAGACTATAAGAGCTAGAGCAACCAAATTTGGTGTCAACATCTGTCTATTGTATAAGCAGATCAAGTTTATTTAGAAAGAACTATAACTTGAGCTGTAATAAAGATATCGCATTCTTATTTGGCACACTTAATAATATAGCCAATATGCACCAGCTGACCAAATTTTCGGACAATAATTATCGGAGATATACGTATTTTCGTTTTGTACTGAAACGCCCCTTGCAAAATGGGCTGTTACGTGTGAGGGAGATAGCATGCGTTCGCTGTTGCTGCATGGCATGCAGTGCATGCTAACAGATATTTTTTTGCGATTTTGATTGTTTTTAACTTTATGGAGTACTTTTACTTGGTACAGGATATACTCAATGTCGGCAGGGACGACTTGCTTGCTTCATTGGATAGTACCTTTGATTTTTGGGTTTATCATCACACATGGTAATTGTATGAAACCAACTTTCGACGTTCCGGATATTTTAGCTAATTCTGCCAACCCTGTCACTCCGATGGACAATATTCTTTCGGCTAGTTTGCCCATTACTCTGCTAATAGGTGGAATTTTTATGCGCATGCAATTGTTGCTCCCATTTCCTTAATGAAATTCCATCCTTGGACCACTGCGTCGATTCCATCTGGTAGCACTGGGAATGGCATCATTACGTCCTTCAATCCAAATTGTATCTTGGCGACCCATTACCCCTTTATGTCCTTTTCTGATCCATCTGCAGTTGCACCTGTTTACGTGCCTGTCTGAACTGTGCCTCTGCTCCTAGGATTTCTACCAGATCCTGTCTCACAAAACTGCTTGTGGCGCCTGAATCTATCGTTTCTTTTCTTCGTGTGCCTTGCATGCTGATTTCCACCGATACCTGGTTCTAATCCCCCCACAATTTTTCTATTAATTTCGAGGAGCTGTTGGCGCCGGTCCCTGCTCGCGCCTCCTAGGCTGGAACCGCTTTGCGTTTCCCGCCGCCATGCAGCAATTCATTGATCTCAACCCGATTTTCCCACATACCCAGCATCTCCTATTTCTGCACTCTCAGGCCCAAAGTCCTGCAGACTTCCGACACGCCTGTGTTGGATTCTCCACCCAACCATTGGAGTTTTTGTATATGCTTCTTTTTTGTGCTGGCACCGGTGACTCTTCATCCAGGCATCGTCTGCACATCGTATTATTCCTGTTAAGCCGCCCCGCCTTTGTGCGATCATCTGTGTGTTCGTCCTCGGTTCTGCCATCTCCTGTGTGAACCACCTCCTCTCCGTTTCAAGCATCTCGAACTCTTTCGCTAGCATCATCAGGTCTTCCAATGTCATGATGTTGTACGGCCGAATGTAGATCTTCAGATCAGGTATGCAGTTCTCCATAATTATCTCCAGCTGAGCCTCATCATGGCCTGCATCTCGACCATAAAATCTTTGAATGCTTCAACCTGCCAGTTTGTTAAAATATCCTCTTGCTAGAAAACATTTCTTGAACGCTTCGGTGAATTCTTTCCATGATCCCCAAAGCCTGTTATTTGCCACGTACCATTTCAGGGCTTTTTCTTTTAACAATTCCGGCATTGCCCTCGGGATGTTATTTATGTCCAGCCCGTACATGTCGGCTGACTATTCTACTTGCTTTAGGAATTCAAGCGGCTTTGTGCATCCGTCGAATCGGAATGTCCATTCCGTTACCTGTTTCGCTGTCATTTGGTAGTCTTCTTTATGGACAGTGTTACTGGCTCTAGACTCCTATGTATTTCTTTTGCTTGACCCCTGGGTCTTCATACATTGCCTGGTGCTGGTGCACCTACGCTTCCCCATCTGGGTGATACTAGCGTTGCAATTGCAAATTTTGCTATATCACCTACTGGCATATTGTGCTGCCAGTAAGCTGATCCACGCTTGACACTGTTGATTCTCCTCATGTTCCTTGACCCATTCTCCGAACTGTTTTCTCATGTCTTCCACAATTTCTGATATCGTGATTCCGCACGTTTTGCCTGTTTTCATAAGCTCCTCCCTCTTCACATAATATATCCATAACTTTGTCATTTTGTATATATATGTTTTCTTTTTTCAAGAGAAAGAAAAAAATTTTAACCAAAATTTGATATCCTTTTTCAACAGTTAAGCACGTTGAGCGCCAGTTGTAACGATCCTTTTTTGTCCTTACTATGGTTATAGCAGGATTTCAGGAGACGGTGTACGACAAAACAAAATAAGGAAACTAGTTTGGCTTGATTTTAATTTTAATGACTTAGCTTGTTGGTATCTAATTTCTTAAGGGGGATGAAAGCTTTAGTATGATGATGGGCTTGTGATTGGGTATGTCGGGCACGCTTGGGAAGCCGTATGCTGTATATTCTTGTGGGTAAATAGAATATTGTTTATTGCGGGCCCTAACTGTTGCCGGGAATACTCCAGGTCTTCCCTATCTAACCTTATATACTGCTACTCTCCTAATACTTGCAAGAACTACTCGTAGTCTCTCCCCACTGTACCAGGAATACTTCGTGTATTTCCTAACTGTGCTAGGAAAAACTCCTGGTCCTGTTGGTTTTTGGACACCTCTTATTTGTCTCACAAGGATATCCCAGGATACGGATCCTGTTCGCCGTTCCTTACCAATGTGGTGTTCCCTCACTTGGGTATGGATATCTTCACTCGTATACTGCTTCGCTTGGATGTAAACTTCACTTGTTAATACTTCGCTTTCCTTCGCACACTAGATAATCCTGTGGTCTCAGCCGTGCGTATTTATGCCTATATTGACCAGGATGCGTGGCCAGTACTTTTCCACGCACTTGTACCATTCCCCCAAAACTTTTCATCGCTTCCTTCTTTGCGTCGACTTTCTCTGCCGACCCTGCAGCATAGCTCGCCTATTGCTATGCATGGTGAAATTGCCCTTGTGGACGCTGCAGCTTTCTATATTGCTGCGCGCCCAACCGCTGTCGTCCACGGCCTTTCTTTCTCCCACGATCACTTTCGAGGTCACCCATACACACATACCTCATTATGAATGCCCTTCGGCCTTTCGTTCGCTCTCTAGCTGCCACCACCCTTGCTGTTAATTGCTAAGCTTTAACTCTCTATAAATCATCGTCGCCTAATAATAGATTACTACATAAATGTATATATGTTAAATTATCACAATAATTTCTCCTATTGAACACTATCATAATAAATAACAAACTGCCCCCAAATATAATAATACTATAATGATAATAAGCATAGCAATAATAAAAAAAATAATTGATAATCAATATTTATAGGAACAACAATAATAAGTTATAATAAATACATGTAATAATAGCATTAATATTTTATAATTACACAATTTGAATTTAATTTACATTCACGCCACCGCCTGATTAACTCACAAACCTTCGCATTAGGCGTTCTATCCCACTCTCAGCATTGCACCTATCTTTTCGGCTTATCTGACTAGCCGCTGGCTCACACATACATGCACGCATTCACTCTCGGCTTCTATTGACGACCACGACCGCGCGTCATCTGTTCGCCCCTCACCACCTTGCCGATTATCGCTATGGCCCACACTCGGCCCTAGCAACAAGTGCATGCTGCCAAAGAATGTTTGGTTATGCTCATGTACTTTGGAGTTCTCACGCATGCCTAACTGTTCTGCTTCTATGCTTCAAACAGATTCCTCTGCGCTCAAGCTTTGTTGTTGTTTCTGTGCTTGCTTGTGTTCGTTTCTTTTACATATGCTCTTGTATACAATTTATTTGTTTTCGATCACATGGTGATTCCAACTTGGCGATTTGTTTACGATCATATGGTGGTTCCAACCGGGTGATTTCAAGTATAAGTGTTATTTTGCACTGTATGACCAGGTTCGACACGTAACCAAATGCTCGTTTGCATGTTCGCTGTGTTCGTATGTATGTTTGCAACATACCAATATGTTCCTTTGCATGATGCATGTTTGATATCATGTTCACTTTATGAGCTATAATGTAGCTGTTTTGTACGTTTGGAGTATCTTATCTCTGTTATATATAAGTTATTCCAATTTATTTGTATTTGTTTTAAATGAATTGAATTTAAATAAAAATCTAAAGACAATTTTATTCTCATAAGTTAACCCTAACTTGTCGCTGTTGGAGAATGCTGACCTTGCACTTCGGAATGGTCTAAGTGCATCGTCAGCATTGTCCGAACACAAATAATGCCAGATGTCCAAGTTAACTAAGCCACAGTTGATTTAGTTTTGGATAATGTTAACTTATATATATAAAATTATATAAATTCAATGTAAATTAATGTATTTTCTTTTCATGCCTACTTGTGAGGGATAATAATAAATCATTCACAGGTATAATAATTATTCCTCTCATGGTTGCAAAAAAAATTTGATCTGCGTAGACACCAGACGAAAGTTCATTCCAAATGTTTTAGCGTATGCTTCTATAGTTCACGAAATATACATATGTGCTTATAGTAAAACTTTCTACGATCGGACGGACGGACAGTCGGGTATGCCTTATCAAGAATATATGTGCATTATGGGGACGGAAATGCTTCTTTAAGGCTTTTACGCTCTAACCAATCAAATGAAAGGAGTATTATTTGGACACTAAATAAATTTAATATTTATTAAACTTTTTTCCCAACCAATTATCTAATATTATACCAAATTTTAGCTCAATCACAAATAGTGTCCTTTATTATACAGCTTTATAAATATACTTTCTTTAAAGCATTAAACGTAATTAAATCGTGCTTTCTTCTTTCTCCTTTCGCAAAAGTATTAAACACACTGTTCGATCAACTTTTGAAATACCCCAGTTTCAATTATATAATTTTTAGTGTCTTTTCACACATACCCATCTTAGATATTTGTTCTCAGGCTATGAAAACGCTCTTGGGGCAGATGTTTAAAAATCTGAAAGGTAATTGGAAAATCATAAGAGTTCACTCAATACAGGAAATTAATTTGGCACATGTATAAAAGTTCATTCGATACCGGAAAAGCATTGGGCTTTATTGGCACATGTACTTGAGATGGATTGGGGCATGTTCCGACGTTGTGGCCACGCCCCGTTGAATAGAGAAGTGGCAAGGATGTGGCAACTCCAGATGCAGAAGCGTAGAACAGAAGCACCAGAGATACAAAACAAGTCAGCAGCAGATCAGAAGTAAAGTTGTAAAAATATTATTCGTCCGTTTATTTAATAAAGAACTATACAATTATCTTTATGTATGTATTTATTTGTATATCATCATAAGAGTTTTTTGAATTACCTATAATCATTCAACTTCATTGGCATGTTGGTGAATACATGATAATTTATTGCAATATTAAACCGTATAAGCTTAACTCATCAAGTGAGCAGAAAAAACGTTGTTGTAAAGCTAAAACTATTGCAGCTGCAAAGCGTGGTGTTGTTGTAACATTTATTAAACAGAAGTGTCAGCACAATGTACATAAGTTCTTAAGCATGTGTAGAAAACTGAAAGTTAACATTCTACAGACAATTGATCTTTGCATGAAACAAAATACAGCTTAGTTTTATATGCATATTGGGAAACAATTCATTATCAACACTTGACAAAGCGTGAATAAAATGCATTCGCAATTATTAATATTTCATGCAATATCTGTTCCAGTTCAACACGTACATATGCTAAGCTAAGATTGTTCGAAATTTCAGCACATGTCTGTCAAACACAGGAACGAAGTCGTCAGAAAAACTAAACTTTGTTTTAATTGTTTGAAATCTGGTCATCGGATGACAAGATGTTCTTCTCCATATCGATGCCGAATATATAAGCGTACACACCACACTGTAATTCACATTGAGCAAATGTACTATACGAAAATGTACTTTTGTATATCTGAACTATAATATGCATAGTTGTTTTATATGTTTGGATTATATTATATCTGTTTTATTTATTTAATAGTAGCGAAGAATTAATTCTACTTTATATTTTTAATTTACAATGTCGGAGCAACATTGGTCTTCAGGCTGATTTAATAATTAAATTTCTATACTTAGTTTATTTATGATTTTCATAAAGTTTTCTATGTTAGGTAGGTTGGCTTCTTTGATAATTATATTAAGTGTGGGAGGGTTAAGGGAGTGAGGAAGGTATTATTAATATGTTGGCATTGATGTGTAAGATGCGGTAATGTAAGATTGTCATCGTTGCAGAGTGGGCAGATTGGTGGCGATGGTTTGTTTAGTATGTATTCATTTGTGATCTTAGTATGTCCTAGATGTAATCTTGTGTATTTAATTGCATACCTTTCTATTTTAATTGGTATGGGAGCTGATTATTTTGCTGTGTTGATGATTTTGTAGCAGGGACCGAAAATAATTGTTATTTTAAAAATTTTCCTCAAAAAAATCACCAGTAAAATAATTTTTATCTAAAAGAATTACTTTTACCTGTTATTTTTGATTTTTAAAATAATTGTTAAAATTAACTTTTATTTTTGATTTTTATTTTTTTACTCATGGCATAAGTGTTATTCTTAATAAAAAAAAATACAAATCATTTTTAATTTTTATATTTCCCAAAAAAAATCATTTTGTGATTTTTATTTTTTTTCCCCAAAAATAAAAATCATTGTTGAGTCATTCTTGATTTTTATACTTTCACTCAAAAAATAAAACTCAAACCGTAGAAACATGCTTAAACAACAACTCTGATTACTACTAAACAACAATTTTTACTACGGTACATGTGTAACGTCTGCTGTTTACTCTGGTCAGAGGCGCTTCCAAAGGGATGTCGATGTTTTTAATAAATACCCCTAGGAAAATGAGCATTAAATGCGCCTCTGTATACGCTAGACTAAAATTAACAGTTTAGCAATCATGTGGTCGATTGAGAAATGAATTACAATTGTGTTGAATTCGGTTAAAGTGACAAGCTAGACAGAAATTAAATTAATTAAATATGGGTCGAAAACGGGATATTGCGGCAAGAAATTATTTTAATTTTTCAAGTGACGGCAGTTCCTCGGAGCGCAAAGTTTGCCAAAAAGAATTTTAGGGAAATTACCTCTCGAATTTAAAGCGGCATTTACTGACCGAACATAGAGAAATGTACGAAACAGAGAAGATGGAGCATGCAGTCAAAGAAGTACCTGAAAAGAAAATGAAATTTTCCATCTCTATGACTCAAGCCGAGGTAAAAAACGCTTACGTCGCTCTAGTTACTGTGGAAAGAATCCCATTTTCCTTCTTGGATTCCAAGCCTTTTAAAACATTAACCCAACAAATATTTGCTGGTCTTAATATGGCACCAATAACAGGCAAAATATTATGGATCTTGTCAGTGACAAATATGACTACCTCAAAACAGATGTTATGAAATTGATATCGAGAAAAATGATTTCATTGAAAATTGACGCTGCTACCAGGCAAAACCGCGGAGTACTGGGAATAAATGCACAATTTTACAGTGATTCAAAAATTTGCATTAAAACACTGGCAATTATTGAATTAACGAAAAGGCATACGGCAGTTAATTTGAGCATTGAAATTGAAAACATTTTAAATGAATTCAATATTTTAAAAGAACAGCTCTACACTGTTACATCAGACAAAGGGCGAAATATGCTAAAAGCAGTGGCATTGTTAAATGAAGAATCCGATTCGAGAACTGAGGAAGATGAGCTGGACGAAGAGGCATTAACAACGATTGTCAAAATATGTTCAGTAACATCGATCAGGTGTGCCGCTCACACCCTGCAGTTGGCAGTTAATGATTTTTTAAAGCAAACTAATTGCAAAAAGACCATTGACAAGATTCGAAAATTGGCTAAACAATTTAGAGTAGCGGCGTTCAGGTATGCAGATTTAAATAAGTTTGAAACAAATCAAAAACACACAAATTCGTTAAATTTGACCACTTTATAGGCATTTGATAAAACAGGAGAATTTAATTGTTCCCGAACTAGATGTTCCAACGCGATGGAGTTCAACATATATAATGTTGAATAAAATCTTTATGTTAGAAGATTTCATTGAGGAGCATATATCAAATTCTGAAGCATTGTCTTTTCAAAAATGGAACGTTATTGAAATAATGGTGAAGACATTGGAGCCAGCTTTTATTGCGACCAAGAAATTGCAAGCAGAGCAATTATATCTTGCTGATTTTTGCAAATATTGGCTGGAACTAAAATTAAACATCAAGTCTCTTAAAAGTTCCGAAAGCGTTGTCTTGGCGGAATGTCTGAAAAAGCGAGAAAATGCTTTGATGGACAACAAAATTATAATTTCAAGCATTTATTTAGATCCAAGGATCCGTAGAGTACTTCTTCAGAATCCAATAAGGATAATGTATGCGCGGACACATTTGAAAAAACTTTATAATTAAACATTTGCTTTAACAAAGAAGGTACTATAAAACTATACTATTGATGGACTGTTAACATGTGTATATATTTATTAAGGATGATGCCAATCAGTGCGACGAATTTCCATGTTCATCTAGTTCGCTTTTTTTGAGCAGTTTAAGCAGTCCGGTTGAGCCACAGAGCGAAAGTACGGGTTGCCTGCTTAATGAGTATTTAAAATCCTTCGCAGTTGATGATGAAAATTTAGAAGAAGTCGACATCCATGTGACAAAAGCGATGGCGGATATTGATTCAAATAACCCGAAAACGGCTGACTTAAATATGGACCTAATGAAGTACTGGGAGGAGAAAAAATATACATATCCGTATTTGTACCAATTGGCAATACAAGTTAGTGTGGAAAGGGCCTTTTCAGCTTTGAAACTTATTTTAACGGATTTGAGATCTAACTTGTCTGCGGATCCGATAAAAAAAAACCCTCTTCGTCAAACTAAATAAATGATTAAATTATAAAGAATAATATCAATGAAATTCTTAGGATTGCTTATTTTCCCATATGTAGAAAAAAAATCTGATAAAGACCAGAGTAAACAGCAGACGTTACACATGTACCGTAGTAAAAATTGTTGTTTAGTAGTAATCAGAGTTGTTGTTTAAGCATGTTTCTATGGTTTGAGTTTTTTTTTTGAGTGAAAGTATAAATATCAAGTATGACTCAACAATGATCTTTATTTTTGGAAAAAAAAAAATAAAAATCACAAAATGATTTTTTCTTTTTTATGGGAAATATTAAAATTAAAAATGATTTTTATTTTTTTTATTAAGAAGAACACCTATGCCATGAGTAAAAAAAAAAAAATCAAAAAAAGTTATTTTCAACAATTATTTTAAAAATTAACAATTATTTTGGATTAAATGAATACTATTCATAATTTAATGTTTACTATTGATTTTTTTGAATATAACTTATAACTGTTAGGGACCCTGTTTTGTAGTATTGTGAACATTTATTCCAGTTTGTTTTAATCACTTCTTTAGATATTGCAGTATTTATTCCATTTATATCTTTTTTGTTGTTTATATTGTGTAAAAGCAATGGGGATAGTGTAGCTGTTTTCGCTGCTGTGTCGTCCTGCACATTTCCCGAAATGCATACGTGTCCTGGTGTCCAGAGCAACTTTATCCTTCTGTGATTCATGTTTGTCAGATCTCGTATTTTTGTTATTGTGTTTTCATACTTATTTGGATTTTTTACTGCTAACAGAGTGAAAAGTAAATCAGTGCAAATGACATATTTTGTTTTTTTCTTGTTATTTGCAAGCTGCATTGCACTGAGAATTGCTTGAGCTTCTGCTGAGAAAGTCGAAGTATAGCTGTAACTGCCGATATTAATAGTTTGTTGTCCTCGGGGACGACGCTGAAGGCTGTTGTGTGGTTTGTTTTTGATGCATCGGTGAAGAGGAAAGTTCATGTCTCATAGTCGTTTCTTATTTTGCTAAAACTGGTTTTGTAGACTTCGTTTGGGATTGCGTCTTTCTTATATTTCATTAGGTCTACCAAAATTGATTGACTGCAATTGCGGAGTCGAAGGAAGTGGATAGTTTCTTTAGGTTTGTTTTAAATTTTCGCCACGCCCTCTTTCGCCCTGCAATTCGGAAAAAAAAATATAACTAGAGCTGTAATAGAGAAATCGCATTGTCATTTGGCAATTTAATGAAATAACCAATATGCACCAGCTGACCTAATTTTGTCGAAATCGGACAATAATTATCGGAGATAAAAGTATTTTACTGATTTTCGTACTGATTCTACCATTCGATAAGTAATATTAAAAAAAAAAAAAAATAATACGAAGCTAATTCCAATGTTCCAAAAATCTAAAGGACTGCGATAAATTGACTCTTCCAAACCCAATGTTGGAGAGTTCTAATTGTCGGGTACGGTGCGGCTGCTGTTCCGTACGTTAACGTGTTGAGCTTGAATGTTTTAAGGTCATCTGAGAGAGATTCTCCCAAAATATATACAGATAAATTCGATCGTTTGGATTTAAGAGTACTTGCTTGTAAAAGTCATTGTTCGGCCATCCGTTAGATAAGCACACTAAAAGACAAACACACTACTTTATAAAACTGAGAAAACATTAGATATAAAAGCATCCAAAACTGTTGACATTTCCTACCCATCATAGTTTATAAGTAATCTCGGGTAACATTCTCATAATCGTTATTTGCTATCAATTCATTGAGCACCCTTACCAGAGTCAGCAATAAAGACGTAATATGCTGAGCCAGCTACTACATAGTGAAAGGTGGGGCTTAAACGATCTATGCAGTGGGGCTATATAAGTAGAATGTAATTCACAGACTAACCAGAATTCATATTTGTAGGCAACGGGTGTGCATCGATGTGTCTGTGGCCCCCAATTACTACAAGAATTCTCATGCTCCAAAGTCCACCCAATTCAAGTATTGGTTGCGACGCCTATGTGCCACTAGATTATGCTCCATATAAACAATAAAAACTTTAAACTAATAAAATAAAATTTACAAAACGTTTTGGTGACCCTGACATTGGCAGTCCTAAGAAACAAACGAAAACAAAAAAACAGAAAAATATTTGTTTTCTGGGCAACAGTCAATAACACGCAAGCAAGGAATTTTTGTCAACCAGGTAACCATTCCTTTAAATTTACGCTTCGGAAAATTTGAGACTTCTTAGTGAAGGTACGGGTTGACTGCAAGTGAGACAACAATCCGGGGTCCCGACTTTAACACGGCAATTGGTCGATTTAGCGATTTACAACTGACAGTATTACCACTTTGTCACCTGGTCAATTTTGCGACTGGAATCACAAAATAAAATTTACAACGCTCTTGCAATAGTTAGTACCCAAATTAGACAGAATTAGTGTCAATTTGGCAACCTTAATCAGTTATTGTGTCGACATTGAAAGCGAAAGTACTGTGTCGTTATAAAACAAGAAGTCGATTGAGTGCAGTTTGTTTGAATGCATAAAAATAAAAAATTTTAAAATTGGTAATTGATACGTCCTGTCAGCACTTTTTCACCTAGTCGAAATATTGACTAGAATTACAAAAGATCGAAAACAAAACGCGTTTAAAAACGCGAAATTGGAAAAAAAATTTGCCAGATTGTATTGACGATCAAATTCGCAGCCAGAAATTACGGTCGTCAAGCTAGCGGTTCTTGACCTAGCTAAAATTCGTTATTGCTGCATAAGAATAACCACACGAACTAGGTAGCGATAGTAAAAGAACCAACAATTAACAAGGGTCGATAAGGTGTCAACTAGAACCACGACTAAAAGTTAAAACCTAACAAAAAAAAACAAAGGACTCTCCGGCTAGAAAAACAATGGTTTCATATTTTTCCGAAGAAATCGAGTTGCAGGATTACTTATGGGAGAACTTCGATAAACGTCACCAGGAGTTAATGGAATTGTTAGAAAATCAACCTTCAGATCATGAGTACTTCAGGAAGGAATACCACCCTTATATTAAAAAAGCGGTAAATGAAACTATAAAAATATGGATGCTAAAAATATTAAACTTGAAAAAGATGCTGAGACCGGTCCGAAAGGAGAACGGATTAAGCGAAATCTCATCGGGGAATGGTTTAAAAATTCAGATTGACTATTTGGACTGCCAAGTATACGAGATGTTCGGCTAACTGTGTTCTCACTTCAACTGTGTTCTCACTTCATCAAAGTCGGTCGTGTTTTTTTTGCGCTCTGGCTTTTAATAATTTGCATCAGTTTAACTGCTGTTAAAAACTTCTTTTGTGCTTCTATAATTAACGATCAAGCTATTTTCGACGACTGTTAAATTTTATTTGTTCTTAAACATTTAATCAAAGCTATTATTAAATTTTATTTTACTAAACAACAAAAATAACAGCTTTGTTGTTGTGCCTGCATACTTTGATTTTGTGTTTCTGATCTCTTTTACTTACATTCGAGCTCTCGCGTACTCAGTAGTGTTGTAGCTTCTGCAGTGTTACTCTCGCGCTATTACATTGCTCGCGTTCGTGACCGTTACTCTCGCGGTTGTATCAGTTTTTTTGTTGTTGTGTGTTTATCTCAACTCTAAATTGTTTCTCTCTTTTTTCAAGTGCATAATATTGCACCTTAAGCCCTTGTACTACCTTGTGCTTCTTATACCCTTTTTTTGCTTTTTATTGCAATTCGACGTTTACTTAAAATCTTTTCTTAAAAAAAAAAAACAATAATAATAATTAATAATGTTGGTCTGCTCATTTAAACAGTGCCCTCATCCCCAAAAGCTCCAAGAAGACTACCTTTTATGCTGGCTGTGTGACAATGTTATGCACGTTAAATGTGGTGGTTATACGGCCAGACTCAAGGATTGAATTAGGGCGGGGGGCCTGAAATGGAGTTTTGAAGCGTGCCGGGACGTTAAAATGGAAATGCGTATATTTATGAGGCGGACTACGGAGGGATTCAAAACTTTGTCGGCTGGCTTTCTAAAGCTTCGGGAAGAGTTTTCGACTCTGGAAACTCAGTTTAATAGTTATAAATTATTAAGCGAATCCCCGAAGCGGAAGAAGACCATTCCTCGGCATTTCTCTCCCGATCCACCAGCATCTCTACTTTTAACGGCTCCGTCTTCAGGTAACAACCCAATAACCCCGAATTCTCAGGACCTGATATCGTTTAGGAGTCCAGTATTGGCTGCAGGTGCGGACACTATTTTCATTTCCCCTGGCAATCCTGTCCCGCAAACTGATGCGATGTCGGGTGTAGTGTCCGATGCGTCCGGGCGAACATCCTCTTCTAGAGATGTTCCCAATAAAATAGTAACAAGGGGGGTTCTCTAGGCGTTATCCGCCGCAGTAGCTCCAGCGCCAAAATCTGTGGTTGCTGCTGCGGTTGGTGCCTCGAGTTCGCTTCTTGTCGGTATTCCACCAAAAAAGCAAGTTTTTGTTTCGAGGCTAGATCCCAACACTACATCAGATGTTGTCATAGCCCACATCCGGGCAAAAATCGTAGAGCCTAACATTGCGGTGGAAAAGTTTAAATTTTCATATTCCCGTGACATTTCGTCTGAATAGGTCTAATTGTCAGGTTTTGCGCTGACACTTTGTGTAACCAAATTCATAAGTTATTTTCTTTGCCCGTTTAAACTTCTACTTTCCCACCTATTTGGAAGGAATCTTTTATTATTCCTCTCGATAAAAAGGGTAACAAGTCCGTAGCATCAAATTATTGGGGTATTTCTAAATTGTCCGCTATACCGAAGGCCTTTGAGAAAATTCTAACTTCTCAATTGCAACATTTCTGTAGTTCTGTACTTCATCTACACAACCGAAATGCATACGTGTCCTGGTGTCCAGAGCAACTTTATCCTTCTGTGATTCATGTTTGTCAGATCTCGTATTTTTGTTATTGTGTTTTCATACTTATTTGGATTTTTTACTGCTAACAGAGTGAAAAGTAAATCAGTGCAAATGACATATTTTGTTTTTTTCTTGTTATTTGCAAGCTGCATTGCACTGAGAATTGCTTGAGCTTCTGCTGAGAAAGTCGAAGTATAGCTGTAACTGCCGATATTAATAGTTTGTTGTCCTCGGGGACGACGCTGAAGGCTGTTGTGTGGTTTGTTTTTGATGCATCGGTGAAGAGGAAAGTTCATGTCTCATAGTCGTTTCTTATTTTGCTAAAACTGGTTTTGTAGACTTCGTTTGGGATTGCGTCTTTCTTATATTTCATTAGGTCTACCAAAATTGATTGACTGCAATTGCGGAGTCGAAGGAAGTGGATAGTTTCTTTAGGTTTGTTTTAAATTTTCGCCACGCCCTCTTTCGCCCTGCAATTCGGAAAAAAAAATATAACTAGAGCTGTAATAGAGAAATCGCATTGTCATTTGGCAATTTAATGAAATAACCAATATGCACCAGCTGACCTAATTTTGTCGAAATCGGACAATAATTATCGGAGATAAAAGTATTTTACTGATTTTCGTACTGATTCTACCATTCGATAAGTAATATTAAAAAAAAAAAAAAATAATACGAAGCTAATTCCAATGTTCCAAAAATCTAAAGGACTGCGATAAATTGACTCTTCCAAACCCAATGTTGGAGAGTTCTAATTGTCGGGTACGGTGCGGCTGCTGTTCCGTACGTTAACGTGTTGAGCTTGAATGTTTTAAGGTCATCTGAGAGAGATTCTCCCAAAATATATACAGATAAATTCGATCGTTTGGATTTAAGAGTACTTGCTTGTAAAAGTCATTGTTCGGCCATCCGTTAGATAAGCACACTAAAAGACAAACACACTACTTTATAAAACTGAAAAAACATTAGATATAAAAGCATCCAAAACTGTTGACATTTCCTACCCATCATAGTTTATAAGTAATCTCGGGTAACATTCTCATAATCGTTATTTGCTATCAATTCATTGAGCACCCTTACCAGAGTCAGCAATAAAGACGTAATATGCTGAGCCAGCTACTACATAGTGAAAGGTGGGGCTTAAACGATCTATGCAGTGGGGCTATATAAGTAGAATGTAATTCACAGACTAACCAGAATTCATATTTGTAGGCAACGGGTGTGCATCGATGTGTCTGTGGCCCCCAATTACTACAAGAATTCTCATGCTCCAAAGTCCACCCAATTCAAGTATTGGTTGCGACGCCTATGTGCCACTAGATTATGCTCCATATAAACAATAAAAACTTTAAACTAATAAAATAAAATTTACAAAACGTTTTGGTGACCCTGACATTGGCAGTCCTAAGAAACAAACGAAAACAAAAAAACAGAAAAATATTTGTTTTCTGGGCAACAGTCAATAACACGCAAGCAAGGAATTTTTGTCAACCAGGTAACCATTCCTTTAAATTTACGCTTCGGAAAATTTGAGACTTCTTAGTGAAGGTACGGGTTGACTGCAAGTGAGACAACAATCCGGGGTCCCAACTTTAACACGGCAATTGGTCGATTTAGCGATTTACAACTGACAGTATTACCACTTTGTCACCTGGTCAATTTTGCGACTGGAATCACAAAATAAAATTTACAACGCTCTTGCAATAGTTAGTACCCAAATTAGACAGAATTAGTGTCAATTTGGCAACCTTAATCAGTTATTGTGTCGACATTGAAAGCGAAAGTACTGTGTCGTTATAAAACAAGAAGTCGATTGAGTGCAGTTTGTTTGAATGCATAAAAATAAAAAATTTTAAAATTGGTAATTGATACGTCCTGTCAGCACTTTTTCACCTAGTCGAAATATTGACTAGAATTACAAAAGATCGAAAACAAAACGCGTTTAAAAACGCGAAATTGGAAAAAAAATTTGCCAGATTGTATTGACGATCAAATTCGCAGCCAGAAATTACGGTCGTCAAGCTAGCGGTTCTTGACCTAGCTAAAATTCGTTATTGCTGCATAAGAATAACCACACGAACTAGGTAGCGATAGTAAAAGAACCAACAATTAACAAGGGTCGATAAGGTGTCAACTAGAACCACGACTAAAAGTTAAAACCTAACAAAAAAAAACAAAGGACTCTCCGGCTAGAAAAACAATGGTTTCATATTTTTCCGAAGAAATCGAGTTGCAGGATTACTTATGGGAGAACTTCGATAAACGTCACCAGGAGTTAATGGAATTGTTAGAAAATCAACCTTCAGATCATGAGTACTTCAGGAAGGAATACCACCCTTATATTAAAAAAGCGGTAAATGAAACTATAAAAATATGGATGCTAAAAATATTAAACTTGAAAAAGATGCTGAGACCGGTCCGAAAGGAGAACGGATTAAGCGAAATCTCATCGGGGAATGGTTTAAAAATTCAGATTGACTATTTGGACTGCCAAGTATACGAGATGTTCGGCTAACTGTGTTCTCACTTCAACTGTGTTCTCACTTCATCAAAGTCGGTCGTGTTTTTTTTGCGCTCTGGCTTTTAATAATTTGCATCAGTTTAACTGCTGTTAAAAACTTCTTTTGTGCTTCTATAATTAACGATCAAGCTATTTTCGACGACTGTTAAATTTTATTTGTTCTTAAACATTTAATCAAAGCTATTATTAAATTTTATTTTACTAAACAACAAAAATAACAGCTTTGT
The DNA here is from genome assembly GCA_037075365.1 of Drosophila emarginata. NCBI lineage: Eukaryota > Metazoa > Arthropoda > Insecta > Diptera > Drosophilidae > Drosophila > Drosophila emarginata. The sequence continues at coordinate 999,868 of JBAMCD010000291.1, forward strand.
TGTTGTGCCTGCATACTTTGATTTTGTGTTTCTGATCTCTTTTACTTACATTCGAGCTCTCGCGTACTCAGTAGTGTTGTAGCTTCTGCAGTGTTACTCTCGCGCTATTACATTGCTCGCGTTCGTGACCGTTACTCTCGCGGTTGTATCAGTTTTTTTGTTGTTGTGTGTTTATCTCAACTCTAAATTGTTTCTCTCTTTTTTCAAGTGCATAATATTGCACCTTAAGCCCTTGTACTACCTTGTGCTTCTTATACCCTTTTTTTGCTTTTTATTGCAATTCGACGTTTACTTAAAATCTTTTCTTAAAAAAAAAAAAACAATAATAATAATTAATAATGTTGGTCTGCTCATTTAAACAGTGCCCTCATCCCCAAAAGCTCCAAGAAGACTACCTTTTATGCTGGCTGTGTGACAATGTTATGCACGTTAAATGTGGTGGTTATACGGCCAGACTCAAGGATTGAATTAGGGCGGGGGGCCTGAAATGGAGTTTTGAAGCGTGCCGGGACGTTAAAATGGAAATGCGTATATTTATGAGGCGGACTACGGAGGGATTCAAAACTTTGTCGGCTGGCTTTCTAAAGCTTCGGGAAGAGTTTTCGACTCTGGAAACTCAGTTTAATAGTTATAAATTATTAAGCGAATCCCCGAAGCGGAAGAAGACCATTCCTCGGCATTTCTCTCCCGATCCACCAGCATCTCTACTTTTAACGGCTCCGTCTTCAGGTAACAACCCAATAACCCCGAATTCTCAGGACCTGATATCGTTTAGGAGTCCAGTATTGGCTGCAGGTGCGGACACTATTTTCATTTCCCCTGGCAATCCTGTCCCGCAAACTGATGCGATGTCGGGTGTAGTGTCCGATGCGTCCGGGCGAACATCCTCTTCTAGAGATGTTCCCAATAAAATAGTAACAAGGGGGGTTCTCTAGGCGTTATCCGCCGCAGTAGCTCCAGCGCCAAAATCTGTGGTTGCTGCTGCGGTTGGTGCCTCGAGTTCGCTTCTTGTCGGTATTCCACCAAAAAAGCAAGTTTTTGTTTCGAGGCTAGATCCCAACACTACATCAGATGTTGTCATAGCCCACATCCGGGCAAAAATCGTAGAGCCTAACATTGCGGTGGAAAAGTTTAAATTTTCATATTCCCGTGACATTTCGTCTGAATAGGTCTAATTGTCAGGTTTTGCGCTGACACTTTGTGTAACCAAATTCATAAGTTATTTTCTTTGCCCGTTAAAACTTCTACTTTCCCACCTATTTGGAAGGAATCTTTTATTATTCCTCTCGATAAAAAGGGTAACAAGTCCGTAGCATCAAATTATTGGGGTATTTCTAAATTGTCCGCTATACCGAAGGCCTTTGAGAAAATTCTAACTTCTCAATTGCAACATTTCTGTAGTTCTGTACTTCATCTACACAACTTGGGTTCATGAAACGCAGATCTACTACCACTAACCTGTTAGAGTTTACTTCTTTATCGATCGAAGGATTCAGGAATAAATCGCAAACTGATGTCATTTATACCGACTTCAGTAAGGCCTTTGATTCTGTCAATCATACACTGCTTTTGTACAAGCTGAACGAAATTGGCCTTCCACGCCTTCTGCTCAACTGGATTCTGCAATATTTGACTGACCGTACACAAAAGGTCCTATTTAAATCCTCACTGTCTAAGACCATCAAAGTAACTTCGGGAGTGCCATCTTGGACCATTGCTTTATACCCTTGCAAAAAGGGTATATTAATTTTGGTCAGAAGTTTGCAAAGCATAGAAGGAAGCATCTCCGACTATATAAAGTATATATATTCATGATCAGCATGATGAGCTGAGTTGATATAGCCATGTCCGTCTGTCCGTCCGTCCGTCCGTCCGTCCATCTGTCCGTCTGTCTGGATCAACGCAATCTCCTCCGAGACCCTTGGAGCTACAGAGCTGAAATTTTGCACCTAGGCTTCTTTTTGCTGCAGGCATTGTATATCTCGGAATCATGCCGATCGGATGACTATATCATATAGCTCCCATAGGAACGATCGGTCGGGAATAAGGTTTAACATCAATAACTCTGCTGTTTTTCAATCGAATGTCACTAAATTTGGTGTTTGTGAGTTTAATATAATCCTTAACACATATACCGAATTTTATCAGAATATATCTCGGAATCATGCCGATCGGATGACTCTATCATATAGCTCCCATAGGAACGATCTGTCAAAAATATAGTTTTTGTTCAATAACTTGTGTGTTTTTGAAGCAATTTTCACGAAATTTGATATTTGGCTATTTGATATAAAAAGAAATATATCTTTTAAGTTTCATCAGAATCAGTCTATAGCTGTCATAGGAACAATCGGGAAAAAGAAAATTGTATTAAATTTTTCTTTTATGCCACGGACATCATATTTATATTTGATGTGTTTTATATACTTCCTTGTGATCCTGACAAATTATATATAAATCAAAAAGACAGTTTGCAAGGGTATACGAACTTCGGCACGGCCGAAGTTAGCCCATCCTTCTAGTTATTAATGATCTTCCTTCCGTCGTAATTTACTCTCTTACGCTGATGATGTTAAACTTTTCCTTAGTTTCAAAGATTCAGGTTCCCCGCGTCTGCTTCAAGCCGATCCTAATAACCTCCAGACTTGGTGTGAAATTAACTTATTAAACCTAAAGATTTCGAAGTGTAATGTCATGTCGTTTTATAGATCTTCCCTTCACCTAGAAACTTATTACCTTAATAATACTCCACTTGAACGTTTAAATGAGATGAGTGATTTGGGTGTACTCATGGACCATAAATTAAGTTTCACTCGTCATATTTCTACCTTAGTCAGCAAAGACATGAGTGTTCTTGGTTTCGTCAAGTGATGGTCGAAGGAATTCGACCCTTTTTATTTCACTAGTCCGTCCTATTCTGGAGTACGGATCATGCGTTTGGTCACCTCAATATGAATCACACCATATTAGAATTGAATCCGTTCAAAAGCAATTTTTGATTTTTGCTCTTCATAGTTTAGACTTCTTCTAATCAATCTTCCTTCTTTACTTAGAGTAGAGTAATGCTTGGTACTTTGTTTAGAAATAGACTCTCCTAATTTATCAAAACAGGTCAATTTATCTGTACCTTGTAGACTAACTATAAATTATGTCCCTTTAACTTTAACTAGTTGCATTTCAAACTATACTTTACATGAACCTTTCCGTGTCCTTTGTTCCGATTATAATCGCCTTTATCACTTAATCGGATCTGAGTCCTTTATGCCTACTTAAGAAACTTCTATCCTTAGATATCTAGCTCGTAGTTAGTTTTAGTTTTAGTTTTAACTTTAGGTATGTTCTAATTGTCGTCTGTTGTCCACGCGACTTCGTTTTTGCATGCTGTCTGCAAGGGTTCGCGCGTAACAGGCATTGTCCTGGTGTCGCATGGGCCACTTGAATGTACTGCGCATAGTACGCGTCAACGTCCAAAGATAAAATATTCTGTTATGGCACAGGTCGTTGTGAAAAAAATCAGCAAACATATCGGCAATGGTCTGATTAATGTCAGCTATCCTGTTTTCTAATATTAGACAGGATGGGCTAGCAGATGTTTGCCGTCTAGTGTTGAGAAAGTAAAGCAACTGCTTTGGATCACTGGAAAATTAAAGTTTACAGCGACAAAGAAAATTCTGACAGAATATCATACTAAGCACTAAAAATTTTGACGACGAGAATTTTTATACTTCTTATAATATCTTACTTTAGTATATATGTAAGTTATCACCAGCCAAGCCATCGGATGTAATATGTAATACCACAAATGCCGAAATGTGGATACGGTGCGATGTTAAAACGCGTTAGTTTAATCATGAAAAATTTTACGTTACCAGTTGGCATTATTGATAGCAAGTTGTAAGGCGTTGAGTACTTGGGTCGTGAAGCCAGCAGCTACTCTCGCGAGCTTAAAATGGTTTTGTATTTCGCGACGATTCGAAGGAAGCCAACTAACCTGAACAATAATCAGCAACAATAAACTAAGATTAATATTGTCATAGAGCAAATAAAATTAACTGGCGCCCAACGGCATCAAAAATAACAACCAAAACGAAAAAAAAAATAAAATTGCGAATTGGGCGAATTGGAGAGCGAATTTGAGAGCGTAGTGATGAAATCGAAAAACACTGACTCTACTAACAAATAAAATGATAATGACATACGACGCATCGACAGCTTCCGCTCTCAACGAGCAAAACCGAGAGGATGCATTGCATTCATATGTTGCGGGACTGAGAAAGTCTGTAAAAGCTCATGTTTTACCAGCAAGTGCCAAAATTCTTATGACTATTTGGAAAAATCTCAGAATCATCACGATGGTCGGGAACAAAGCTGAAACCCTCAAAACTATATCGACAAGGGAAACCCAAGTTCCAGACAGATCAATAGTTCGAAGTCATAATTCTATAACCGAAATCAGACTCAGCCCGTTGAACCAATGGACATTTTTATATATCTACATTCGTAAAATGTAAACCATTATCAGGTTGTGCCAGCCGGCAACGAGGATTATAAATCAAAAGCGGAATATGTTGTCACTTTTCGAAGATGAACAATCCGATGATGATTGTCATTTTTTAGGGCTACGTCCTCCCTGCCTTACATCACAAGGAAGTTGGAGGGGAAACCAATAAAAATTCTTGTAGATGCTGGGGCATCCAAAAATTATATTAAAATATTGTCCCAATTAAAGCACATATTCCCAGTGGAAAGTCTGTTTCCAGTTAAATCCATTCATGGCTCCTCTTGTGTTAATAAAAAATTTCGAATTCATCACTTCGGTGAAAAATCCTTCTTTTCATTTTGCCCACTTTAACTGACTTCGATACCATTATAGGTTTAGACTTCCTAATGAAAATAAATGCTACCATAGATTTTACAAATGGAAAAATTTATTTTAATGAGGGATGTGAGGATATCGAGTTCCACAAATGTGCTGATGTAAATTTCATTGAGATAAATGAAGAGTATGTTCCTCCCGCTATGAAAGCGAAATTTCATAAAGTGATTAATTTAAGAGATTCCTCTTTTGCAGACCCCAAAGTAGCTCTACCATTTAACATAAACACCGTGGCAAAAAATCGAACACAGGGAGAACCTATTTTTTCGAAACTATTTCCATAAACGTTGGATGTATCTGACTTCGAAAAGGATAGGGGGGCACAGAATCCTCACTAGAAAAGGTATGGGCTAAACAGTCCATTAAACCGCCAACATCTTTATACGAGTAAAGGTCGCTTTTAGCCCTATATAGCTATTATAGGTGGTTTATACCGCAATACCGCTAACGGAAATAATTAAGGGAGACACCAACCACTCCAGAATGGTTCAAAATCGAATTTACAGCTAAACAGTTCGAAATGTTCGATAGACTTAAAAATATCTTAACATCTGAAGATGTCATGTTAAGATACCCTGATTATAAAAAGCCATTCGACCTAACAAAAGATGCCTCAGGTCACGGCCTGGGAGCAGTATTGTCGCAAGACGAAAGACCCACGACAATGATTTCAAGAACATTTCGGGACAGCGAACTCGATCTAGCGAATAATAAAAGGGAACTTTTGGCAATTGTATGGGTTTTAAAAACACTCCGAAATTAAAGAGTTAGAGACTTAAACATTTATACGGACCATCAACCCCTTACCTTCGCAGTGTCCTTTAATGACGATCACAACGCGAATCTTATTTATAAACCAGGGAAAGAAAATAAAGTTGCCGACGCGCTGTCACGGCAAAATATAAATGCTTTACTGTCTCAAGAATCGGACATCAACGGTAAATTGTTTCAGGAATGAAATTGTCATCGAAGAGCTGCAAAGGGAAATACTAACGACTGAGCATAACAGAGCTCATCGAGCAGCCCAATAAAACTTAACTGATAAAAAGTTTTTTTTGACATGTATTGATAAATTTTCTAAGTTTGCTGTGTTACAGCCTATCGCTTCGCAAGCAATTGTTGATGTGAAAGGCCCATTGTTGCAATTAATTTATTTATTTCCCAAAACCAAGACTATTTATTGTGACAACGAACGGTCATTAAACTCCGAAACAATAAAAACAATGTTGTCAAATAATTTCAATATCCATATATCGAATGTACCTCCACTGCATAGCACTTCGAATGGGCAGGTGGAAAGGTTCCACAGCACCTTGACGGAGATAGCACGTTGCAAAAATCTAAGTTCTCAAACTGACAAAACTGTGGATACTATACTGTTGGCAACAATAGAATACAACAGATCTATTCATTCGGTAACGAATAAACAACCAATTGAAATAATGTATGCGGAATTGGAGATAGTTACACGAGGAAATCTCGAGAAAACGCAAAACAAACAGCTAGAACAAAGAAATAGGGAAAGAATTGATAAGAAATATCAGGTGGGCGACAAGGTATAGGTTAAGTTAAATAAGCGTTTAGGAAACAAGCTGTCTCCGTTATTTGTGGAAGGTACGGTGGAGGCAGACCTTATTTCATTATTAACATTTCATTTTCAAATTCAATTGAAACATATGTGTTTCTTTGCTCACGACCGCTCTGTCTGCTTGCCAAATTTTCTCTAATTTACACCGTTGCTGCGGTTGCAGCGAGCGAACAACAGAATAGAGCAATAATTCACTTTTTGAACAATGGGTAGGGGCGAATCTGTTAAAAACTACATTGGCGCGGGGCGCACTTCACTCGCACAGCAACATTCTTCACCCCACAACTCACTAGCATCCTGGCGTCGTCGGTTGCTCTCCAAGTCTAATCTAACCAGCTTTACTGCTGGTCGTGTGACTAGTCCGCCGACTGTGCGCACGATGGGGCGTCGCACCTGACCGCCACTTCCACGATGAACGTCGACCACTCTTACTTTTGGCCATGAATTTCATTTGATTGTATCCTCCACGATGATCACTACGTCATCTACCTCAATCAGCTTCTGCAGCGATTGAAATCATTTCTGCCAACTGGCTGGCAACGCGATAAAACACTTCCTCTCGTACACCAGGTAAAATTTCTGAAAGTATAGATTTATTGGAACGTATCAATCGCTACCACATGCCTTCCATATGTGGCGCGCCTGGTGGGTTAAATTTGAATTCCAACAATGGGTATTGCATTTCCACGGCTGAGGTGGTCATTTCCAGGGTTTTAGACCACTTTGACATCATTTGCCACGTTATGATTTGCCACAAAACTCCGATTCGATGAATCTACAGCAGCCATTAACTCCAATTTGGGAACTGAGATGGGCTTTAAAGGCGCTACCCGCGCCTTTGACGCCACCAGTGAACAGCGCATTTCTGACTCTACTCGCAAGAATACAGGCGCTACATATGTGCTCATGCTGGCGTCTACGAATGTATGTAATTACACCTGGTTGGGGCAACTTTCGAATTTCCAGTCTGCTTCTTCGTCCTTCTGGAGCGTTTCGTCCCACTCAGTTCCAGAGCACCAAATGTTCTGCAGATTAATTTTAGCTCGGACGGTGAAATATCCAAGCAGACAAAGTGGGTCAAATATTGACATAACCTCACTAAGTATTTCCGGCTTGACCATGTATGTGAGTAAGTTCAAGCTAGGAAACCACCACATTCCTAGAACCTTTCTCGTGCTCGAGGACCATTGTCTCACCTTTAAGCAAGACATCATTCAGCGACATGGCGTTAACCTTGGCAGCAGCATCCCAAACTAACCTCGTTTTGTTCTTGTTTGGATTTAAAACTGTAAATATAGGAAGAAACCATGAGTTTTTACCCCCTTTCATCTCGCTTGTTTTCAGTTTCCGAATATAGATTTTTTCTTTATAGCCTTTTATGGTGTTCACCATAAAACTCTTCAGTGTGGGATCCCTTTCCATTTTTGCCTCTAAACATTTAAGTCGTCGCATCGCCATCGAGTATGAATCAGCCAACTCTAATTCATCGAACCTCCATAACAAGCCTGTTTGCCAGCGTCTTTTTGTTGGGCAGTAGCTAGTCGTCCTTTCCATAATCTGCATCGCGCGTTCATCATCCTTTGATCGTAATGGCTTTGTTGATGCTTGTATTCCCAAAGAATCGAATACGAAGTGTTTCATACCGTGCTGCATTCAAGCCTCCTGCTGGTATCAACACCAAAACTGACATTCTTTGATAACTCTTCAGTTTTGGATATATCGCATGTCCATTTCAAACATAGCTCCTGGACAGGACCATCCAGTCCTAACTCGTCGGCTAGTCTTCTTTCAATCGGCGAGCAAGCGGCACCTTCATCGACTAGGGCATTGGTCGATACAGTCCAATCAGTTCCGTGTAGTTTAACTGGAATTCACCGAAATAATGCTTTACTAGTCTTTTTACCATGGAACATAATAGTAGTGTGATTTTGAATAGGAATCAACGTCGCACAGTAATTCTGCACTACCAGAGCCAACTGTATAACCCAGCCCAAATTATTGGACCGATAGTTCTTTCTTCAGTTTCTGTTGCAGACTTCAGTAAATGATTTCAGGTCTTCCTAAGCGTTCCAACAGCGTATGCAACAGTCTCAGGACACATCATTTTACCCCGAACAGCATCCAGAGCCGCTCCTTTAAGACGTATTTGAAGGCGTCTTAAATTCTCCTCATTGCTCTTTCCACATCTTTCAGTATATTGTTCGTAGTGACTAATAAACAACAGACATTCTTCTGGTTTGCAATAAACGTCGGCAGATCTGTACTTAGGACAACGTATTTTTTCTCCAATGCGTGTTCGAAAATTCCAGCCCAGTACTCGACGAACTACCTATGGGCCCATGTTTTGTAAATCCATTGCTGAAACTTTCAGTATTCGCTAAGAATGGCAGACTCGCAGCACTGATGGTTGATGGTGCCAGCGCAGGCGAAGCCCATGCTGACGAATCAGGCACCATTGGCCTTTCAATCGTTGTATAATCTGCCAACCTTGTAGCGAACATTCCATCTAGAATTACGCAACTATTCACGTCTGCCGCAGTTGCTCTCTCGAGGGAGTTTTGGAGAACAAATGATTCCGAAGGATGACTAGTATTAAGACTGATTTATTGTAAGGATCCATTTTGGTAGTTAGTTGCGGGATGCGACACAACAAATTTATAGCGCACCGTTGAAATAAGACAGCTTGATCTTATATTTTTCGATAGCATAACTTTATTAACCCGTATTTGTTTAAGTTGGTGATGGTGATGCTTATGGAATTGTTCTTGGGCTGTCAACATACTTGCTGACTGATGAGCAAATCTCCAGACGGTGGGTGAACGTTTCCTCTATTACATACATCCTATTGCCAGGAATAGTCAAAGTTTTACCTATCTGTGCCTACTCAAAGCCTTACCCCAGTATGACAGGAATCATCCTGATCTTCCCTAACTGTGCAAGAAATTCTTCTTTTCTTCTCTGTCAATATCCCTATCTGCATGCCTCGCTGTGATGAGAATACTCCTAGTCTTTGTTTGTAATGACCCCTGTTACTAGAACAGAAAACCAAGAAATGTTTGTCGATTTTCGAAGGTCGTCAGATTAAGTAGTTTCAATCGGTTTGTATACGAAAGTAATTCTTCCATTGCCCATAAAGTGCAAACTACAAGGATGGGTCGTATACCCATCCAAATTGTCTTCTTGATTTTATATAATTTGCCAGAATTATAAGGAAGTATCTAAAACCCTTGAAATCTGAATTTAACATGAAAATTTTAACACATAAAATTTTTCTTTAGCACGATTGTTCCTATGATACCTATAGCATATAGTCGACCGATTCTGCTGAAACTTTAAACATATATTTCTTTTTATATCAAATTTGCAAATACCAAAGGAGTATATCGAACTGAGACACACAAAGTTTCGTGATTTTCCAATGAAAAACAACAGAGTTGTTGATGTTAAACCCTATACATCCGATCGGCAAGATTCAGAGATATACAATGCCTGCAGCAAAAGAAAGCCTATGTGCGAAATTTCAGCTCTGTAGCTCCAAGGGTCTCGGAGGAGATTGGGTTGCTCCAGACAGACAAACGGAAGGGCGGACGAACAGACTGTTGAGATACGCCGTACATACATCCATTTGATGTAAGTACATCTGCAATTCTGCTGCTAGTGCCAAAACAAAGCGCACACTCTCGAGTCTGCATACCGGTGCAAAAGTATCTGTGTAGTTAACACCGAACTGCTGCGAGCATCCTTTCGCAACTAACCGCGCCTTGAATCGCTCTATGTCACCTTGTGCATTCCTTTTGAGACTGAAAACCCATTTACAACCTATCGACTTCTGGTTGTTTGGTAAGTCCACTAGCTCCCACGTTTGGTTTGTGACGAGAGATTTATATTCCATTTCCATTGCGTCACGCCACTGTGATGAATGAGACCCATTCATAGCTTCCTCATAGGACGATGGTATCGATACATCACTCGCAACTATTGATCCCAGTATGTTATATTGCTTTCTTGGGCGTCTAGGTCTGCCCGTCTTTATCAATCTCGGTCTACCAGGACCCACTCGAGATTCATTCTCATGCTGCACAGCATCTGTTTCATCTGCACTATGAAAAGATTCATCACTGCTACTGATCTTTGCAAAATGTGACTCCAACTCGTCGCTATCATCTTCATCTGTCGCTTGATCCACATCAGGAACTTGCTCTTGGCCATAACGGCCCGACAAATCAAATGTTACAGTCGTACTGTTGCTTTGCTCCAAAAGATCTCGTTCATCAAAAAGTACATCCCTCTTTTCAACCACTTTACGTGTCTCTTCATCATAGAGGCGGTAGCCCTTGGCTTCTCTTGAGTATCCAACCATGCGATACTGTTTCCCTTTTGGTTGAAACTTGCTATTATGATGACCCTTGGACAACGCTACTGCAACGGAACCAAAAACTTTTAGATGACTATACAAGTTTTCTTACCGGTCCACGCTTCCATTGGTGTTTGCTTTATCAGTCCACTTGTAGGTGAGCGATTTCGCAGATATACTGCCGTATATATGGCTTCAGCCCATAATGCCTCACATAATCCTGATTGAGCCAACAAACATCTGGTCATTTCAACTAGAGTACGATTGGCTCTTTCCGCAACGCCGTTTTTCTGTGGGGTATATGCTATCGTCAGCTGTCGAGATATACCATTTTTCTTCAAAACGTCAAACGCCTTGTTTACGTATTCTCGCCCATTGTCACTGCGGATACATTTCAAATGTTTTCCTGTTTGCCACTCATCTTTGCTTTTAAGAAAATATATAAAAATTCGTCTGGATTTGTCATCAATAAATGATTTAGTTCCAAAAGGCCCGCAAACGTCACTATGAACTAGTTCCAAAATATCACTGGATCGATTCTCCGCAGCTTTTGGAAATGGCTGAACATGTATTTTGCTCATCACGCATATCTTGCATGGAATACTTAAGGACGAATTTGTAGCAGTTATTCCACGGACTAAATTTTTACTTGCCATCTGCTCCAGACTTGTATAATTGAGGTGACCAAAACGTTTGTGCCATAACTCTCCGTTATCTTTAATAGCAGCAAAGACATTTTCAATTTTAGCTTCAAAAAGATATAAGTTTCCAACCCTGGCAGCTTTAAGAATACATTCGCCGTGCTGTATGATTCTTGCCACATCTTTTCCAAAATGCACCTCACTGTTATATTGTATAGCACGAGCCACTGACATAAAATTTCCTGCCAGCTCTGGAACATATAATACATTGTGCAGCGTTAATTTGTACAATTCAGTTTGCAAATGAACCTTTCCTATGCCCTCTGCATATAAAATTCCCGCATTGGCCAAACTGATTCTTTCTTTGTGTACTTCGAAATCCGAAAACATATTTATATCGGAACACATGTAACTGGTTGCTCCAGAATCTAAGCACCAATTTCCTTTTGGAATATTCTCCACCTCCAAAGCGTTTATTAAACTACAATGCTTGCTCTCTTTGTTCTCTTTAACTTTGATTTCCGTGCTCTCTCGATATTTCGGTTCTCTCTTACCGGCTCTCTCGTTTTTGCATTCTGCTTTGACGTGCCCTCGTCTTCCGCACTTAAAACAAGTAAGTTGCGCGCGATTTTTGTGGGTATGTAATTACTGGTATACTGTTCTGTTTCTGTTCTGAGAAATCACAAATGCCTCTTGCCCATTTTCTTTCGAATCCGTTAGACTTTTTCGTTCCGCTTCTTCCTTCAATTTTATGCAAAGAATTTCAAAACTGGGCAAATTGTCTCTCGTCTCTATGGCGACAACGAAATTCTCAAAATTGACTGGCAAAGTAGACAACAAAATAATGGTTCGTAACTCATCATTCAATTCAATACCAACATCTGCAAGCTGATCCAGAATCTCAGAGAAGCTATTTAAATAGCTCGACATAGCTTGGCCATCCACCATACGCAAACTTAACAGTTTCTTGTAAAGCGAAACTTTTCGCACTGGTCCCTTCGGCTGATGAACATCTCGTAGTCTTGTCCATGCCTGATTTGCAGTCTCACAATTTTTTATGTATGCCAGCTGCGATGGCTTTACACTAAGTGTAATTGTTGCTAACGCCTTGCGATTCGCCACTTCAAGACTTGCAACTTCTACTGCCTCCGTGGGCATTACATTATGTGTTACATCCCATAAGTCTGAATGAATTAGCACTCTTCTCAGCTGCGATGGCTTTACACTAAGTGTAATTGTTGCTAACGCCTTGCGATTCGTCACTTCAAGACTTGCAACTTCTACTGCCTCCGTGGGCATTACATTATGTGTTACATCCCATAAGTCTGAATGAATTAGCACACTTCTCATTTGTATGCTCCAAGAATCATAATTCTTTTCCTCCAACTTCTCAATTTGATACAAATTACTCATCTTGTTTGAGTCTCTTATTTGCTTTATATATAAAGTTCGTAACTTATTTTTCACTTTGCACAAAACTGATGCAACACAGATCACTTTTGTCATATTCTGTCTGATACCGCAACCTGGGGCCATAACCTATTGCGAGGTATGCTGAGGAACGCTACCACCACACGCAGATAGAAAAGACACACAAAAGACAACCGTTCAATCGAGAAGTTTATTTGAGACTAAAGAGCGCGTGCCATTAAATCATTTAGGCAAGCGCAGAATTCATACATATACATACACAGAAAATAACTTATACATGCTTGCATTGCTTATATATATATAAAATATTTTCAACAGAAAAGTTAATAATAGAAATATTGTTAAGTACACAAAATTAATAAGTTATTCTGAAAAATATTTCGTTTTGTTTTCTTAACCTAAATAAAAGTAGCAAAAGTGTGAAATTTTTTAACGTCAAAATGGTTATGCTGACTGGTGTAGAACGGTTAGAGAAACAAGTAAAAACGACAAACTCAAATGCAGTCTTTATCTCATACACATTTTTTCGGAATCAGAACATTGATAAAGTAAGTTATACGCGAAAAAAATCAAAAGTTCAAAGAAGGATTTATCTAATATTTCAGTAAGTATTGGTCCGACGGATAATTGAATTAATAGGTAATGAATTCTTTCAATATGTATTGGGCAATACATCTGGACACTGCATATCTTTTAATCGCTGCAATCCGTATGCTCGTGAAAAAAGAAACTGAAAGAAAATATATACATGAACTAAAAAAAATTATTGGAAAATGTACGAAATCCAATTTTTGATTCTAATAAAAGCTAAGAAAATTTGTATATGAAGGTCAAAAATGAAATAAAAAACGTGTGCGTAATCAAATTTTAGATTATAACAAAAACCAAATGAAAATAAATACATAAACCTAAAAATTGTACATTCAAGATTATAAGCAACAAAAACTGAACGTAATTAAAATAAAAATGAAGCAAGCAAGTCGTCCCTGCCGACATTGAGTATACCCTGTACCAAGTAAAACTACTCCATAAAGTCAAAAACTATCAAAATCGCCATCAATTTACAAAAAAAATTCTCTTAGCATGCACTGCTTGCCATGCAGCAACAGCGAACGCATGCTATCTCGCTCCCACTTAACAGCCCATTTTGCATGGGGCGTTTCAGTACAAAACGGAAATGCGTATATATCCGATAATTATTGTCCGATTTCCACAAAATTTGGTCAGCTGGTGCATATTGGCTATATTATTAAGAATGCGATATCTTTATTACAGCTCAAGTTATAGTTTTTCTAAATTACGGGGGCGGAAGTGGGCGTGGCAAAAACTTAAAATAAACTTGAGCTGCTTATACAATAGACGGATGTTGACACCAAATTTGGTTGTTCTAGCTCTTATAGTCTCTGAGATTGGAAATAAAACAAGCCGTGAACTTCGAAAGTTTTCAAAAATCAATTCAACATTTTTTCATTTGATACGAACCAAAATAATACTTATCGAAACTATACTAATCAACACAATAATACACAACTTTAGAATTAAAAAAAAACATTCGTCGTAAAATATTCAATCTGGATAAAATCAACATTAAAGTGATATGGGAACTACAACTAGTAGTGGTAAATGTAAGTCATAACTCTCATCGCTCGAGCGAAATCGGCAAAAATACTCAGCTCTGCCGAGGTACAAATATATGCGATGTCCCATCTCAGTGATACTCATCGAGTGATATAAGATAACACTCAGAGGGCATTTGGTTCCATGCCACTACAAATGTCTGTCAGTTTATGTTACAAGACGCACGAGTCGCTAGATCAAATGTATTTTCTTTTGTTTGAACAAGAGCCCACCGCAATTTATAACAAACGGCAAGCTCTATTTAAAACAAAAGAAGCTCAATAGCAGAGCTACAAAAACGATAGCTGAGTTCTTCCAGAAGAAGGATTCGTTGCTTTGCATTGTAAGAAGAACTAAGCCACATAAATTAAGCTGTGGCAAATAAAATAACAATCTCAAGAAGGTCTACACTTACCAATGAGTTAAATAAAGGAAAATGGATCTCTGATCTAATTACGAAATAAAAGCGGTTGTGATCGGGACAAAGTACTCGAGAAAGTTCATGTCGAGCACCATATTCATCAACCGTACTCTAGAATAGGTCAGACCAATGGGATGAAAAGAGTTTTATTTGTAATTAAGGTCGTGAAAGACTTGAAAAGCCAAGCTTAAGTTCAATTCGTATGAAAGCGATGTAGGATTACCAGAATCGAAGGTGTTACTGAAATCCGTATTAATGACATCAGCTTGGAATGTACTCTTAAACCCATAAAAAGCTGAACTCTACAAGGTTAAAGGGAAGAATTAATAGCAGACAAATTGGGATAATTACCATTTTTGTGAAGAGATATAATAAAAATTTTTGAAGATTCTCAATAGATTTATCTAAAAGAGATGAAGTTTCAATGGAAAAAGTAAACAAAAAAAACCGTGAGTGTACATGTAAGTTAGTTTTTTTTTTAAGTTATCATGCTAAGAGGCGAAAGATTAGATCGTTGCTCATCGTGGGAATAATGAATAAATGAGCAAACATATCAGCTTTTCAGTTTTCAAGGTATATGGGTACACATATCTGGACGTTGACGCGTACTATGCGCAGTACGTTCAAGTGGCCCATGCGACACCAGGTCAATGCCTGTTACGCGCGAACCCTTGCAGACAGCATGCAAACACGAAGTCGCGTGGACAACAGACGACAATTAGAACATACCTAAAGTTAAAACTAAAATTACAACTAACTACGAGCTAGATAGCTAAGGATAGAAGTTTCTAAAGTAGCCATAAAGGACTCAGATTCGATTAAGCGATAAAGGCGATTATAATCGGAACAAAGGACACGGAAAGGTTCATGTAAAGTATAGTTTGAAATGCAACTAGTTAAAGTTAATGGGACATAATTTCTAGTTAGTCTACAAGGTACAGATAGATTGACCTGTTTTAATAAATTAGGAGAGTCTATTTGCCCATTAAGAAGCTTGTGTATAAACAAAGTACCAAGCATTACTCTACGATTCAGTAAAGAAGGAAGATTGATTAGAAGAAGTCTACTAGAATACGATGGCAAGTTAACATTGCAATCCCAGTTTAAACCACGAAGAGCAAAAATCAAAAATTGCTTTTGAACGGATTCAATTCTAATTTGGTGTGATTCATATTGAGGTGACCAAACGCATGATCCGTACTCCAGATTCCTTCGACCATCGCTTGACGAAACCAAGAACATGGTTTCGTCACCCAAATCACTCATCTCATTTAAACGTTCAAGTGGAGTATTATTAAGGTAATAAGTTTCTAGGCGAAAGGAAGATCTATAAAACGACATGACATTACACTTCGAAATATTTAAGTTTAATAAGTTAATTTCACACCAAGTCTGGAGGTTGCTAAGATCGGCTTGAAGCAGACGCGGGGAACCTGAATCTTTGAAACTAAGGAAAAGTTTAACATCATCAGCGTACATAAGAACACGAGAGTGAATTACGATGGAAGGAAGATCATTAATAAAGAGGGTAAAAAGCAATGGTCCAAGATGGATACCCTGTGGCACTCGCGAAGTTACTTTGATGGTCTTAGACAGTGAGGATTTAAATAGGACCTTTTGTGTACGGTCAGTCAAATATTGCAGAATCCAGTTGAGCAGAAGGCGTGGAAGACCAATTTCGTTCAGCTTGTACAAAAGCAGTGTATGATTGACAGAATCAAAGGCCTTACTGAAGTCGGTATAAATGACATCAGTTTGAGATTTATTCCTGAATCCTTCGATCGATAAAGAAGTAAACTCTAACAGGTTAGTGGTAGTAGATCTGCGTTTCATGAACCCATGTTGGGTAGATGAAGTACAGAACTACAGAAATGCTGCAAATCAGAAGTTATAATTTTCTCAAACGCCTTCGGTATAGCGGACAATATAGAAATACCCCTATAATTTGATGCTACGGACTCGTTACCTTTTTTATGGAGAGGAATAATAAAAGATTCCTTCCAAATAGGTGGGAAAGTAGAAGTTTTTAAAAGTAGAAATAATTTAAAAATTGGGTTACTCAAAGTGTCAGCACAAAACCTGAGTACACAACCAGGTATCCCATCTGGTCCTAGTGAGTGCACAGGTTTTACTGAAGTAAGCACGCTTAGGAGCGAACTTTCATCGATCACAGGATTAAAGATACAATTAGACCTATTCAACTGATAAGGATACGAAGAGTTAGCGTGATACTCCTTGGAGGAATAAGTTGAATTGAAACAATCAGAAAACATATCGGCAATGGCCTGATCATCGTTAGCTTTTTTATTTTCAAAACATAAGTAAGAAGGATGCACTGATGCCTTGCGTTTGGCGTTGACAAAGTTATAAAATCGCTTAGGATCACGGGAAAACTGAAGTTTACAGCGCCATAAGTAATCCTTATAACATTGTGTATTAAGCACTGAAAAATTTGATCGAGCAACTACATAAAGAGAAAAATCGGACAGTTGACCGGATTTTTTATATTTTTTATAATATCTAGATTTTACATTCTTTAAATTAGATAACTCACGTGAAAACCATGGCGGCTTGTCAGTTGACACATGGGTGACACGTGGGACACAAGCATCAAAAAGTAAAAACATAGTATTATAGAAAAATGAAATAGCAGCGTCTAAATCGTTGCAAGAATACAGATAAGACCAATCTGTAGCAAGAATAAGCTCATTGAGCTTCAAAAAGTTAGTTTTACGAAAGCAACGAGTGCGAGATGTCGAGTTGGTAATCGGCAATCGAAAAGGAAGGTTTATGGTTAAGTCCAAAGTTGGATGGAAATTGTCTTCGGGGACAACTAAAGGACCGATTCTCGAAACAGAGCAGTCGGAAGAATCTAACATAAATATAAGATCTAGTAATCTACCATTTCTATTATGCACAGGGTTAACTTGGGTTAAGGATAACTCAAGAAGACCATCAATAAAGCAGTGTGAGGAGGAAGGCACCAGCATGGAAGACTCATCTGATGGATACCAAGAAATGTCAGGCAAAGTAAAATCCCCAAGAACGATTAGTAAATCTGCATCGGAAAGATGGGAGGATACAGAGCAAATTGCTTCTAAATGGCTGGTGTATACCGCCATTTCAGATTTTGGTGGAATATATGAGCAAGTTACAAAGGCAGAATACGATTGTAGAGAAATTTTGACACTAACAAATTCAATGTCAAGAGTTGCTGTGAAGGTCACTAATTCAGAGGGAAGGGCTGAGTTGACAGCAATTAAAACTCCGCCTCCATTTCTGAATGTTCGATCGTATCTATATGTAGAAAATATTGTGGGGAAAACGGATGCATCGGATATGTCTGGCTTTAGCCACGTTTCAGTAAAAGTCAAAATATGAAAGTCAAAGGATAGACTATCTACGTAGAGTTTAGAAAGTTTAGATTTTAGTCCTCTAACATTCTGATAGGCCAGAACAAGGGACGAAATTAGTTTTTTGACCCGCCAGTGGGTACTGACGTGCCTGAAGGTAGGGAAAGATTGGTGCTACCTGGTGCGGAAGGCAAACGAATCGGAGGCCGATTTTTCCTCTTTTTAGCTATATACTCCTTAACTACTAAGTGTTCCGGCCAAAAATCTTTATGACATATTTGGTCAAAAAGATTTGGCGAAACACTAAGTTTAAAAGACGAAATGTCACGGGAATATGAAAATTTAAACTTTTCCACCGCAATGTTAGGCTCTACGATTTTTGCCCGGATGTGGGCTATGACATCATCTGATGTAGTGTTGGGATCTAGCCTCGAAACAAAGATTTGCTTTTTTGGTGGAATACCGATAAGAAGCGAGCTCGAGGCATCAACCGCAGCAGCAGCCACAGATTTTGGCGCTGGAGCTACTGCGGCGGATAACGCCTTGAGAACCCCCCTTGTTATTATTTTATTGGGAACATCTCTAGAAGAGGAAGTTCGCCCGGACGCATCGGACACTACACCCGGCATCGCATCAGTTTGCGGGACAGGATTGCCAGGGGAAATGGCAATAGTGTCCGCACCTGCAGCCAATACTGGACTCCTAAACGATATCAGGTGCTGAGAATTCGGGGTTATTGGGTTGTTACCTGAAGACGGAGCCGTTAAAAGTAGAGATGCTGGTGGATCGGGAGAGAAATGCCGAGGAATGGTCTTCTTCCGCTTCGGGGATTCGCTTAATAATTTATAACTATTAAACTGAGTTTCCAGAGTCGAAAACTCTTCCCGAAGCTTTAGAAAGCCAGCCGACAAAGTTTTGAATCCCTCCGTAGTCCGCCTCATAAATATACGCATTTCCATTTTAACGTCCCGGCACGCTTCAAAACTCCATTTCAGGCCCCCCGCCCTAATTCAATCCTTGAGTCTGGCCGTATAACCACCACATTTAACGTGCATAACATTGTCACACAGCCAGCATAAAAGGTAGTCTTCTTGGAGCTTTTGGGGATGAGGGCACTGTTTAAATGAGCAGACCAACATTATTAATTATTATTATTGTTTTTTTTTTTTTAAGAAAAGATTTTAAGTAAACGTCGAATTGCAATAAAAAGCAAAAAAAGGGTATAAGAAGCACAAGGTAGTACAAGGGTTTAAGGTGCAATATTATGCACTTGAAAAAAGAGAGAAACAATTTAGAGTTGAGATAAACACACAACAACAAAAAAACTGATACAACCGCGAGAGTAACGGTCACGAACGCGAGCAATGTAATAGCGCGAGAGTAACACTGCACAAGCTACAACACTACTGAGTACGCGAGAGCTCGAATGTAAGTAAAAGAGATCAGAAACACAAAATCAAAGTATGCAGGCACAACAACAAAGCTGTTATTTTTGTTGTTTAGTAAAATAAAATTTAATAATAGCTTTGATTAAATGTTTAAGAACAAATAAAATTTAACAGTTGTCGAAAATAGCTTGATCGTTAATTATAGAAGCACAAAAGAAGTTTTTAACAGCAGTTAAACTGATGCAAATTATTAAAAGCGAGAGCGCAAAAAAAACACGACCGACTTTGATGAAGTGAGAACACCATACGTCTTAGTTTGGTTTTTCAGGGCGAAAAATAAATATAATAGACATATGACACACGTTACCTGGTTAGCTAATTTAGGTTAGGTTAGCTAGATTAGAAGCAATCCTGTCAACAAAAGGTTGAAAGATTTGACCTACAGTCTCATAATAGCTTACTATAACTCCAAACGTTCTCAAAACGTTATATTTTATTTACTAATCCTGCCTTAATGTTCATACACTGGAATAATACTAAATAGCTCCATATTTTTGACTCTACTTTAGATCGTTTTATTTCATTAGTTCTTTACAATACAGAAATTTATAGAATAAGATGTGTACATATGAGAAGAGATGACAAAAAACGAGTGCCAAAGTCCGCTGCTTAACGACATCTGCTGCTGTTTAACGACAACTGAACTCAGCTGTACCTCAAGTAATTTTCCGTTATCTCGTCTTTTCATTTCTCTTTTGCTTACGTGCCATGTTACGTGCCATTATCCAAAATTATTCACTGTGGCACTCCTCTTCTCGCAACGAATGTTTCGAATACTAGCATAAATACATCCGTTGATAAAAAGAGCGCCAGTTCGATATGTACGGCGCGCACCGTCATGCATGTAAACAACAGGCCCCAAAGTTTCTCTAGTATGATTTCCATGGGTCCAAAGTAGTCGACTCCGGTATTTGCAAACTGTGCCTCGTTGGTTTCCACTCTTCCAGGCCGCAGGTTGCCCATAAGGGAGCTTCCGGACGCGCAAGATGATTTCAGCATCTTAGACATTTCTTTTTCGCAGCTCGCACTCGCCCTTGCAATCCAAGAATACAGTACTGCTGTCTCATTTCGTTTATCACCACTTCATTCATTTGGTGATTGCACTTTCTGTGAAATTAATAATGAACTAGAAATTGAGTGACTGCGTGCGTACCTGGCAAGATAAATGGTCCTTCAATTCGATCGATTTGTCCCTTGACTCTTATAATGCCTCCTCGGCATAACTTTCAGCTTGCACTGCTCTGTAAACTATGTTGTAGGCATCCCCCAAATTTCTGGAGCGCATTTTAAGTTGCCCAGTTTCTGATTCTGGTTCTCGTTTGTATGTCCGGCGTACGAATACTTCAACATACTCCAATGCTCTTCCTAGTCTCTCCTATTTGCTGAAATTCGTGTTTTCTAGAACAATAAGTGTTAGTGTCTAGATTCTAGCATAGCTTTCTGCTCGTGATTTAGTCGTTCTAAATTCGGTTGGCCGGTACTTAAGTCTGTCACAGGCCAACACGACTCATCTTCATACAAAAACGATGACCTAGAAACCTAGAAACTCGAGAGTCTCCTCTATGCGGAGTGCTTTGATCTGATGATATTTTCGTGAATCAGAATTCATCCGATACAGCACGTTCTTTGATTGCGTCAAAAATATACGGCGCTGAACGGTTACGGTCAGTTAAGAGGCTAAGAACTTGGCTAGTCTTAAACCCAATATAGGAGCCATAAGCTCCATGCGGGGAATTGATATAGGCTTCAGTGGCGCAACTCTCATTTTGGATGGTACTAACGAACAGCAAACCTCCGCTTGAAGTCGCACCCGTATCATGGCGGCCGCTGCATACGTGTTTATTCTCGCATCTGTAAAGATTTATAATTCAAGATTATCTGCTCTGCTCACCATACCCAAACATCGTGGAATTCTTAAATTTTAAATTTCGGGTAGTCTTTGTAGCCACGGCATCCATCGGAAGTGCTCTTTCTCGGGTATCGGTTCTACGTATGTGTTTCTGAGAATCGCGTCCACTGCATCTGAGTACTCTTTCACGAAGCGCCATAGAAATTGTTGCGCAGCAAGGTCATCTTGTCGTACCTTTACCTGATGAAACATTTCTCGAATGTCTCCGCAATCGGCAACTGGCTTCTCCCTGAATCTGAGCAACACACAGATGATAAAAAACGAGTGCCGAACTCCGCTACTTAACGACAACTAAACTCTGCTATTTAACGACAACTGCTGTCTAACGAAAACTAAACTCTGCTGTACCTCCATTTATTTCCCATGGCCTTGGCTTTATTTTTCTCTTTCGTTTATATGCCACTTTACCGTTTCCTAGTGGAACTATCTTCCTAAATTCGCTTCTATTGGAATTTTCAAGTAATTTTTTAGATTACCGCGAGGGTTTCTAATAAGCTTGCATGGCAAGCTGATTTTATACAAGCACTCGTTTTCTTTTTAGACTCTCAGTGATTTCTCAGGATATTCACCACTATGAGAACTCTAGTGTTCATTTTTTAATTAATTTTCATTCACGATAAAAAAAAAGTAAGTAAAAAAAAAAGTGTGTGGAGTACACGCATTGCGTACCCTGTGTAGATTATTCTCAGCATATCGTGCAACTCAAAACTTTCACAACGAAGGAAATCATGTCCTCTCTGAAAACACACGTTAATCCGTCCGTGATCAACGGAATCAGGATTCCAGAATCCCATATCCAACTCTTGCAACAAGTTTACCTTGAATTATTTGTCAACTATAAAATCAGAGTTGCACAGAGAATGGTTGTTGATCTGGCGGACGAGGACGAGATTTTAGCACAAATAAGCAGAGAATACAGTAGGGCCTATCGTAATGCTGATGAAGTTCATCTTCAACTCCTGGAAAATTTTATTTCCCTAGCATGACAAAAAGAATTAAAGCATTTGTGACTGATTGCCGCACTTGCAAGCTCTACAAGTATGACAGACACCCAAAAAATATGCCACTGCAAACTACCCCAATACCGAATGCCTGTCCCAGGAATACTCCTGGTGTTCCTCAACTGTGCTGGGAATACTCCTAGTCTTTCCTAACGATGCTAGGAATAATTCCTAGTCTTGACTTGTTTCGCTTAAAACACATTTATTATCTCTCAAGAATATACCAGGATATAGATACTATTTTCTTCTTTTTGACAATGTCGACGTTGTTTCGGTTTCACTTGGTATCCCTTTCCTTGGATATAGATAACTACACTTGCATAATACTGGGCATTACTTCGCTTACTAGATAATCCTATTGTCTCAGCTGTGCTTATTTATAGGGATCTTGACCCATTCTAGATGCCTATAAATACGCACAGCAACAACAAATTATACAAGAGCTGCTAGTGCCACAAACAAATCAAACGTCGTCATCAGGCTTACAATTAGCCACTGTGCCACGAGCAAGAGATTGTGGACTGCCTAAGATTCACATCAAGCCCTTTGGTGGAAATTACAAAGAATGACATACGTTTAAGGATCTTCATGAAAGTACCATTCATAGGAAGGAAACTTTGACAAACATTCAAAAGTTTCATCATTTAAGGTCATGCCTTATTAATCTGCCACTGGCATTCAGCATTTACCTGTTGTTGATGCTAACTACGAAATCAATTGGAGATAATTAAGTGAACGCTATGAAAAACCGCGTTATTTGGTGATTTGGTTTTGGATGAAGTAACCAGTTTACCGAAAATCATCGGTGACAACTTGTAATTAATTCGATCACTGACATGTGGTGCCAGTGATGTTTATCGGACATTGGATGCGTCCGAGCCAACGAGTCGTGGTTGTTGGCTGATATACTTGGTCATCGCAATTGTTGATGAGGCCACCAGACGTGAATTGATAGACAAAAGTCAAAATGTTGAAGCACCTACTATAGATGACTTGCTTAAGTATATGTGCTTTAACTGTTTGAAGCTTGGTCATGGGGTAATCGCTTGCCAATCTAAGTCTTCCTGCAAGCATTGTAAGCGCCGCCAGCATTCACTGCTGCATTCCGAGGGACATTCACCACCGGTTAAGATGCACTCACAACAGCAAGTTAGTTTATAGTTCTCTTGAAGAAAAGTTGCCCGCTACATCAGTATTAGCAATCACAAACACTATCTGCCAGCAAGGTATATCTGTCAAACCACAAGGGCATACTAGAAGCACACTGCCGACTGCGCTAGTACTCGTGCAAAACCAGCAAGGAAGTTTTGCCGTATTTTGCTAGATTGTGGCTCGGAGCTTTCCTTCATTTCAGAAAGGTGTACCCAAACGTTAGGTCTCCGACGCTCACAATCCCGGATTGCCGTTTCGGGGATATCTGCTATTAAGGCGGAAACAACCAGAGGTTTCTGTTCTCTTCGACTCAAGTCTCTGGTATCACATCAATATATTAATATCAAGGCGCATGTATTTGGTAGGATAACTTCATCATTGACCAGGGATAACATAAAGGCGTCAACGCTTGGCAGATCCTGCATTCAGCACTAAAGCGTCAGTTGATTTTTTGATTGGGAATGACCACATCTGGTCAGTTCTCACTGGCGACAAGCTGTACGATGATCAAGGACATACAATTGCAGTGGCTACAATATTCAGATGGGTCATCACATCAGTGGAATACTCCTGGCAGTCCGCATCCACATCATTTTTGGCCACGGTCTCCATAGATGGGCTGCTGCAAAGATTCTGTGAGATAGAAGAAATGCCCTCATACACATCTATTAACGCTCAAGATAAAAAGGTTGAGAAACATTTCCTTGACACGAACACCCGACATGACAATGGAAGATACATAGTCGAATTGCCACTCAACGAAGACAACCCAGGATTTACAAACACATTTCAAGGAGCTAGATCCCGTTTCCTCGCAGTCGAACGTCGTTTACTAAAAGATGCTACTCTACAGTCGAAGTACATCTAGTTCATGAGAAAAAATATACAGTTGGGCCATATGCAAGAATTAGATAACAAGGAAACTGAACATACCTCCAGGATGACCTTTTACGTGGCTCATCATCTGGTAATGGGTGTTAAGCTGCGGGTGGTGTTTGACTGGTTTGGTGGTGTTTGGCTCATTCCAAGATCGGGATGGTCGATGTCTTAACGATACACTTCATGTTGTTCCATGCATACAGCGCAGTCTATTTCATAATGTATAAGTTTGTATTTTCTGCAGACATTGTGGGGTGGCTTATAATCATCAGAACTTCTAACGAATCCTCTGGAGAGAAGAACCTACGGCACCATTAAAGCATTTTAATTTATGTACGGTTACATATGGAACTGCCTGTGCACCATTTCTGGCAGTCAGAGTATTGTAATAGCTTGCAACTGATCACAAGCACGAGTTTCCGAAAGCGTCTAGGATAGTACTAGATGATTTCTACGTTGATGACGTGCCGACAGGGGCTTTGAATGAGCAGGAACTTATCAGCATTAGAGAGGAAATAATATTACTTATGGCACGCGGACAGTTGGAAGTAAGCAAATGGGTATCGAATAGTAACCAAATTGCTAATACACAAGGCAACAAAATTGATATTTCCAAGATTATTACTACAAAGGTTCTTGGGCTACATTGGCACCCAGGAGAGGACGTATTGATGTACAATGTTTCCCTATCGGAGAATTCGAAATGCACTAAGCGTCAAGTGCTTTCAGATACAGCACTCATTTTTGATCCACTTGGCATTCTGCCACCAGTGGTGGTTCAGTACACAATCCTGCTTCAAACAAGCACAGTCATGGCTAACATTTCGGAACGACATCTTTATGCTGAAGAAACTAAGGTTCCCACGTTTCATTGATATCAACACCGAGGAGGTTGAATTACACGCATTTTCAGATGCTTCACCAAAAGCTTACTCTGCTGTCATCTACAACCGAATAACGCGCATGGTTGGTAGCAGAAATCTTTGGCACGCCTTGAGTTATGTGGAGTTCTACTATTATCTCGGCTTGTCCAATCAATAAGGCCTGGCCTGCGTCAGGAAAGGGTTAAAATATATGCATGATGCGACCCTACCATCGCTAAAAATCTTTGTCGCCAACCATACCTCGTAGTTCTTGGAGATATGTGAGCACTAAGGACAATGCAGCGGATTGTGCATCTCGAGGCACGCTCGCAAGTGAGTTGATTACGTTCGATTTATAGTGGAATTATACATCTTGGCTACAAAATGAACAGCAATATTTGGCCATTCTACGGAAACCACAACATTGCTGCTCAATCATCGATCCAGCAGCATAACTCGAATTTAAAACGAACGTATTGATGACAGCAAACGAAGATATTGTTTCTTCCCCATTTCATCTTTTATTTCATCTTGGGCTAAACTGTGAGTGAATAGTGAAAGTAACAGGGCAACTATAACCGACAGGGTGAGGAGTACAATGCAAATCAGAATCAGGCAGCCGAACCAATAAATGTCGACCTATCCGTATCAAAATTCGGCACCCGACTAATTTTGTCCAGTATTTGGCTCCCATCACTCAGGTTGGCAATGGGCAAAAGTACAAGAGACAAAACCAATCATAACGTGACTCACCTCAGATGCGGCAAAGAGTTCACAAAACTGTACAGGGAGTGAGAAGCCTAAAGATAGACAAACACCATGGAATGATTAGGGTCCAGATGATTAAGACTCCCAAGACCACACCGTTCGACAGCATTATTGGATTTGATTTCCTGAAACAAATAGCAGGAAGTATCGAAGCCAAAGACGGCGTAAAAAGATATCGGGATTTGGTTGAAAAATTATAATACTACTCGTGCCAAAACGGAAAGTTCATCAATGTCAGTGAGATTGTCGTGCCACAGTCGGTATTTATGGAGACGCACAGTCGGACGTAGCCACTGTTCACAGTGAGGTGTCTCTATCGTATTACATTAAGTCACTGGAAAACCTTTAAGTCGTTTTAGGAATCAGATACTGTTTGATGAAACAGCTTTTTCGTTAAAACGGAACTTAATCCCTTTTAGAGAATAAATGCGTCATACAATCCATTTCAGTATAAGTATAAGCTGACCTAAATCCAGATTTAGTGTATGCACTTTACTGCGGGCTGCCAATACTGGCATACACACAACAAGAACTAGTAAGGTGTTTCCCGTCAACAAAGTTCTGGCATTGTGAACACTTGGAATAAATGCGTCATATAATCCATTTCACAGATAGAGAAGATGTGCTAGAATTAGTAAAAGCTGACCTAAATCCAGATTTAGTATATGCACTTTATTGCGAGCTGCCAATACTGGCATACAGACAACATGAACTAGTAAGGTGTTTCCCGTCAACAAAGTTCTGGCATTGTGAACACTTAATTCAAGATATTGTGGATAAATCCGAACAAATCGAAATATTGACATCAGACCACAACCGAGTACACAGGGCTGCACAGGAAAACGTCAAGCAAATACTGCAGGAATATTATTTCCCGAACATGTCAAAACTGGCAGCAGTGGTCGTGGTAATTTGCAGACAATTACACTTGCAAAATATAATATTATAAATCCCGTTATATTCGATCGTAATGACATAAAGGTTGTGCTGACCGAACATTCCACAAAAATCCCATTAGAAAGCTTACTCGTGGCCTCCTGTATCAAGATAATCCAGTCAGAAGCGACAATTCATATATTAGTAGATTACGCGAAAATTAATTCCGCCTGCAAAAAGGCAATGATTATCCCAGTATCACAAACCTATACAGCTCTTCAGATTCCAGAGGACTTAGTGGCTGAATGTGAAGAAAATTCCTGGCTGTCTCCAACTGCGTCACCACTACCTACGCGGCAATTTTTAAGCTGTCATCGAAGGACACATGCACAAAAGGCTGGCACTCCGGTGGCGTGGCACACTGGAATACCCAACTCAGTCATCTGGAACCAATAGTTGTGATAGATGAGGGGATTATAGTGCTTAACTGATGGCAGCCCTGAGGTGTCAGTATATCATCAGCTTATCATCAGCGGACACACTCCATCCCTTAGCCTTCCATTCTTGAACAGGATAAATAACAAAAATCGAGAAGTCATCAGTGAGCTCCAAGAGAAAGTTGAGGTTTTCGGATTAACAATTTTAGCTAATTGTTGCCCAGAAAAATGCATTTCTTGATCCACTCTGCGCTTTTGCCGACTCAACAGAATGTTGGAGCTTCCGGTCTTTATGGTCAGCATTGGTAACCTGAGTCTTGCACAAAGTTGCAAGGTCACCATTATTATTTGCTTAGTCGGCTTGCCGACTGGCTGAATTTTCCCTGCTATCGACTTTAATTATTATATTCATTTTAGTTTGTTTACATCATTTGTTTAATAAACAATGAATTTGCATTACTACGGCAAAAAATACATTTGTCATTAATTGATTACATTACTAGACCACAAGGCTAGTAATACAGTTAAGACGGTGAAGTCAAACCCACCAACATAATCTTTTATTAGAGCAACCAATTTGGAACACCACCTTGGAACAGAAGACGACTCCACATTTATTGAGGAAATAATTTGATTGACTTGCACGCGACCTCCCCACCCATTATCGCTAGGGCCATCACTCTTCCCTAGCGAGAAGTGCATGACCGTTAGTGACGTTTTTCGGTTATGCTTATGTAGCTGTGAGTTCTCACTCATGCATTCCTGTTTTGATTCTTTGGGTGACGTCATCCAGACAGACTCCCCAATGTTTCAGCTTTGTTGTTGTTTTCCGTTGGCCTTTTGCATATGTTCTTGTATACATTTTATTTGTTATATATGGTAATTCCCGCCTGGTAATTTTACGTATAAGTGTTCATTTTGCAACATATGATCAGGTTCGACATCAAACCAAATGTTCGTTTGGATGTTCGAGCCGACGAGAAGCACACTCCGCATATTCAATATCGTACCACATGTTCGCTTGTATGTTTGCACCATACGAAAATGTTCGTTTGTATATTTGAACAATAATATGCATAGTTTTTTTATATGTTTGGATTATATTATATCTGTTTATATGTTTGCATTATATTATATCTGCATATATGTTTGCATTATGTATATCTGTTTATGTGTTTGGATTATATTATATCGGTTGCTTGTACATATATATCCGCATTATGTGGGACTGGATAATTTATTTGTATCATCTGACAATATTACTTTGTACATACATACAACACGGTTTTTGGTGCATACATAATTCTGTTAATTTTGATGTGAATTAGGGCAAAAAGCTTTTAGTAGTTCGCATATTTATATTCTTTATTTTGCTGGAGTCGGTTGTATTGAGAAACGAGAAATGTATATTGTGTTCGTTACTGAAATACCTCGTTGAAGTTCCTGATTTGGAATCAATATGCTATCCTCATCGAAAGTGAGCTCGATAAAAAAAGCTTTTAAAACCTGGTATAAACATTGAAGTATTGCAAGAATTGTAATTATTTCGTCTAATTATAAACCAATCTTCGAACGGGTTGTAGTCTATCTAGCAGTCGAATATCTTAATAAAATCAATGTCTCTAAAGCCATCACCTGGTATTTAAAAATTTGATTGAGCCAATTGAAAACTGTGTGGAGTTATGGATTTGTCTGTCTGTAGCTCTATTGAAGTTATGCAATTAGATTTTATTATCCAATGTCTAAAATATTAACTTTGCGATTGGTTTCGTTTGTTTTCGTATGGAAGAGTGATATAAATATGAGATCCAATTGTATAATCATAAGGTAGAAATTAAATATTTTGTATGTTAAGGGTTCTTGGTGTTCCAAACTTGGCTGACACACGATTGGCTTACATTATTTAGTAATACAAGTATTGTAGTGTAATTCGTATCGGCTTGAGTGGTTTTTCATAAGAATAAATGTTTTGGAATGGGTAAAACATAAATGATGACTTATGAATTAGAATTTTAAATTTACATTATTAATAGAGGTACATTGGGGCCATGCCCGTTTGCCTTATTTGACATCAGCGCAAAAATGTACATTTAGTTTTTGTGGTAATTAATTTCTTAGAATTACTTTCTCTTAAGTTATTTTGAAGTTTAAATACATATGTACAAAAGCCACTTCTGTGGCCAGTATAGTGTATTAAGCCTGTGTTTGGTATAACTTTGCCGGTTTGTGTATGCTCTATGAATGTTCTTTATTGAATAATTCTTGTTGTCTTAGAACTAACAAAGTTTACTTAGCCTAAAGTTGGCAGAGACATAGAGTGCTACTGCAAATGAATGTGTATTGTTCTCTGAGCGGGTCAGCTTGCAAGCTCAGCATAATTGCTAGAGACTGTCAACAGCGGCTCTTATTACCGGTGGACTGCAATGTGTTTCAATTGGTGATTTGACCTATATACCTATATTTATATGTATTTATTTATATTTATGTTGAAACGATTGCTGTTTGTTATATCGTTTAAATTGTTCTATCTTAATATAATTTCTACTATCAAGACATATGTATGTATAAGTATGTTTATATACTTTGTCTTGCACGCACACTCTACAATACTTCTGTATTATCCTATCATAGTCGCCATGAAATGTTAGGATTTAATAAAAAAAGTCAATGCAGATCCGTGCTGTAGATTGTGAGTTAAAAGAATGAATGCTTATTTTCAGAGTTAAAATATTCTTAGAATATGGATTAAGCATTGAAGTACGTACTTCTGCTGCTTTTGGTTTGCAACTAAAAAGAAAAAGTGTGAGAATCTGCTCACACATTTGAGCTGTCATTCTTGAAGTGACTAAATTGCAAGCTAGCGTGGGAAGCCTGCCACGCTAGTTTGGGCTGCTCGTATTATTTATGTACTTATAAGTATACATAGTATTGTAAGTATTCCTCTTGAGCTGTTGTGAATATAATGAATAAGCCAGAGCTTCTGCTCAAGTTGGCTGTGCATTTAATAATAATTTTATTCATTTTGATTTTGTTTCGCTTAAGTCTAATACATAGTGTTCTTATATCTACATATATATTATGTGTACATATGGATGCAGAAAGCATGCATATGTTACGTATGTATGGTTTGACCACTTGACGTGCAAAGTGCACGCTCAGCATTTCCCACGCTCAGTGATCGTTAGTGTTAATGTGTTTTATAAGTGTAATTAAAATGTATTATCTCTATTTTTGTAAAATAGTTGTGTTCATTAAGGAATTTTGTTTTCAATATTTTAAGTTGCGTTATATTTAATTTTAACTTTCTCAGAAGAACTATAATTTTCATCATATTTATTATTATTTTTTCCTTTTTTTCAAAAAGGTTGATCTGACCTCTTGTTTCTTTTTTTCCTTCTTTCTTTCATGAAATGTTTCATTGATTATATATTTTTAACCTATCCTTATGTACTTTTTGTTTCTTATTTTTACTATCTTTAATAAAAATGTTATCATTATTCTCTATTTTTTCTACTGTATATGGTCCTAAATATACTGGGTCTAATTTATGCCCTGCTTCGTTTCTTATTAGTGCTTTATCTCCTACTTTTAGATCAAAATTTTTAGTATTCTTGTCATATAGTAATTTCCTAAAAGACTTGGCTTTTTCTAACATAATTCTAGCTCTTTTGTATGCTATTTCTAATCTAAACTTTATATCCTTAGAATAGTCAATTTTATTAAAATCTATGAACTGTTTTGGTAATCTGCCAAATATAAGTTCATATGGACAATACTCATGGGTTGCTGATGGTGTCGTGTTGAAGCAATACGTGAAATACTGAATCCAAACATCCCAATCGGTTTTGTCTGCAGAGATATATGAACGAATGTACTCATTAAATGTTCGATGACTTCGTTCAATTGTCGCTAAAGTTTGATGGTGGTATGCAGTAGAGGTGAGATTCTTGATCTTCATGTACTTGCATAAATCTGTTAGTATTTGGTTTTTATACTCTGTTCCCATGTCCGATATGAACGTCTTCATTGGACCGTACTTGAGTACGAAGTTTTCAAAAATTGCTTTCGCGACATTGGTTGGTTGCGCTTTTGCTTTTGATTGGAATGGTTACTAAATATTTAGGTCACATAATAATGTGACTATGTATTCATTGCCATGTTCCGATTTTGGTAGTGGACCAATTGTATCCACTATCACTATGTCGAAAGCGTTTACTGGTGTTTCAGTAAAAGTCATAAGAGTTTTTGTATACGTCGTTGTTTTCGGCATCTGGCACAGCTACGTACGTATTCTTTTGTATGACGTGTCATATTTTTCTAGTAGTAGTATCTTTTGATTTTTGCTAGCGTTCTTGTTATGCCACTGTGGCCTCCTTGTATTGGATCTTTATGATATGTAGACAGTATTTCTTGTATCTCTTTTTCAATTTTTACGTGGGTCACCGGCTGGAGTAGCGCTACTCGTAATGATTTTAATATTTTCTTGCCCATATTTTTAAAAGAATCTATTGAAATCGATTCAAAGACCTTTTCGCTCGGTGCCACTTTGAGTTGGCTAATTTTTAATATACCGGCCTCTTTTTGGAGCCCTTGGAAAAACTGACCTAAGTCGAGAATTCCATTGGTATATAAATTACTAACTTCAATTCTTGCGATAACTTTATTTCCATGTTTAAATAGGCATTTAGATCCTGTTATACGCAAGGTCACTACTTTCCGTACTTCATCATTTGTAATGACCTCATGTACGTTGGGCTTAGATACACTTTTATGACTTTGCCTTGGCAAAAGTTCATTATTTTCAACTGTTCAGATTTTTTCTTGTCTACTTTGTCGCCTGGTAGTGACTTTCAGGACTTTATTATGAATGTCTTTAAGTTCTGTTATAGTGATACGCGAAAGTGCGTCGGCAACGAAATTATCTTTTCCCTTTAGGTATTCTACTGTGATGTCGTACTCTTCAAGTTCTAGCCGCATGCGAGTTAATTTGGAACTGGGATTAGTCATAGAGAAAAGATATGTTAATGGTCTGTGATCCGTTTTTATTGTAAAATGTTTCCCATAAATATATGGTCTGAAGTGGGTAATTGCACGATGAATTGCCGCTAACTCTTGTTCTGTTGTGCTTTTATTACTTTCACCTTTTGTAAACGAGCGAGATGCATAAGCTATTGGGAGTTGAATTTCATTATGGTTCTGAGTTAGAACCACTCCACAAGCTTTACTAGCATCTGTTATAATGCAAAACATGGATGGTAGTTTTTTGTTGATTTGGCGATAGTCAATTACTAATCGCCACTTTTCTTCTTCTGAATATTGTAATGCTTTCTTGGGGACTAGCAAGAGTGGACTATTGTATTCGGATACTGACGGTTCTACTATTTTATCATTTATTAATTTTTCTACTTCTTTTTGAATTTCTTCTACGTGGCTATGCGGGCTTCTGTAGTTTTTTATGTAAATTGATTCACTGTCTTTTATTCTTAATGATTGTTTATAAAAGTTGTTTGTTGTGATTGGTTCGGTTTGTAGTCCGAACACATCACTATATCTGGTGCATAATTCTGTTAGTTGGTTTTTAAATTGTATTGGAAAATTTTTCTTTAAATGTGACAAAACTTCTTCATTTCTATTATCTTGAGTGTTTTGAACTATATTGTAGTTCGAAAGTGATTCATATTTTATATTATCTATGTTTACTAATAAATCGGAGTTGTTTGTATTTAACAATCGGACAAACGTACATTGTGATTTCGTTATTGTAATTGCAATATATATGCCTTTTTGGATTTCTTGATTAGGTATATAAACGAAATCATCCTTTGAATCAATTTTTATATTTCTTATCACTTCGGATCTTGCTGGTAGAATTAGGGAATTATTACCAGAACTGTATGTTATTGGAACATAAATTGGATAAGATATATTTTGAGGTCTAATTTTAAACCAGTCTTTAGTTGGTTTGAAGTCTAACTGGCAATTGAATTTTTTTATGAAGTCAATGCCAATAATTCCATCACACGGTATTGCTAAATCGGAGTCTACTAAATGAAATTCGTGTGGAATTATATATTTGGTTGTCTGAAGTTATCTGAATTCAATTTGAGAAGTGGATATATCACTTCACCAATATCTATTAAAAATGTAAGTTTTATTTAAGTTAGATGATTAATGAAACAAACAAATATGTTAAGACTAAAATTGATTGAATGGACTTTGGAATTTACTGTGTGTTGCCTAAAGGGTTCTGAGAGCTTTCCGACGTATTTTGCGTCACTCTCAAGTTGTTGCAGTTATAACCTTGGTTGGAGTTACCTCGGCCTCTTCCTCGATTCTGTTGTTATAGTTGTGGTTGAAGTTTCTGCCACGATTATAACCTCGTCGATAATACAGGACTTTGTTACTTTGACCTGTTATCTCTGTTCAACTGTTTACAAATTTTGACACGGCATCATTCATGTTTGTGAATGTGCCTGCTTGCATGATAAGTTTCACCTTATCAGTGGAACAATTTTGTGTCATTGTTTTTACAGATGTTGTAGTGCTGTATTTATTGCCGAGTGTTTGGCTTAGACCTTTACTGATATAGGCACCTTCAAGGCCCTTTGTCAGTTTTTCCAGTTCTTGAGTGTATTGGTTAGCCGTTTTATTTCTTTGCTGCAGATCAAAAAGATTAGCAGAAATTACCTCTACTGATTCTCCTTTCACTGCTTTTGATTACTGATTAATGATTATTATTAGTTATTGCCTGTCCATTACTGATTAATTTTCTTGTACGGGCTTTAAGTTTTGTTTTAATAATTATGATCATGTGTACCTTTTAAAGTTTCTAATAGATTCAAAGAGTCTAGAAAACTTTGTAGATTTTCCGGTTTGCCATCGAACTCTGGTATCGGAGATGTGGCTAGTCTGATAAAGTCTACTACTGTTTGTGCCATTGTTGATTCTTCAAGGGATATATGTAGTGAAGGTGGTGCTACTGGGGACGTTTCAGAAAAATTAAATTTTCTAAATGTATTAAGATATATTTTTATTATATTATTATATTAAAAGGTATCTTTATTTTTAGTAAGAAAAGAAACAAAAAGTGAATTATATTTTTATTGCAATGATTATATTGCAAATTTAAAATTTTGAAATTATATTGATTTTGACAAATTTCTTTTTTTATACATTGTTACTTCAATTGCCGTGCGCATGTATGTGATTTTTTTTCTTTTTTAGATCTTGTCTAAAATATCTGCTTAGGTTAAGGCCCTTTTAGTTACACATTTATTGTATAGCAGATATGCTTTGTACAAAATATATGCGCACATAATTATAACAATTTGTAAGGAAGTTTTTTTTGGCCGGGGTACAACTCTCAGTCTACCCAGGGCCTTTCTTTAACAGAAAAATTTATAAAGAAATACCGGGACCTGAATATTTGATTAAGGAAGGCATAATATGATTATGATGATTCTATGCCTAATTATAATGATCACTCACATGCACCTTATCGATATACACAAATCTTAGGCTACTAACATGTATTATGTCCTAAGTATATTTATCAAGTCAAGTAGGGAATTACCCGGACCTTGACTTAACAAACACACCTCAAATTAGGGACTATTGCTCCGCGAATCCTTATCAAGACAAGTAGGGATTCACCTGGACCTTGACTTAACAAGAATATACTAATTTAAGGACTAAGATCAGAGACTACTGACCTAGGAATCCCTTTTCAAATCAAGTAGGGATTCACCCGGACCTCGATTCAATAAGAAATACCTCGATAGTAAGTCGTTAAACACGGGATCTCATCCCAGTCAACTAGGGTATCACCCGGACATTGGCTGGTGGTGAAAGTCATGTCCCTGACCTAATACATATAGCGACCTTACTAATTTCTCTTAGAGGATAAGTTAGGGATTCACCCGGACACTCATACTTTAAGAGACATTCGCTTTACACCGACACACTTGGTTAAATAGATTACACTACCATATTTGTCACTGGAATGTTTCTTAAACAACTTCGGCCTCCAGTCGTATAAGATCTGACTATTAATAATGACACTCATTGTATCCGAAACAATTTACTTTATTCATTTATATTTTCGGTAGAGCACTATCATTAGCCTATGTGTGATAGGTGTCATTTGTCTAGCTCCTATCTAGGATCAGAAGCACATGTGGGCTCAATCAACTACGGGCAGACTCACCTGCGACACTCTTGTTGCACACACACTTCACAATTATCCTTTGTTCCTGCAGGATACTTTCTGATACCTTGACTTCTTTTGTTTTATCAGTCGCGATCTAAATAATACGTCCGATCTTCGCGGTGGTCAATCAGTTTCTTTTTTTGTGGCTTCTGTTTGATCGCTGCCCTTAGCCTCGTTTTTCCTCTGCTGCCGTTGGACCCAGCCAATCAAAATTTGCCACGCAGTCGCCAAAATATGTTGACTCGCTCCCTTTTTTTCTGGCAGCCTCCTAGTTGCATTAGCGGTCATTGCTAATGTCTCATAAGTCAGCTCACAATATTCGGCAGGTCCCGTTGCATTAGATCGCCGTCAACAACAGCGTCGACACTTAGTTGCGATCGCTGCTGTCGACGGCGAAGCTAAGCAGCAACACCCGCTCTTTGGCACAGTTACCGTTTGCTTTCGTTGCTTATGTATGCTGCCGACGTCGAAGCTAAGCAGCAACACAATTTTTTTCTTTGTCACAATTACCGTTAGCTTTCGTTGCTCATGTGTGTGTCCGTGTGTGTTCAACAGTGGTGCGCAGTAGAGATGCTCTATGGGGAACTGGTTCATGGAAGAAAAATAACAAGTCAGAATATATCTTAAGGAATTATTATTATAAATATCAAAATGTGGTGGCCGACTTTGTGGCGAATTACAAATTATTGGGTTCTACTTCGGGGTACAAACGACAGATGCAATGGTGACCTGTCGGGCGTTGTTGATATGAACGCTGAACAATCTGCCTGCGGCCTCTTGCAGGAACTTGACATTCCCTCGTTGGTAGCGCTTCTCATTTATCATGTCCACTAGAGTTGTAGGGATCTGCTTTTCCCCGCTCTTAACTCCCCATCCTTCTGGGACGGTCTGCCACTCCGCCTCAGTGGTTCCGGGTGCCTGCTCGTCTGTTAGTCTGGTAGCGGTCAGCGCCGGCGTTTTGGTGGGCTCGGTGGGTAATCCTGGCGATCCGGGAGGGGATATATCCGTGAAGCACGGATAGGTGGTTGAGGGGCTCAGGGACTCTTCCTCTCCGACGGGGTGCCTACAAGCTTAAATGGATGTCGAGTTGAGGCAGCCGGCGGATTTCTCCCGTTTCAGGGTCCTCATATAGGTCCTGGAATGGGCTTCCGCAGGGAGGACTATATGATTCTCCGAGGAACTCCCCGATGGATTCCTGTTTCGGACTAAGGTCTCGCACAGGCGAATAAGGCGAAATGGGTGGATACGGGGGCGTACTCCGTTGGTCCTGGAATTCGGTCCTGGTTTGCTTTGGAGAGGATGGTATCCAGCCACGGTACCCCTCAAAGCGTCCGGCGTCGAAGCAGGCCAAGTCGGCCAGTTCCATAGGACGGGCAAGCACCTCGATGGCTTGTATTGTCGGTCGCTCTGGCGCGTCGACTAGTTGCCAACAATTTATCGACTCCACCTCGGTGTCATCGCGGTGAGGTCCAGGGTTTACATTGGTTGGCGGCGTGTGGGCGAGAGCCCACGGATGTAGAGGGCTGGTTCAACACTGGGTTGGGCCCGCTTGGCGACGTGGGGTTGGCGGTTTCCACCTCCCAGGTTGACACCAGCTTCTCGATGATGCGAACAATCTCCACGATCTGGAATGAGGGTTTGTTCATGCTGCGACGGAAAAGACATACATTAAATCTTCTGACTTGTTACATCCTGTCTTTTATGATCCTATTATCCCTATCAGTGTGTTTTACAATGCTGGACATAAAACTTATGATTAAAGATACAAATTTGAACTAAAATTAGGGGGAAAGATATTTCTCAGCCCGTCTGGGGAACGGGAAAAACGATGGGTTAAGCATAAGAGACTTCCCCCCACGGGGCAAATAAACCTGATTACTTTGTAGGGTCCGACGAATTTAGGTGCCAGTTTAGCGGCAAATCCTGCTTTACCTGGCTTTCCGAAGTGGTACTAGTTCTACCCATCGGCTGTAAGCATCTAGAAAGACTAACAAGACTGTATTACCTTGCTTTGACCGGGGTAAAGGGCCGACGAAATCTGTGCAGACTATGCTGAAAGGTTCTTTGACTTGCCGGGTAAACATCTTTCCGGCCAGCTTTGTTTGTTCCACTTTATATTTTTGACATTCCAAGCAGTTGCGAACGTGATGCGACACATCGCGGAAGAATCCGGGCCAATAGTACTTTTGGGATACTCTCAATATGGTTTTCCTGATTCCCAAATGTCCTGCTGTTGGTTCGTGGTGGCACTCCTGCAGAACTCGCTTTCTTGTTTCTTTAGGAACGCAGAGCTTCCATGGAATGGGGTCGCCGTCGTCGGGGTGATGGTTCTTCCTTCGATAGAGATGATTCCCCTCGTAAAGGAAGTCGGGGAACTGGTCTGGCTGTTCTTCTACTTGACGTTTGAGTTTTCTCCACCAAGTACACTGCGGTAGAGCCTCCTGTATGTTGTTTAACACATCCAAAGGTTGGCGGGACAGTCCGTCGGCCAGTTTGCCTCGGCGATACTGGATGTCAAATTCATACTGTTGTAACTCGAGTGCCCAGCGAGCGATGCGACCAGTAGGATTATCGATGGAGTTAAGCCATTTGAGAGCTTGATGGTCCGTGATTACCTCAAATCGATATCCTTCCAGGTAGCAGCGCATTTTACGTATTGCCCACACGATGGCAAGACACTCTTTCTCGGTTGCAGAGTAGTTTTCCTCTGGTGACAGTAGACGTCGGCTGGCATAAGCTATCACTCGCTCCGTACCCTCTTGACATTGGGTCAACACTGCGCCTAATCCGTAGTCGCTGGCATCAGTCTGTAAGGAGAACTTCTCATTGAAGTCGGGGCTTGCTAGTATCGGTGCGGAAGTCAATCGAGATTTTAGCTGGTCGAAAGCCCGTTGTTGTTCGATATCCCACTTCCACATGGTATTCTTCTTTAATAACGCGGTGATCGGTTGTACAATGCTTGAGAATTCTGGAACGAATCTGCGGTACCAGGAAGCAATGCCTAAGCAACGTCGAAGTTGTCGTATATTACTTGGTGGGGGCAATTCACGGACTGCTGCTACCTTCTCAGGGTCGGTGTGTATACCCAGCTCGCTGATTACGTATCCTAGAAACTGTATTCCTCGTTTGAAGAATCCGCACTTTGCCGGGTTGATGTGTAGATTAGCTTCCCGCAGACGTCGAAAAACCTCTTGTAGATTGGTCATATGTTCTTGAAGTGTTTTCCTTACGACGATTATATCGTCTAAGTAAGCGAAAGCGGCAGGTTCCATTTCTGGGCCAATCACACTATCCAGTGCCCCCTGAAAGGTAGCAGCAGCGGAATGTAGTCCAAAAGGCATCACTTTCCACTGAAATAGTCCACGACCCGGAAATGTAAATGCGGTACATTCGCGACTCGCCTTAGACAATGGTATTTGCCAATAACCACTTTTGAGATCCAATGTAGAGATGTATTTGGCATGACGAAGCTTCTCCAGTATGTGGTTGATTCGAGGAAGGGGGTAGGCGTCTCTTATGGATTGGGCGTTCAGTTGTCTGAAATCAATACACATACGCATCTCTCCAGTTTTCTTACCCACTAGTACTATCGGTGCGCTGTAAGGACTTTTCGAAGGCTCGATGCGGTCTTCAAGGAATAACTGGTCCACTGTGTCGTTGATGGTCTTCTGCTGTGCTGGATTCCGGGGGTAATACCGTTGTTTAATGGGATGATCGTCTTTCATGTTGATAACATGCTCTGCAATGTGAGACACACCTTTTAGCAAGTCGAACTTTGGCAATTCCCGCCGCAAGAATTTTTCAGCCGCTGGGTGCATCGTGAGGTCGTCGTTCTGGGTACCGTGTGGTAAGGGCTGAGTCCCGTCAGAGGGTTCGGATAACTCGCTTGCCTTGATAACTGAAGTTGCCCATGTTACCAACCCTAACTTGGCGGGGTTTGCTTTTGAGATTCCTGTCTCTTGCTTCCGAAAAGGATTGTGTTGGTTCCAGTCGTAGGTGATCCTTGCCGCAATGTATCGTGGTTCGCATGCTCCGTAAGAAATCCGTGCCCAGTATAAGGTGATCCATGATGTCGGGTAGAATCAGCAAAGGTATCTTTACCATCTGCGAACCCAACCAGATCTCTGTTTCTATAGCTTGGGTGATTTCCTTGCGGGATCCGTCAGCTAGGTTAATTGCAGTGCACATTTGTATTCAGTCTTCAGAAGTTCCCACTTGTTGCGCCAAAGACCTGCTGATGAAGCTCCTTGTAGCTCGTGTCTCGAGAGTTGCGCTGATTTCTCGTCCTTTAATCTTCACTAGCGCTATGAGACGACCTTTGTTCCCCGTTCAAACGAGCGCGCTCGGCGTTTCCCGACCGTCGACAGCAGGCTATGGTGCGAACACCGCGCTTCCCACAATCCCAGCAGAGAAGTCTCTGCCGGTTCCGACACTGTCTTGAAAAGTGTCCAGATTCGCCACAATTCCTGCAGGCCCGTTGTGTATCTACTGGTGCTTATGACAGTTAGTAAATGTTGGGGTAGCTCGGTTGGACGTTTCTCTGTGAAGTGGAGGATTTTAAAAAGCCTGGCGAATTTTCGCTTCTAATTGTTACGTAGTTAACAATCAAACGGGTCAGTTCCGTTAAATCTTGGAAATCCCTTCGTCGAGTATATAACTGGTACTTTGGATGCAGGTTGTCATAAATGCGTTCCAGCTCTTGCTGGGTAGAGTAGTTGGCTCTTCTCATCATAAGTCGCAGGTCCACCAGGTATTGTTTGAAAGGTTCTCCAGGACGTTGTCTACGGGTGCAAATGGAATCTTCTAATTTTTCGAAGTACCGGGGGGGCTAAGAAAAATTTTAGAAATCCTCGTTTGAAGGCTGCCCAAGAGGCATCTAACAGATCCGTTGATTGCCACCATCCTTCTGCGCGCCCAGAGAATAGAATAGACATCATCCTTGGTAGTACTTCTGGATGGATATGATAAGTGTCAGCACGAGTCTCCACTTTCTCTTAAAGAATAGAGGGGGTCTGCCGAGCCATCGAAGGTAATACCCCATTTGGTTACTTTCTCCGCTATAATAGAGTGATTAGTGTTATCGGCAATCCTCTGTGGTACCTCGAGTGTTACTTTAGGATTGCCTGAAGGTAAAGCTGGGACGAGTAAACTTCTTCCTTCACTATCCTGAGTCCTGGATGCCTCCGACTCTGTTAAGTACTTCGATGGTGATATATATCGTGAGCGTGGCTTGATGTCTAAGACTTTGTCGCTGGTCGCTGCTAGCCCGTACTGAGCCTCTAATTCAGCTAGACGTGATAAGACCTCGGGTTTATGATCTCCTCTAGAGGCAAAGCTGGAAAACCGACTGCAATTTTCTTCGACCGTACCACCAGGGCTTAATCCAAATTCGTCAAAAAAAGTTTCTAACTCGGCTTTGCGTCGATAAGAGATCCATTTTACTCCCATATTTGTGGAATTGCTAGAGTAAACGCGGCTGGAATCTAAAGGTTAATTGAAAGGACAGTAAAGACTCTGAAGGTCTAATGGATTTGACAATAGGATTTCACTGCTGCACCTATATAATTTTAGATGGCACTGCTGTACACAGTTGTTGTCTTGGTTCACTGCTGCGAGAGTTTACGGTTGGTTCGTATCCACTGCTTGGCTGGGAATATCGATGGTGGTTCTAGATGGACTTACTCCTGATTGATTTCTCCTGCTGGGCTTCAATTATGTGACTACGAATACCCGCCTCGATCGCGCTATATCGTAGTTGATTTTTTATTAGTCCTGGTCCACTGCTGTGGTTGGCATGCTCTGCCTAGTCCTGTTTCACTGCTGGCTGATGTTCACTACTATGTTTAGCATATTCTGCCTAGTCCTGGTGGACTGCTGGTTGATGTTCACTGCTGGGCTGGGCCCCTTAAAGTAGACCCCTGGATCCTGATTCACTGTTGATATCCTGTGAGATGTTCAAAGCTTGGTTGCTTAGGGTAGACTCTGGAATCCTGATACACTGTTGGTATTCTGTGCCATGTTCACAGCTTGGTTGCGTAGGATAGACTCTTGAATCCTGATTCACTGTTGGTATCCTGTGCGATGTTCATAGCTTGGTTGCGTAGGATTTACTCCTGTATCCTGGTTCGCTGTTGATATCCTGTTCGAAGTTCACTGCTTGGCTGCTCAGAATTGACTGTCGAATCCTGATTCACTGTTGCTATCCTGTGTGATGTTCACTGTTGTTACCCTGCGCGATGTTCACTGTTGTTATCCTGCGCTATGTTCACTGCTTGGTGGCTCAAACTTGATTCATTAATCCAATCCTGATTCACTGTTGATATCCTGGGCGATGTTCCATGTTGTTATCCTGCGCGATGTTCACTGTTGTTATCCTGCGCGATGTTCACTGCTTGGTTGCTCAGACTTGATTCATTAATCCAATCCTGATTCACTGTTAATATCCTGGGCGATGTTCCCTGTTGTCATCCTGCGCGATGTTCACTGTTGTTATCCTGCGCGATGTTCACTGCTTGGTGGCTCAAACTTGATTGTCGAATCCTGATTCATTTTTGGTATCCTGGGCGATGTTCCCTGTTGTTATCCTGCGCGATGTTCACTGTTGTTATCCTGCGCGATGTTCACTGCTTGGTGGCTCAAACTTGATTCATTAATCCTGATTCACTGTTGCTATCCTGTGAGATGTTCAACGTTTGGTTGCTCGAACTTGATTGTCTTCCTTACTGCTGGATTCCAACTTTTATTCGAGATGAGCCGGCCTTGCTCTGCCGCCGGTGGACTATCTGCTGCGTTAGTTTGCGGTTCTTTTTCTTAGTATTACCGCCAATACTTCTCTGCGACTGCGAATGGCGTTAAGAATGAAGCTAAGTTCGTCGACCAATAGTAATCGAACACGTGACCAATTTTGACATAAGCTGCGAAGCAGTGTGTCAGAAAAACCTAGCACTACTATGCTCTACCGTTCTTCTGCTACCGCTGTGTATATTTCTTTTTGAACTATGTACACGGGACTGTACTTCATTGCCGGCAACTGTACCCGCAATCGAATTTGGAGTGCGATCCCGCAATACAACAGACGCTAGGCTGAAGTACTGTACATGAACTAAACTGACGAAAAATTCCACTCAGTATTATGATATGTGTGTATAACTTGGTTTTATAATTTAAATGTTTTCCCGGTATATTTCGGGTGATACTTTCGAGTTTCGATACTGTAAAATATCTGTCGAGGATTCTACCGTCTACTCTACCGAGACTCTGCTGGGGTGATTAGCTCTGTCGATGATTCTGTAGGTGGTTCTATCGTTGACTTTTCTAACCTAAATTTCTGTCGAAGATTCTACCGTTTACTCTATCGGGACTCTGCTGGGGTGATTAGCTCTGTCGATGATTCTGTAGGTGGTTCTATCGTTGACTTTTCTAACCTAAATTTCTGTCGAAGATTCTACCGTTTACTCTATAGGGACTCTGCTGGGGTGATTAGCTCTGCCGATGATTCTGTAGGTGGTTCTATCGTTGACGTGATCGTTGGCAGGACTTTTATATATTTACCTATTTATTTTTTTTTTCATATATATGGTAGAAGGAAAAGACACAACATACACACTGGAACCATCTGAACTTGATCAATATTATAGTGAGGCTTTATTTCACGTAGGTGAAATCCTCAAGTTCTTAAAACCAAAATATTTTGAGCTAAGAAAAATTTTCAAATCTCGTGTAGGGCAGGGTCGCCATCTGTAAGGCAGTTTTTTTTTTTGGCCGGGGTACAACTCTCAGTCTACCCAGGGCCTTTCTTTAACAGAAAAATTTATAAAGAAATACCGGGACCTGAATATTTGATTGAGGAAGGCATAATATGGGTATGATGATTCTATGCCTAATTATAATGATCACTCACATGGTTAAGGACAATATTAACAACATAAAGGGGAATAATATTTACGAAAGTGGGATTGGGAAAGGTAGTATAACGGCAGCAGGGGAGTCTGGAACTGCACCTTATCGATATACACAAATCTTAGGCTACTAACATGAATTATGTCCTAAGTATATTTATCAAGTCAAGTAGGGAATTACCCGGACCTTGACTTAACAAACACACCTCAAATTAGGGACTATTGCTCCGCGAATCCTTATCAAGACAAGTAGGGATTCACCCGGACCTTGACTTAACAAGAATATACTAATTTAAGGACTAAGATCAGAGACTACTGACCTAGGAATCCCTTTTCAAATCAAGTAGGGATTCACCCGGACCTCGATTCAATAAGAAATACCTCGATAGTAAGTCGTTAAACACGGGATCTCATCCCAGTCAACTAGGGTATCACCCGGACATTGGCTGGTGGTGAAAGTCATGTCCCTGAGCTAATACATATAGCGACCTTACTAATTTCTCTTAGAGGATAAGTTAGGGATTCACCCGGACACTCATACTTTAAGAGACATTCGCTTTACACCGACACACTTGGTTAAATAGATTACACTACCATATTTGTCACTGGAATGTTTCTTAAACAACTTCGGCCTCCAGTC
Organism: Drosophila emarginata; assembly: GCA_037075365.1. Lineage (NCBI taxonomy): Eukaryota > Metazoa > Arthropoda > Insecta > Diptera > Drosophilidae > Drosophila > Drosophila emarginata. The sequence continues at coordinate 1,044,229 of JBAMCD010000291.1, forward strand.
GTATAAGATCTGACTATTAATAATGACACTCATTGTATCCGAAACAATTTACTTTATTCATTTATATTTTCGGTAGAGCACTATCATTAGCCTATGTGTGATAGGTGTCATTTGTCTAGCTCCTATCTAGGATCAGAAGCACATGTGGGCTCAATCAACTACGGGCAGACTCACCTGCGACACTCTTGTTGCACACACACTTCACAATTATCCTTTGTTCCTGCAGGATACTTTCTGATACCTTGACTTCTTTTGTTTTATCAGTCGCGATCTAAATAATACGTCCGATCTTCGCGGTGGTCAATCAGTTTCTTTTTTTGTGGCTTCTGTTTGATCGCTGCCCTTAGCCTCGTTTTTCCTCTGCTTCCGTTGGACCCAGCCAATCAAAATTTGCCACGCAATCGCCAAAATATGTTGACTCGCTCCCTTTTTTTCTGGCAGCCTCCTAGTTGCATTAGCGGTCATTGCTAATGTCTCATAAGTCAGCTCACAATATTCGGCAGGTCCCGTTGCATTAGATCGCCGTCAACAACAGCGTCGACACTTAATTGCGATCGCTGCTGTCGACGGCGAAGCTAAGCAGCAACACCCGCTCTTTGGCACAGTTACCGTTTGCTTTCGTTGCTTATGTATGCTGCCGACGTCGAAGCTAAGCAGCAACACCAGCTCTTTGGCACAATTACCGTTAGCTTTCGTTGCTCATGTGTATGTCCGTATGTGTTCAACAGTGATGCGCAGTAGAGATGCTCTATGGGGAACTGGTTCATGGAAAAAAAACAACAAGTCAGAATATATCTTAAGCAATCAAAATGTGGTGGCCGACTTTGTGGCGAATTACAAATTATTGGGTTCGTCACAAATTATTATTAACAATATATTTGTATATTGTAAGTCGATATTTGATGATTCGAGTTTATTAATTACGTTCGCAGTGGAAACCACTGTTTTTGCATTGATTAACCCCATTGTGGGTGTACTATATCTATCACCAAATTTGCTTATACTGTTATTGAACATTCATACGTCTACGTATATAGTATACTTTCAAATTGAATTTCAAAACTTAAGTTTTTCTTTTGGAATTCATGCAAAATATCGGACTGATTTTTTTTTTTTTACTGGAAATTCGCCATTCTTTAACTTATATCTTCATGAAAGAAACAAAATTTTGTTTTTATACTATGTATAAAAATGGAGTAAGTACGAGAGAAAAACATAGTTCCTTTTGAGAATTAGAAAATAAAAAATGAAAATGATATTTTTTATTGTAATAAAGTTATTACAAAATTTATCAAACATAATTATTTTACTGCAGCTGAGTATAAATACTCAGGGCCAGAGACATGGAAAAATTAGATTCAGGAGATGTGGTTGGCTCACAATTCAATATACATTTCATTATAATAATTAGTAAAAAAAAAAATCTCCAACCACATTGTTAGTAGTAAAGCCTATCAATTGTTATTTTTTCGCAAGTTGCACTTTCGTGCTTCAACTTGCTGGTAGTAATATAATTTTTTTCTTTATTCTATGGCAAGTTAAGGCTTGCGCATTTCTGCGGCCCCCTTGCGTTTCTTCGCTCTTTGGCGAAGTTCAGTTTTTAATTCCTTAATACGCTCTATGTAGCGTTGTCGGTCTTCTGGTGTCTCTGCTGTGGCCAGCAAATCTACTTGTAGTCGCTTCTGCTGGAGTAGTTTGCGTACCTGGCCTCCTCGTTTCGTCTTCTTTTTCTGATTTTTTTCTTGTCGAGCCCGGTAGTCAGCTATTGTGAGTGGGCGTGGTCCATCGTTTGGAAACAGCTTCAGGTGCTCCTGAATGGTAGGTGCATCCCTTTGCTCAATAGGAGCAGTATCAGGGCAGTCGTCACTCATCCGTTTATTCCTCTTTTGTAAATGAATTATTATTCCCCTTTTATTTTTTTTTTTAGTCACGCTGCTCTTGTTGACTTCGGAATCATTTTTAGACCATTCTTGTTGCGCAAGTAACTCATGGCATGTACAATTTTAATTCTTTATAAAATTAATAATTTCCTTTGTACAATGCACTTGACACTTGTCACGGTCGCCATGTAAGTATTCCTCATGAGCTGTTGTGAATATAATGAATAAGCCAAAGCTTCTGCTCAAGTTGGCTGTGCATTTAATAATAACTTTATTCATTTTGATTTTGTTTCGCTTAAGTCTAATACATAGTGTTCTTATATCTACATATATATTATGTGTACATATGTATGCAGAAAGCATGCATATGTTACGTATTATGGTTTGACCACTTGAGGTGCAAAGTGCACGCTCAGCATTTCCCACGCTCAGCGATCGGCTTGTATATTACTTATGCGTTAGAACGTTTATGTATTTCTATGTGGTCTTTGGGTATTTGTATATTTGTATTTATTATGACAAAGTGTCACAATATATTAACTGAATGTTAAACCTTTAAATTGGTAGGGTAGATATGCTACAGTATGATATGTATGCATGCAAGTTAATTTGAGTTGGTTCTTGTCCAAGCAAGCACCCGCTGCCTAGGACCAATTTGGACCACTTTTACCCACCAGCGAATAATCCAATACATTTTAGGTAGTTATTTTCTTTATAAAGGAATTTTTTAAGATCTCGAATGTCTCTTCACCGTGGTCAAAATTAGACTGCCTATCCTCTGTTAGCTTAACAGCCTCGCAACCTCGGCCAGTCCAGCCTTTTACTGAGGTTGCTTTTTCCTTCGCATACGCGCTGCCCATACTGTCGCTGCAGTGTCAACATTCTTGGATGGCGTAATCGCATTGTCATCCGGTATGTTGACTGTGCGGTTGTTTTAATTGTTTATTGAGTGGCGTGATCAAACCCTGCCACCGAATAAACTGGTGACTGCGTTGTTTGTTGTTTGAGGTCCATAAATTGTTGACTGCATTGTTTGTTGTTTAAGTCCAATGAACTGGTGACTGCGTTGCTTGTTGTTTGTGTCTTATGAGGCGCCTTTTAGGGGCTTAGGGAAAAGGGGTATGTGTTAACTCCGCCCTTCCTAATACCTTCGTGCCGTAGATCAGATTGATGCGACTTGGGTATTTCCAGGTAACATAGATTTGGTTAGCGGGAATATTGCTAGCGTCTTCGGGATTCCTTTAGTGGAAGTCGGTTTTTTCCATGTGGATTTCGAGAAACACCCGCCAGTCTGCCAGGACTGTTGAAATCAGGTGGAGTAACTTATACTTCCGGTCCATGACTTTTGGGATTGCTAGTATATAGAGAAGCATCGTCCCATTTGTCAATAGCGTAGGCCGGGAAAACTCTATAGCCTCGACTCCGTTCATGTAAGGCACTCCGTTAATTTCCGTAAGAATACCGTGGACTTCATTTTGGTCCAGAAGAATGGTGTTCACCAGCCCAACCTTTGCCAGTTGGCAAAGATCTTGTGATCTCATGGGATTGCGTGACCAATATTGTGGCTTTGTGGACCCCCAATATGCTTGCGTAAACTTCACCGACAATGGTATTAAACTTTTGAGGAAGATCTCCCAACTGTTGCACAGCATGATGGTTTGTTTCTAATAACTTTTCGTTAATTTAATATCGCTACAAGGCTACAAGGTTCTCTTGGGACATTAAGATGATATCCGGGAAACCCGCGATCCTTTTCCAGGCTGATTCCAGCCATTATATTGCCATGCGCCTACGACGCTGGTCAAGACCCAATCCCTTCAGGTCTTCGGCAGCTTCTTTTAAGTAATGAGTGACTAGCATGGCAGTTCTTGGATCAGAAATAAGGGCAGTTTGGTTCTGGTAGCATCGACCAAGTCATGTATTTGGTGAAGGTCGATGATGTGAATCAGTTAAAAAATGCCGCTAACGCGCCATGCCTTGTTGAAGTGGTACGATAGGAGAGGCATAGGGAAGAAGTGACCTGTATTTCCTTGTTAACAGATCGCCATGGTTTTATTTTAATTTAGTTTTAATTAGAATGAAGCAAGCAAGTCATCCCTGTCGACATTGAGTATACCCTGTACCAATTAAAAATACTTCATGAAGTCATAAACGATCAATTTACAACAAAATTCTCTTAGCATGCGCGGGGGCGGAAGTGGGCGTGGCAAAAATTTTAAACAATCTTGACCTGCCTAGATAATAGACGGACACGGACACTAAATTCGGTTGCTCTAGCTCTAGGTATTCATACGGACGGACGGACAGACAGACGGACATGTCTCAATCGACTTCGCTATTGATACTGATCAAGAATATATATACATTATAGTGTCGGAAAATGGGAAGGTTCATGCAGCGCATAGTAGTAATAGTACAGCGGGAAAGAGATAGAGGTATAAAATTTCTAGTAGGCCTACAAGGAACCAATAGATTTACTTGGTTCAATAGCTCAGGAGAGTCTATATCACCATTAAGGAGCTTGTGCATAAAAATCACTCCAAGCATTATTGTACAATTTCTAAGAGATGGTAGGTTAACAAAAAGAAGTCTACTAGAGTACGATGGCAGATTGATACTGCGATCCCAGTTTAGACCACGAAGAGCAAAGAGTAGGAACTGTTTTTAGGCAGATTCTATTCTTGTTTTGTGTGAGTCATATTGAGGAGACCATATGCAAGATCCATATTCTAAAATAGGACGAACCAATGAGGTAAAAAGAATTTTGGTTGTATAAGGGTCATCAAACTCCTGGACGCCCAAATCGTTCATCTCATTAAAACGTTTTAGTGGGATATCATGAAGATAATAAGTTACCAACCACGGAGTATTTCAGTGAAAAGTCATGACCTTGCATTTGGTTGGATTTAAACTTAACAAATTATTTTGACACCACGACTGAAAATTTTGAAGATCAGATTGTAACCGACAGGGAGAGATAATATCTTTGTAACTAAGACAAAGCTTAATATTATCTGCGTACATAAGAACATGAGAATGATTTATAACAGACGGAAGATCATTGATAAAAAGAGTAAAAAGCAATGGTCCCAGATGACTGCCCTGGGGCACTCCCGAAGTCACATTTATGGACCTAGAATATAAAGACTTGAAAAGAACCTTCTGTGTTCTGCCTGTCAGATATTCCCGAATCCAGGAAACTAAAGGGCTAGGGAAGCCAATGTTATTTAATTTAAGGAGAAGTAGCGTATGATTAACAGAATCAAAAGCCTTGCTGAAATCAGTATATATGACATCAGTTTGCCTTGCATTCCGAAATCCTTCGATCGTCAATGATGTAAATTCTAAAAGGTTAGTGGTTGTAGATCTACGTTTTACAAATCCATGCTGCGATGGTGAAATTATAGAACTACAAAAATGTTGCAGTTGAGAAGTAAATAACTTTTCAAAAGCTTTAGGAATAGCGGACAATTTAGAAATACCCCTATAGTTAGATGCATCGGATTTCCTACCAGTTTTATGGAGAGGAATTATATAGGATTCCTTCCAAATGTATGGGAAAGTTGAAGATTTAACGGACAATAGAAAAAGTGTTTGAATTGGCTTACATAATGCCGCGGCGCAAAACCTTATTACACATCCAGGTATACCATCAGGACCAGGAGAGTACACAGGTTTTACTAAATTAAGTACGCTATGGAGCGAGCTTTCGTCGATCGAAGGAATACAGATACAATTAGATTTTCTTATCTGATAATGATACGGTAGATTTGCTCGATATTCTACTGAGCAGTAAGTAGATGTGAAAAAATCAGCAAACAGATCAGCAATTGCTTGATCAGAGTCGGCTGTGATATTTTCAAAATATGTCCCTATTAGAAAGTAATGATGAAACATGTTGAATATATTCTAAATGTTTAATATATACCGTCATGTCGGATTGTGGCGGGATATAAGAACAAGTGATGTAGACCGAGAAGGATTTAAGTCCAACCTTGACACTGACAAACTCAATTTCCTGATTATCAGGTAGATGAATCTGGTCAGAATATAAGGCAGAGTCCACCGCAATCAAAACTCCTCCGCCTACACGAGAAGTCCGATCACACCTATAAATTGAAAATTTTGAAGAAAGAACGGATATCAGGTTTAAGCCATGTCTCTGTAAACACTAAAATTTTAAAGTCAAATGCTAAACTATCTACATATAGTCTAGGAAGCTTAGATTTAAGTCCTCTAACATTCTGATAGGCAAGGAAAAGGGACGAAACTAGTTTTTTTGGACACCAGCAGCTGGTGGCGTTACAGAAGGCAAGGAATTGGGAGGGATTGAAAGCTTGACTGACCTCTGAATTTTCTTTTTGGCCGTATATTCTTTTACTAAATTGTGATCCGGCCAACAACTGTTACTACAAATGCAGTCAAGCAGTTCGACCGTGACACTTATTTTAAAGGAAGATATCTCCCTTGAATAGCTGAACTTAAATTTTTCCACCGCTATTTTGGGACTTGAACTTTAGTCTTAATATACGCTAAGACATCATCCGACGAATGTTCGGAATCAAGTCTGGGAAACAGTTGTGTTTCTTCGATGAAACTCCAGTCAGAGGCCTACGGAAGCCAGGCCTTAAATCAACGGTGTCTTGATTGTCCGTGAGTGTGCCTCTAACTGGACGACTATCGGCAATAACAATACTTGATGATTGCCCAGACTTACCGGAAACTACAGATAAATTCTTCTGCGAAATTAGCTGCGGAGGATATGTGTCTAGAGATGGTGAATGTGATACCGCGGCCGAAACTCAATTAGGTATAGGTAGATGCGGGGACAAATTACGCACACTAGTTTCCTCCCCCTTTCGGACTTATTCAGCAGCTTGTAGCTACTAAATTCCGTTTCCACAGCATTGAACTCATCATAGAACTCATTCCGTTTCCACAGCATTGAACTCATCATAGAGTTTACGAAACTGTTACGCGCGAACCCTAGCGATATCGCGTGGACAACAGACGGCAATTAAAACATACTTAAAGTTAAAACTAAATAATTAAAACCAACTTCGAGCTAGATAGCTAAGGATAGAAGTTTTCGAAGTTGGAATAGAGGACTCTGATCCGACACTTATTATAAAGGAAGATATCTCCTTTGAATAGTTGAACTTAAATTTTTCCACAACTATTTTGGAGACTTGAACTTTAGTCTTAAACCTTAGGTTAACTAAACCCTAAACCCTAAGGTTTTAATCGATTCGTTTTCTTCAATTTTTAACACTTTGCTATCGCCCGTATAATCACATACTATTTCAATAATATCGGACTTGTTGGAGATCTACTTTCTCAATTTCATTCCCGATTTTTCATCAAATCCTCCATGTAAAACTAATATTGAAATAACCACCAATTAATTTGACTTGTCATGTGTCAGCTGTATCTGACAGAACCCTTATGGCTAAATATGGTACTGTACGTAACTGTTGTCAGCTTGTTATTTCAAAATTTTCTTGCTTTGCTGGAATGAGTCCAATATATTTTGTTTCGAGCAAATTAACGCAGCCAAGAACGTAGAACTCCTATACGGGATACTCATCGACTTTGGAGAGAAACATTATGGCGACACGTGGGTATATCAGCAGGATAATGGCCTCATTCATATATTGAAGGAATTAAAATCGTTGTTTTGGGAGAGAAACATACCCCTCTTAATGTGGCCTGCGAAAAGCCCAGGATCTTAATCCGATTGAAAATATAATGCAATTGTGAAGCAACACCCCACATTTAAGGACCTATAGCTGTCGATAGATGCGGAATGGTCGAAAATTGAAATTTTCGTCTGTCAAAATTTGATAAACTCCATGCTAGGATGGATGTCAAAAGTGCTTGACAATACAGGAAGAGGTGCAATAAAAACAAAACCTCAAAAAAAATGTTATCTAATATTTTAATTTAATATTTTCTATACTGTTTTTTAATTGAATCCAAATATTAAACGCAATCGTTTAATTTTCACAGTCTTCATTGCGCTTTTGAATTGATATTTTATTTTCTTTCATGTGAAAATAAAATCATTCTTATTTGTTTTCAACTTTCAGTTACTTATTTCGGGGACCTTTAGTCGGAGAGGTACAAGAGTATGTACTTGATACCCTTTGTTCTGAGGCGTCTTACGATTCCTTTCTGTCAATTTGGCATTGATTGCTGAGTCATGCAGAATTGGCAGTAGCTGCCAGGTCATACAAGGACATGAGGATTAGCCGCTAAGATATATATATTATATATGTGGGAATTTTGTGAATATACCACAATAGATGTTTTTTTGTTATTGGTTTATTAGGATAATTATTAATATATGTGCTTGGCTTATTAATATTTGGTTGATAACGTTTTTTTAATCGAATTTATCCCGTCTTCAATCGTCGTTCATCGTTACTCCAAAAATCTCATGGGTTCTTCTTCGTCGTTGTTAAAGCTCATCCAACTCCAAACTCAACTTCACTCTTTCTCCGTCGTTGCATTTAGTTACAGTATAGGTTGCCAGACGCAATCCCAAATATAGGCACCATCGATTTTGGTGCCTAATCTTAATGGAGAATATAGATTGTATTGACCTTAGAGCTCCTAATGCTAGCACAGTTAAGCAACACTACCCTAAATATGACATTCGGCTATTAAAAATAGAAATGAACAAAATTAACAAGAAATTTGCAGCTTTCAATGCACTATATGGATTATTTGAATTTGATGTTATGGCCTTTGGCTTGATTAAGGCGCCAAAGGTTTTTTAAAAGATTATAGCGGAAATTAATAAGATTAATAAGATTTTTAACTTCTCACCCTTCGAAATGTAAATTTATGAAAATGGAAGTCTGATTTTAGGGCCACATAATCATAGGCGAATATCCTGAATATCCAGAGCTACGGAGCGGAGACAGAAATCACAGGATTCTTCAGAAAATTTGTTCAAAATTATAGTTTAATAGCACAACCATTGAATATGCTTTCAAAGAAGAATCAGAACTTTATATGGACACCAAAAGCAAATTGAAGCTTTCAACTGCCTAAAAGAAGCTATCACAACTCAACCAGTCAGCATTATATGACCTAAGTTAAAAGCATTATACATACAGATGCGAGCAACTCAATAGCAGCAATTTTACTTCAAGAAAAGGATAATGAGACCAAGCCGATATTCTATTCAGACTTTGTAAGAATTCCAAAAGTCGCTATTCAAGTCACGTCAAGCGTTAAAAAGATTTCGCATATGTCTTCTTGGATCGAAGTTTTGTGGTAATAACGGATTGTAACGCTATGGCAACATTAACGAACTCAACCACCTATTGCTCGTTGGTGGCTTAGTTTACAGGAATTTTAATTTGTATGCAAACATAGACCACGGCATTAACTACCCCATATATTTATAGAATGAGAGTCTGCTGTCTATCTGCCAGTTCTTAAAGAAGCAAGTGTACTACGTGAACAGTTCAAATTTGGAAAATAACGCCAATTGCTGAGGATTGGGTGTAGACTTTGCAAAAGCAAGATCCGAAGGTAAAGGAAGTCTTTGAAATATTAAAGAGCAAGCTGATAACACTCAAGTGAACAAATATTACTGTATATCGTAAAGAAGACTATTTCGCAAAACCGATAAAGGGGTCAAAATAGTAGTTCCTAAAGCCATTCGATGGCGGATCACAAAAGGTAATCACGACGATGAGAAGATTTATGAAAGCATACATAGAAAGCTTATACCCATTAGAACAACAATTACTGTTAGGAGAATAACTATTATCTTCGAATCCGGTGATGCAACCACTACTTTATTACTTACATAAGCGGTTGAATCCATCGTCTTCGTACCTATGAGGCGCATTCTTGTCATTAGATACGATATTTATTATTAACACCAATTGTAAACTTTTTTTTTTTGTTGATTTATTTTAAAATTTCTTTTGATAATAATAATTAGATTTGAAATTAGTGTGACTGTGTAAACATATACTTACTTACAACCAAACATTGGATTTGTATTTTTATTAAATATTTTTTGTATACCTTGTACCCATAGAGTAAAAGGGTATATTAAAGTCGCTTAAATGTATGTAACAGGCAGAAGGAAAATTTTCCGATCATGTAAAGTATATATATTCTTGATCAGTATCAATAGCGAAGTCGATTGAGACCTGTCCGTCCGTCCGTATGAACACTGAGATCTCGGAGACTATAAAAGCTAGAGCAACCAAATTTAGTGTCAACATCCGTCTAGTGTATAGACAGGTCAAGTTTGTTTTAAATTTTTGGCACGCCACTTCCGCCCCCACAATTTGGAAAAAACTATAACTAGAGTTATAATAAAGATATCGTATTCTTATTTGGCATGCACTAATATGTATAGCCAAAATGCACCAGCTAACCTAACGCCCAGTGTAAAATGGCCTGTTAAGAGTGAGCGAGATAGCATGCGTTTGCTGTTTCTGCATGCTAAGAGAATTTTCTTTTAAATAAATGGCAACTTTGAGCGTTTTTGACTTTATAAAGTACTTCTACTTAGTACAGCGTATACTCAATGTCGGCAGGGACGACTTGATTGCTTCATTTGAATAATGAATGCATAAATTCTTATACCCTGTATCCATAGGGTAAGAAGCAAATATTTCCGACCACATAAAGAATATATATAGTCGAGTCGATTGGGACATAAATTTATTATTTATTTTTGGTTCATAATCTTTGAAGAAGTGTCTATCGATTACATTTTTCATTTCGCGAAGCTCTCTTTTCAAAAAATGATTTTTCCAATGATTTTACGGACAGAAACCTCTCTGTGCGTCGTTGGTTATGATTTAATGTTCTTCCTCTTTATACCGATATTATTACGTTTTTTGATTGGTGGTAGGTAAACCACCTCCATCTCAACACCAATAAATGGTCGTTAATAATATTCTGTCGTCGCTCACCTAACATTACCCATTACTTAATGATTAAGGGATTTTAGGGATTAAATTTAATACAAAACTTAATTTTGCTTAATTTGCGTGATCTTAGTCAAAGTATCATCTGCAACTGGGTGAGAAGAAAAGATAATTAGACGGTATTCACTGCCATTGTTATGCCGGGGTGTTGCCGTTTGGCATACTTGGATTATTCACCGCTTTAGCATAAGGAAAAAGCATTTGCGTCTTCACTCAGCTTCTTAAGGCGGTGCGCAAAAACTTAATAGTCCGAACAGCCTAGCATTTTCACTATCACCTTTAGGGCTACTACAAATCAACCACGCTTCCCTAGAATGGCTGTATAACTTTATAAAAATGTGCTGTTTACGCATGTTGTCACTTTGGTGCAAAGAAAGCGTTCGCAAAAGTTAACAAACGAAGTTGCTGAATTGGTAAGAGCGCCTACATAGCTATTGGGTGCGCCCTTGTTATATCAGCAATTGTTATATTTTTTTCTTTACCCAACACGCCTCGTGGCAACCGCTGTGTGCCCACAGTCAAGAAATATTTCATTAAATCTCCTGAATGAACAGATTACCGATCAGACAGCGGAAACCGGTCCTGGTCCATGAGGTATTTTGCCCCTTCAGCAATCTGCTTCGTCCTACATTCCGACCAAGGACATAACGTCAAAACGAGTATTCTCTAACTGCAACTGCCAAGCGTGGAGAAGTGCTGCGCCACTGACTTCTGAGCTCGACGAGATGGTCAGACAATTAGACCGTGTACTATCGAGCAGGACAAGGGACAGGGCCGTATGAGAGTTTAGGATATTTGCCTACCATGTTTACCATCAGATACAAAATGCAACTTTGTGTAGAACTTCACAATGTATGGATGTATCAGGGCAAAAGAATTTTATGATCCTTTTACAACAAAGTCTTTCACATAATTGGTAGCAGTTTATTGAGTCGGTTTAAAAACAGTTTCTACTGTTTCCTCTGGTGGTCTTAACTCGGACTCAAATCGGTATCTTCCGCAATATCCTAGTAGAGTTTTTCTTATTGGTCTTCCCTTAATAAGTCGAATGCGCGTTTGTCGTATTTTATTATTCTACAATTACAAATTCTAAAATTAATTTAGCTGCAATCCTTCGTTCAACAAAAATTTCGTACCTCTGCAATTAAAAAGATATTTCTTGAAAACGTAACGTAATATGCAGTAATAACAATGACTTCACTCTTCTACTTTCACCTTTCTCTTTTCAGGACTTAGATCTTAGATCCGACTCCTACCTTTCTAAATCATCTTTCGTCTTCAGTTTTTCTCTTCAGTTGTTATTTTATAAGTTATTTTTAATTTACTTGCAAATGGTTATAAATTTTAATTTATTCTTATATAAATTCTCCCAAAATAGTCAATTGCTATGATTTGTTGAATCTAATTAATTAAATAAATAAATAAGCATTTTCCATTTTACGTTTATTTATTGTTCTCCCATACTGATCTCTTACACTGATTATAAGACTAACAACCAAAGTTTTAGTTATATCTAAATCCAACACTTAACTTATCAACTTAGGGTTGTATTGTTCTATGACCCTGATGAATTGCTAGAGGGTTGGACGGTCGAGCCAATGTGCTTTTAGCTTGGCGGTGTACTTCAGCGGCAGTGATTTTATTTCGGTTATCAGACTAGGAATATGTAGATCGTTTTGTATATTCTCGTTTGTTCAAGGTGCTCCTGTAAAATTTCTAAGAGTTTTAAACTGGGCTCTTTGAATGGTTTCAATTTACTCTTGCTTACATTTCCCCATAGCATAGCGCCGTACGTTCAATGAGTTTTAGCATCGAATTATAGAGAGGAACTTTATATTTCAGACAGTGACAGAGATGATCTTATTTCTGATTCGAAGACATCAGAGGTGGAAATAAAATTAACGATAAGATAAGTTTGCATATGGTTATGGGACTATGTTTTTATTTGTCAGAAATGTGATTATGCGGAATTGTAGTACCTGTTCAAATAACTTTGAGAGAAATGGTCTGTTAGATATTGGCTGTGTTTCGTCCTTCACGGGTTGTGGAATTATTATGATATTTTCCACCTTTGATGAAAGCGACCAATTTTTGCAATCGCATTACACAGTTTGCAGATGTGTTGCACAGTTCGAAATTTCTAGGATCATTTAGGTAATTTGATTATGACCGGATTGACTAGTTCAATTAGACGGCTGTTGTATTTGTGATTTTCATGGGAATTGGTTACAGGTCGGGTGGATATATTTGCTGCATAAATGAGCATTCTAATCCAGAGGTACAAAGATCGATGTGTTCTTTTTCGTACAATTCACAAAATTTTTAATCCGATCAGATTATTTTGAAATTTGTTAGTCTGAATGAGTACTCCGAAACATGAAGATGTGTATTGCGGTTAAAAGTACTGTAAGGAAGTTTTTCGGCCGGGGTACAAATCTCAGTCTACCCAGGGCCTTTCTTTAACAGAAAAATTTATAAAGAAATACCGGGACCTGAATATTTGATTGAGGAAGGCATAATATAGATATAACGAGTTTATGCCTAATTATAATGATCACACGCACATGGTTAAGGACAATATTAACGACATAAAAGGGGATAATATCTGTGAAAGTGGGATTAGGAGAAGTATGACAAGGGCAGCGGGGAAATCGAGAACTGTGCCTTATCGATATACACAAATCCTAGGTTACTAACATGTATTCTGTCCTAAGTATATTTCTCAAGTCAAGTAGGGATTCACCCGGACCTTGACTTGACAAACACAACTCAAATTAGGGACTATTGCCCACGAATCCTTGTCAAGTCAAGTAGGGATTCACCCGGACCTTGACTTAACAAGAATATACTAATTTAAGGACTAAGGTCAGAGACTACTGATCCAGGAATCCCTTTTCAAATCATGTAGGGATTCACCCGGACCTCGATTTAATAAGAAACACCTCGATAGTAAGTCGTTAAACATGGGATCTCACCCCAGTCAACTAGGGTATCACCCGGACATTGGCTGGTGGTGAGTGTCATGTCCCTGACCTAATACATGTAGCGACCTTACGAATTTCTCTTAGAGGATGAGTTAGGGATTTACCCGGACACTCACACTTTAAGAGACGTTCGCTGGACACCGACACACTTGATTAAATAGGTTACACTACCATATTTGTGACTGGAATGTTCCCTACACACTTTGACCTGCAATCATATAAAGTCTGGCTTTTAATAATAATGACACTCAATATATCCGAAACAATTTACTTTATTTATTTATCTTTTCGGTAGAGCACTATTATTAGCCTATCACACACACACTGTGTCATTTGTCTAGCTCCTATCTAGGGTCAAAAGGACACGTGGGCTAAGATAACTATGGATGGACTCACCTGCGACACTCCTGTTGCACACACACTTCACGGTTATCCTTTTCTTTTCTGCAGGACACTCTTGACTCCTTGACTTCCTTGGTTTTATCATTCGCGATCTCAAAAAAACACGTCTGCTCTCTGCGGTGGTCAATCAGTCTCTCTCTCGTGGCTTCCGTTTGATCGCTGCCCTTAGCCTCGTTTTTCCTCTGCTGTCGTTGGGCCCAGCCAATCAAAATTTGCCACGCAGTCGCCAAAATATGTTGACTCGCTCCCTCCCTTTCTGGCAGCCTTCTAGTGGCATTAGCGATCATTGCTAATGTCTCATAAGTCAGCTCACAATATTCGGCAGGTCCCGTTGCATTAGATCGCCGTCAACAACAGCGTCGACACTTAGTTGCGATCGCTGCTGTCGACGGCGAAGCTAAGCAGCAACACCCGCTCTTTGGCACAGTTACCGTTAGCTTTCGTTGCTTATGTATGTGTCCGTGTGTGTTCAACAGTGGTGCGCAGTAGAGATGCTCTATGGGGAACTGGTTCATGGAAGAAAAAATAACAAGTCAGAATATATCTTAAGGGATTATTATTGTTGATATTGAAATGTGGTGGCCGACTTTGTGGCGAATTACAAATTATTGTGTTCGTCACACCCCCCCCTACTTCGGTGTACGAACGACAGATGCAATGGTGATTTGTCGGGCGTTGTTAATATGAATACTGAACAATCCGCCTGCGGTCTCTTGCAGGAACTTGACATTCCCTCGTTGGTAGCGCTTCTCATTGATCAAGTCCACTAGAGTTGTCGGGATCTGCTTTTCCCCGCCCTTAACTCGCCATCCTTCTGGGACGGTCTGCCACTCCATCTCAGTGGTTCCGGATGCCTGTTCATCTGGTAGTCTGGTAGCGGTCAGCGCCGGTGTTTTGGTGGGCTCTGTGGCTAATCCTGGCGATCCAGGAGGGGATATATCCGTGAAGCACGGATAGGTGGTTGAGGGGTTCAGGGACTCTTCCTCTCCGACGGGGTCGTAATGTGTCGGGTGGGCCTCCTTAGATGAATCTCGAGTTGAGGTAGCCGGCGAATTTCTCCTGTTTCCGGGTCCTCATATAGGTCCTGGAATGGGCTTCCGCAGGGAGGACTGTATGATTCTCCGAGAGACTCCCCGATGGATTCCTGGTTCGGGCTAAGGCCTCGCACAGGCGAATAAGTGGGCGAAATGGGTGGATACGGGGGCGTACTCCGTTGGTCCTGGAATTCGGTCCTGGTTTGCTTTGGAGAGGATGGTATCCAGCCACGGTACCCCTCAAAGCGTCCGGCGTCGAAGCAGGACAAGTCGGCCAGTTCCATAGGACGGGCGAGCACCTTGAAGGCTTGTATTGTTGGTCGCTCTGGCGCGTCGACTAGTTGCCAGCAATTGATTGCCTCCACCTCGGTGTCATCGTGGTGAGGTCCAGGGTTTACATTGGTTGGCGGCGTGTGGGCTCCCATCGCGGATGTAGAGGGCTGGTTCAACACTGGGTTGGGCGAGCTTGGCGACGTGGGATTGGTGGTTTCCGCCTCCCATAATGCGGACAATCTCCACGATCTGGAATGGGGGTTTGTTCATGCTGCGACGGGAAAGACATACATTAAATCTTCTGACTTGTTATAACCTGTCTTTTATGATCCTATTACCCCTATCAGTGTGTTTTACAATGCTGGACATAAACCTTATTATTAAAGATATAAATCTGAACTAAAATTAAGGGGGTAGATATATCTCAGCCCGTCTGGGGAACGGGAAAAATGATGGGTTAAACATAAGAGACTTCCCCCAACGGGGAACAGGGACGTTGGGAAGGCATTCCTTCCAACAAGTGGCCCCTGCGAATCAATCTGTCTCATGCTGTGTGGTATCGGTTTCTTCTGGGACTCGTTGATGGCTGGGTTGAGACTTCATGGGAGGTTCCTGCGCCACCTCCATCATCGTCTTCGACCTGTTGACGGGGTTTGAGGTCACCTATGCTAGCTGTGCGTCGTCGTCTACCATGGACTTCTTGTAGTCGGACTATGTTCCTGGAAATAAATCTGATTACTTTGTAGGGTCCGTAGGTGCCAGTTTAGCGGCAAATCCTGCGCATGCTTTGGAGAGGTGGTGTTGCCTTAGTAAGACTTCCTCCCCAAGAATTGGTCGCCAATCGCGATGTCGTAGGTTGTAGTGACGCCTCTGATCTGAAGACGCTTTTTGCATGTTGACTTGGGCTGTCTTAAATATGTCCATCATACGTTGAGTACGATCTTCTGGAGACCATGCCATTGTTCCGAGTCCAGGGGTCACTTCGTCGTACAATGTTCCAGGGGGTCGAGGTTCTCTTCCCAACACCAGAAATGCTGGGGTGAATCCCGTTGAGTCGCACACACTGGAGTTTATGGCTAATGTGAACTCTGGCAGGAGGTGATCCCAAGTGTCTTGTCGCTCTCCGAGGTACTGGGCAATCATGGTCTTCACCGTACGATTAGCGCGCTCCGTGGGGTTTTGACGAGGCGTGTAGGGTGCGGTGAATTGGAGTTCGATTCCCGCTTGACGACAGAAGTCTTTGAATGAACGACTGGTGAACTGCGTGCCGTTATCACACACTAGAGTGCGGGGGATTCCAAAGCGTCCGATAATTCTTTCTCTGAACGCCTTTTCCAGGGCGTTGGTCGTGGCTTTACGAAGTGGTACTAGTTCCACCCATCGGCTGTAAGCATCTAGAAAGACTAACAAGACTGTATTACCTTGCTTTGACCGGGGTAAAGGGCCGACGAAGTCCGTGCAGACTATGTTGAAAGGTTCTTTGATGTGCCGGGTAAACATCTTTCCGCCCGGCTTTGTTTGTTCCACTTTATATTTTTGACATTCCAAGCAGTTGCGAACGTGATGCGACACATCACGGAAGAATCCGGGCCAATAGTACTTTTGGAATACTCTCAATATGGTTTTCCTAATTCCCAAATGTCCTGCTGTCGGTTCGTTGTGGCAGTCCTGCAGAACTCGGTTTCTTGTTTCTTTAGGAACGCAGAGCTTCCATGGAATGGGTTCGTCGTCGTCGGGGTGATGGTTCTTCCTTCGATAGAGATGATTCCCCTCGTAAAGGAAGTCGGAGAACTGGTCTGGCTGTTCTTCTACTTGACGTTTGAGTTTTCTCCACCAAGTACACTGCGGTAGAGCCTCCTGTATGTTGTTTAACACATCCAAAGGTTGGCGGGACAGTCCGTCGGCCAGTTTGCCTCGGCGATACTGGATGTCAAATTCATACTGTTGTAACTCGAGTGCCCAGCGAGCGATGCGACCAGTAGGATTATCGATGGAGTTAAGCCATTTGAGAGCTTGATGGTCCGTGATTACCTCAAATCGATATCCTTCCAGGTAGCAGCGCATTTTACGTATTGCCCACACGATGGCAAGACACTCTTTCTCGGTTGCAGAGTAGTTTTCCTCTGGTGACAGTAGACGTCGGCTGGCATAAGCTATCACTCGCTCCGTACCCTCTTGACATTGGGTCAACACTGCGCCTAATCCGTAGTCGCTGGCATCAGTCTGTAAGGAGAACTTCTCATTGAAGTCGGGGCTTGCTAGTATCGGTGCGGAAGTCAATCGAGATTTTAGCTGGTCGAAAGCCCGTTGTTGTTCGATATCCCACTTCCACTTGGTATTCTTCTTTAATAACGCGGTGATCGGTTGTACAATGCTTGAGAATTCTGGAACGAATCTGCGGTACCAGGAAGCAATGCCTAAGCAACGTCGGAGTTGTCATATATTACTTGGTGGGGCCAATTCACGGACTGCTGCTACCTTCTCAGGGTCGGTGTGTATACCCAGCTCGCTGATCACGTGTGCAAGAAACTTTATTCTTCGTTTGAAGAATCTGCACTTTGCCTGGTTGATGCGTAGATTAGCTTCCCGCAGCCGTCGAAAGACCTCTTGTAGATTGGTCATATGTTCTTCAAGCGTCTTCCCTACGACGATTATTTCGTCTAAGTAAGCGAAAGCGGCAGGTTCCATTTCTGGGCCAATCACACTATCTAGTGCTCGCTGAAAGGTAGCGGCAGCGGAATGTAGTCCAAAAGGCATTACTTTCCACTGAAATAGTCCCCGGCCCGGAACTGTAAATGCGGTACATTCGCGACTCGCCTTAGACAATGGTATTTGCCAATAACCACTTTTGAGATCCAATGTAGAGATGTATTTGGCATGACGAAGCTTCTCCAGTATGTGGTTGATGCGAGGAAGGGGGTAGGCGTCTCTTATGGATTGGGCGTTCAGTTGTCTGAAATCAATACACATACGCATCTCTCCAGTTTTCTTGCCCACTAGCAATATTGGTGCGCTGTGAGGACTTTTCGAAGGCTCGATGCGGACTTCAAGGAGTAACTGGTCCACAGTGTCGTTGATGGTCTTCTGCTGCGCTGGATTCCGGGGGTAATACCGTTGTTTAATGGGACGATCGTCTGTCATGTTGATAACATGCTCTGCAATGTGAGACACACCTTTTAGCAAGTCGAACCTTGGCAATTCCCGCCGCAAGAATTCTTCAGCAGCTGGGTGCATCGTGAGGTCGTCATTCTGGGTACCGTGTGGTAAGGGCTGAGTCCCGTCAGAGGTTTCAGATAACTCGCTTGCCTTGATAACTGAAGTTGCCGATGTTAACAACCCTAACTTGGCGGGGTTTGCTTTTGAAATTCCTGTCTCTTGCTTCCGAAAAGAATTATTTAGTACAGCCTTTTCCACCGGGTGAGGTAAGACTGTGCTTCTCGTGCACTTTGTCGTTGGGTTCGCTTTCTGTTGGGACGGTTCTTGGTCACTGGGGACTATAGTCGATCGAAAATCATCTGAGCATAGCGTTGGTGCGATTACGTAGGGCTTGGTACTAAGGCTTCTGATAGTAGCAGCTTGATTGAGGGTTCCGCTCGATGATTCCGGTGTTGTTTCCAGTCGTAGGTGATCCTTGCCGCAATGTATCGTCATCATCGGGATCCGTCAGCTAGGTTAATTGCAGTGCACATTTGTATTCAGTCTTCAGAAGTTCCCACTTGTTGCGCCAAAGACCTGCTGATGAAGCTCCTTGTAGCTCGTGTCTCGAGAGTTGCGCTGATTTCTCGTCCTTTAATCTTCACTAGCGCTATGAGACGACCTTTGTTCCCCGTTCAAACGAGCGCGCTCGGCGTTTCCCGACCGTCGACAGCAGGCTATGGTGCGAACACCGCGCTTCCCACAATCCCAGCAGAGAATTCTCTGCCGGTTCCGACACTGTCTTGAAAAGTGTCCAGATTCGCCACAATTCCTGCAGGCCCGTTGTGTATCTACTGGTGCTTATGACAGTTAGTAAATGTTGGGGTAGCTCGGTTGGACGTTTCTCTGTGAAGTGGAGGATTTTAAAAAGCCTGGCGAATTTTCGCTTCTAATGGTTTCGTAGTTGACAATCAAACGGGTCAGTTCCGTTAAATCTTGGAAATCCCTTCTTCGAGTATATAACTGGTACTCTGGATGCAGATTGTCATAAATGCGTTCCAACTCTTGCTGGGTAGAGTAGTTGGCTCTTCTCATCATAAGTCGCAGGTCCACCAGGTATTGTTTGAAAGGTTCTCCAGGACGTTGTCTACGGGTGCAAATGGAATCTTCTAATTTTTCGAAGTACCGAGGGGCAAGAAGAATTCCAAAAATCCTCGTTTAAAGACTGCCCAAGATCTAACAGATCCGTTGATTGCCACCATCCTTCTGCGCGTCCGGAGAATAGAATAGACATCATCCTTGGTAATACTTCCGGGTTGATATGATAAGTATCTGCACGAGTTTCCACTTTCTTAAAAAAATAGAGAGGATCTGCCGAGCCATCGAAGGTAATACCCCATTTGGATACCTTCTCCGCTCTACTGGAGTGATTAGTGTTGTCGGCAATTCGTTGAGGCGGAGCGTCCGTTGCCGACGATCGAAGGGTCTGGGGTACCTCGAGTGCTACTTTAGTGTAGCTTGAAGGTAAAGCTGGGATGGGTAAGCTTCCTCCTTCACTATCCTGAGTCCTGGATGCCTCCGACTCTGTTAAGTACTTCGATGGTGATATATATCGTAAGCGTGGCTTGATGTCTAAGACTTTGTCGCTGGTCGCTGCTAGCCCGTCCTGAGCCTCTAATTCAGCTAGACGTGATGAGACCTCGGGTTTATGATCTCCTCTAGAGGCAAAGCTGGAAAACCGACTGCGCATTTCTTCGACCGTACCACCAGGGCTTAATCCAAATTCGTCAAAAAAAGTTTCTAACTCGGCTTTGCGTCGATAAGAGATCCATTTTACTCCCATATTTGTGGAATTGCTAGAGTAAACGCGGCTGGAATCTAAAGGTTAATTGAAAGGACAGTAAAGACTCTGAAGGTCTAATGGATTTGACAATAGGATTTCACTGCTGCACCTATATAATTTTAGATGGCACTGCTGTACACAGTTGTTGTCTTGGTTCACTGCTGCGAGAGTTTACGGTTGGTTCGTATCCACTGCTTGGCTGGGAATATCGATGGTGGTTCTAGATGGACTTACTCCTGATTGATTTCTCCTGCTGGGCTTCAATTATGTGACTACGAATACCCGCCTCGATCGCGCTATATCGTAGTTGATTTTTTATTAGTCCTGGTCCACTGCTGTGGTTGGCATGCTCTGCCTAGTCCTGTTTCACTGCTGGCTGATGTTCACTACTATGTTTAGGATATTCTGCCTAGTCCTGGTGGACTGCTGGTTGATGTTCACTGCTGGGCTGGGCCCCTTAAAGTAGACCCCTGGATCCTGATTCACTGTTGATATCCTGTGAGATGTTCAAAGCTTGGTTGCTTAGGGTAGACTCTTGAATCCTGATCCACTGTTGGTATTCTGTGCCATGTTCACAGCTTGGTTGCGTAGGATAGACTCTTGAATCCTGATTCACTGTTGGTATCCTGTGCGATGTTCATAGCTTGGTTGCGTAGGATTTACTCCTGTATCCTGGTTCGCTGTTGATATCCTGTTTGAAGTTCACTGCTTGGCTGCTCAGAATTGACTGTCGAATCCTGATTCACTGTTGCTATCCTGTGTGATGTTTACTGTTGTTATCCTGCGCGATGTTCACTGATGTTATCCTGCGCGATGTTCACTGCTTGGTTGCTCAGACTTGATTCATTAATCCAATCCTGATTCACTGTTAATATCCTGGGCGATGTTCCCTGTTGTCATCCTGCGCGATGTTCACTGTTGTTATCCTGCGCGATGTTCACTGCTTCGTGGCTCAAACTTGATTGTCGAATCCTGATTCATTTTTGGTATCCTGGGCGATGTTCCCTGTTGTTATCCTGCGCGATGTTCACTGTTGTTATCCTGCGCGATGTTCACTGCTTGGTGGCTCAAACTTGATTCATTAATCCTGATTCACTGTTGCTATCCTGTGAGATGTACAACGTTTGGTTGCTCGAACTTGATTGTCTTCCTTACTGCTGGATTCCAACTTTTATTCAAAATGAGCCGGCCTTGCTCTGCCGCCGGTGGACTATCTGCTGCGTTAGTTTGCGGTTCTTTTTCTTAGTATCACCGCCAATACTTCTCTGCGACTGCGAATGGCGTTAAGAATGAAGCTAAGTTCGTCGACTAATAGTAATCGAACACGTGACCAATTTTGACATAAGCTGCGAAGCAGTGTGTCAGAAAAACCTAGCACTACTATGCTCTACCGTTCTTCTGCTACCGCTGTGTATATTTCTTTTTGAACTATGTACACGGGACTGTACTTCATTGCCGGCAACTGTACCCGCAATCGAATTTGGAGTGCGATCCCGCAATACAACAGACGCTAGGCTGAAGTACTGTACATGAACTAAACTGACGAAAAATTCCACTCAGTATTATGATATGTGTGTATAACTTGGTTTTATAATTTAAATGTTTTCCCGGTATATTTCGGGTGATACTTTCGAGTTTCGATACTGTAAAATATCTGTCGAGGATTCTACCGTCTACTCTACCGAGACTCTGCTGGGGTGATTAGCTCTGTCGATGATTCTGTAGGTGGTTCTATCGTTGACTTTTCTAACCTAAATTTCTGTCGAAGATTCTACCGTTTACTCTATCGGGACTCTGCTGGGGTGATTAGCTCTGTCGATGATTCTGTAGGTGGTTCTATCATTGACTTTTCTAACCTAAATTTCTGTCGAAGATTCTACCGTTTACTCTATAGGGACTCTGCTGGGGTGATTAGCTCTGTCGATGATTCTGTAGGTGGTTCTATCGTTGACATGATCGTTGGCAGGACTTTTATGTATATACCTATTTATTTTTTTTTATATATATGGTAGAAGGAAAAGACACAACATACACACTGGAACCATCTGAACGTGATCAATATTATAGTGGGGCTTTATTTCATGTAGGTGAAATCCTCAAGTTCTTAAAACCAAAATATTTTGAGCTAAGAAAAATTTTCAAATCTCGTGTAGGGCAGGGTCGCCATCTGTAAGGCAGTTTTTTTTTGGCCGGGGTACAAATCTCAGTCTACCCAGGGCCTTTCTTTAACAGAAAAATTTATAAAGAAATACCGGGACCTGAATATTTGATTGAGGAAGGCATAATATGGGTATGATGATTCTATGCCTAATTATAATGATCACTCACATGGTTAAGGACAATATTAACAACATAAAGGGGAATAATATTTACGAAAGTGGGATTGGGAAAGGTAGTATAACGGCAGCAGGGGAGTCTGGAACTGCACCTTATCGATATACACAAATCCTAGGTTACTAACATGTATTCTATCCTAAGTATATATCTCAAGTCAAGTAGGGATTCACCCGGACCTTGACTTAACAAGAATATACTAATTTAAGGACTAAGGTCAGAGACTACTGATCCAGGAATCCCTTTTCAAATCAAGTAGGGATTCACCCGGACCTCGATTTAATAAGAAACACCTCGATAGTAAGTCGTTAAACATGGGATCTCACCCCAGTCAAC
Source organism: Drosophila emarginata (assembly GCA_037075365.1). NCBI lineage: Eukaryota > Metazoa > Arthropoda > Insecta > Diptera > Drosophilidae > Drosophila > Drosophila emarginata. The sequence goes on from JBAMCD010000291.1 coordinate 1,067,416, forward strand.
TAGGGTATCACCCGGACATTGGCTGGTGGTGAGTGTCATGTCCCTGACCTAATACATGTAGCGACCTTACGAATTTCTCTTAGAGGATGAGTTAGGGATTTACCCGGAGTGGTGAGTGTCATGTCCCTGACCTAATACATGTAGCGACCTTACGAATTTCTCTTAGAGGATGAGTTAGGGATTTACCCGGACACTCACACTTTAAGAGACGTTCGCTGGACACCGACACACTTGATTAAATAGTCAGTACCATATTTGTGACTGGAATGTTCCCTACACACTTTGACCTGCAATCATATAAAGTCTGGCTTTTAATAATAATGACACTCAATATATCCGAAACAATTTACTTTATTTATTTATCTTTTCGGTAGAGCACTATTATTAGCCTATCACACACACACTGTGTCATTTGTCTAGCTCCTATCTAGGGTCAAAAGGACACGTGGGCTAAGATAACTATGGATGGACTCACCTGCGACACTCCTGTTGCACACACACTTCACGGTTATCCTTTTCTTTTCTGCAGGACACTCTTGACTCCTTGACTTCCTTGGTTTTATCATTCGCGATCTCAAAAAAACACGTCTGCTCTCTGCGGTGGTCAATCAGTCTCTCTCTCGTGGCTTCCGTTTGATCGCTGCCCTTAGCCTCGTTTTTCCTCTGCTGTCGTTGGGCCCAGCCGATCAAAATTTGCCACGCAGTCGCCAAAATATGTTGACTCGCTTCCTCCCTTTCTGGCAGCCTTCTAGTTGCATTAGCGATCATTGCTAATGTCTCATAAGTCAGCTCTCAATATTCGGTAGGAACTGGTTCATGGAAGAAAAAATAACAAGTCAGAATATATCTTAAGGGATTATTATTGTTGATATTGAAATGTGGTGGCCGACTTTGTGGCGAATTACAAATTATTGTGTTCGTCACAGTACTGTGACTGCTCAGACGACAGTTCAGCTAGTAGACGTGCTTGGCGCTCTAGTCACCAGTAGCAATGAAACAAATACTGAGTGTATTGGAGCAGTCAGCAATATAATGCAGTTGCTTGTTAGTATTGTTCTGCCATTATATTTTGAGTTAAGTGTTTGATACGGTTCTTGATTGGGATAGAAGCTCCGGTGTCAGCCTTCCCATCAGGGTCATTTGTTGTATAGAACACTTATTTTGGTATTTTGAAATTGTTTTTATTTGTAAGCTGAGATTTCGATAACAGCATCACATCAATATCATTTGAATCCAGAAACATAAAGAGTTCTTCTGCATGCTTGAAAATGTGAGATCAAAAAGATTTCTATTTTGTTTGTCCGAAGCCAATGCATACTGGTTTGAGGCTTGAGAACGACTTCGTATGGCCGAACTCTTGGCAGTTGGTGCACTGTAAGAGATTCTCGTCTACGGTAATGCTGAAACTGAAGACTCCGTCCATCGGGATGTAGCTCCACTTTAAAGAAAGGCTGTTAAATATATTTGAGTTGGACTTAATGTCAAAGCCTCTGCCACAAAGTTGTTTTTTTAATAACAACTACCTTTGGCATAAGTGATGTAGAGTTTGCCTTGCGGATATAAAATGGCGACGGTTTAACTCCAGATAATTTAATCTGCATTATTACATATTTCTTGTCTGATTTTCCAGTAATTGGAATCTACCTGGATATTGCCTCTTTTTTCGTTCTGCGGACTAAACTTTCGCTTGTTTATATTGTTGTATCTATCCATACCAGCCTGGAAAGATGAACTCGAATTCATCTTCACTGGCTGAGCATATTTTGTTGTGGTAGTCGGATCGGAGCTAGTGCAGATGTTGTAGTAGCAGTAGCTGAGGTTGTTATTATGAGCTAGCAGACGATGGAAGTCGGTATGCTGAAGTGCATTGGATGCTCCATGGCACGATCCACGATCCTCTTTGGTCCTTACTAATGGCAGAGCCGGATTTCAGGAGACGGGGTACGACACCACAAATTTGTATTGTGCACTAATGAAAATGAGGAAACTAGTTTAGTATATTTGTGGTTTCAATAGGTCTGTTTATTGGTATGTAATTTCGTTAGGGTGATGGCAGCTTTATTATGATTATGGAATGGTGGGCGGATCGGTTTAGGAAGCCGTATGCTGTTTATTCCTATGGGTAATTAAAGGAATGATTGTTGCGTGCCCTAACTGTTGCCGGGAATATTCCAGGTCTTGCCTATCTAACCTGATATACTGCTACTCTCCTAATACTTGCTAGAACTACTCCTAGTCTCTCCCCACTGTGCCAGGAATACTCCGGGTCTTTCCCAACTGTGCTTGGAATACTGCTTGTCTTCTCTGCCTGTGCCAGGAATACGCCGGGTCTTCCTCAACTGTGCTAGAAAACTCCTAGTCTTCACTACTTTTGCTTTAAACACTTTTATTTGCCTAACAAGAATATGCCAGGATATGTATCCTGTTTGCCAGTAATTGTCGATGTATTGGTCCTTAACTTGGGTATGGGTATCTTCACTCGTACACTGCTTCGCTTGAATATGAACTTTACTTGTATAATACTTCGCTTACTAGATGTTCTTATGGTCTCGTATTTATGGGCATCTTGACCCAATCAGGATGCGTGGTGAGATGCTGCGCCGCAGCCAGTAAATTTCCATCCACTTGTGCCATTCCTCCAAAACTTTCCATCGCTTCCTTCTTTGCGTCGACTTTCTTTGCCGACCCCGCAGCAAAGCCTACAGCTATGCATGGTGAAATCGCCTTTTGGGAGCCGCAGCTTTCTAAATCGCTGGGCGCCCAGCCGCTATCGTCAACGGCCTTTCTTTCTCCCACAAGATCACTTTCCAGGTCACCCACACATGCATACGCACATATCGGTACGCGTGCCCTTCGGACTTTCGCTCGCTCTCTGGCTGCCACCACCCTTGCTCTTAATTACTAACAACATCTCCTAAAATTGCCTATTACTAGATTAAACAATATATGTATATAATTAATTATCACCTTGCTTTTCCCCAAGTGAACCCTATATTAATAAGAACCCCCTCACCTAAATATAATAATAATACAATTGTGACGAACCCAATAAATTGTACCTCCCCACAAAATCGGCCACAATATTTAAACAATAATAATAATAATCCCTTACTCTATATTCTGACTTGTTATATCTTTTATGAACCAGTTCCACATAGAGCATCTCTACTGCGCACCACTGTTGAGCACACGCGCACATACTCACATACATAAGCAACGAAAGCTAACGGTAATTGTGCCAAAGAACTGGCGTTGCTGCTTAGCTTCGCCGTCGGCAGCAGCGTTCGCACCCAAGTGTCGACGCTGTTGTTGACGTCGATCTAAGGCAACGGGACTTGACGAATATTCAGTGCTGACTTATAAGACATTAGCGATGACTACTAATGCAACTAGGAGGCTACCAGAAAGGGAGCGTGTCAACGTATTTTGGCGACACGTGGCGTGACATGAACTGCTGTGTGACAAGTTTTGTTTGGCTGAGCCCAACGTGGTCAGAGGAAAACGAGGTTAAGGGCAGCGATCAAATAGAAGCCCAAAAGGAGAAACTGATTGAGGATCGTAAGTGAAACGGAAAGTGAGCAAGACAAAGAATCGGAAAAGTATCCTGCAGGAGCAAGGAAGAATTGTGAAGTGCGTGTGTACAACAGGAGTGTCGCAGGTGAGTCTGACCAGTAGTTAATTGGTCCCATATGTCCTTTTGACCCCAGATAGGAGCTATACAAATGACCCAGTGTGCGTGATAGGCTAATAATAATGCTCTACCGAAAATATAAGTGAATAAAGTAAATTGTTTCGGATACAATGAGTGTCATTATTAATAGCCAGATCTTATATGACTGTAGGTCAACATTGTTAAGGGAACATTCAGGTAACAAACATGGTAATGTAGCCTGTAACCAAGTGTGTTTGTGTCCAGTGTATGTTTCTTAGAGTATGACTGTCCGGGTGAATTCCTAACTCATTCTCTAAGAGAAATTTGTAAGGTTGCTATATGTATTGGGTCAGAGACATTACACTCACCACCAGCCCACGTCCGGGTGATACCCTAGTTGACTCGGGTAAGATTCTGTGTTTAACGACTTACTATCGAGGTATTTCTTGTTAAATCAAGGTCCGGGTGAATTCCTACCTGTCTTGATATGGATTCGTGGGGCAATAGTCCCTGGTTTGAGGTGTGTTTTTTAAGTCAAGGTCCGGGTGAATCCCTACTTGGCTTGATAAGTATACTTGGGACATAATACATAGTAGTAGAATAGGTTTTGTGTATATCGATAAGGCACAGTTCCAGATTCCCCTGCTGGCCTTATCCTACCTTTCCCAATCCCACTTTTATATATATTATTCCCCTTTATGTCGCCAATATTCTCCTTAACCACGTGTGCGTGATCATTATAATCAATCAATATTCAGGTCCCGATATTTCTTTAAAAATTGTTCTGTTAAAGAAAGGCCCTGGGTAGACTGAGGTTTGTACCCCGGCCGAAAAACTTCCTTACAGGAGATTTGAAAATTTTTCTTAGCTCAAAATATTTTTGTTTTAAGAACTTGAGGATTTCACCTACGTGGAGTAAAGCCCCCCCCCCCCCCCCCATACAATTGGTCACGTTCAGATGGTGTCAGTGTATATGTTGTGTGCTTCCCGTCTACCATGTATAAAAAAAAAAAATATATATATATATAAAAGTCCTGCCCACGATCGCGTCAACGATAGAACCACCTACAGAATCATCGACAGAGCTGATCACCACAGCAGAGTCTTGAAAGAGTGAACGGTAGAAACTTCGACAGATATTTTACAGTAGCAAAACTCGAAAGTATCACCCGAAATATACCTGGAAAGCATTTCAATTATAAAACCAAGTTATACACACATCATAATCCTGAGTGGAATTTTCCGTCAGTGTAGTTCATGTACAGTATTTCGGCCTAGAGTTTATAGTATAGCGGGATTCCACTGCAAATTTGATTGCGGGTACAGTTGCCGGCAATGAAGTACATAATTCAGAAAGAAATATATACAGCAGTAGTGCTGCTAGCAATAATGCCAACGGTACTATCAGAAGAACGATAGAGCATAGTAGTGATAGCTTTCTCTTACACACTGGTGCGCAGCTTATGTCAAAATCGGTCACGTGGGCGATTACTATTGGTCGACGAACTTAGCTTCATTCTTAACGCCATTCCCATGCGCAGAGAAGTAAGACGGTGGTAATAAGAAAAAGAACCGTAAACTAACGCAGCGGATAGTCCACCGGCGGCAGAGCAAGGCCGGCTCATCACGAATCAATTCTGAGCAGCCAAGCAGTGAACATTGCGCAGGATACCAACAGTGGATCAGGATTAGGAGTCAATTCTGAGCAGCCAAGCTGTGAACATCGCACAGGATATCAACAGTGAACCAGGATGCAGGAGTACATTCTAAGCAGCCAAGCAGTGAACATCGCGCAGGATAGCAACAGTAGATCAGGATTCAAGAGTCTACCCTAAGCAACCAATCTGTGAACATCGCGCAGGATAGCAACAGTAGATCAGGATTCAAGACTCTACTCTGAGCAACCAAGCTTTGAACATCTCGCAGTATACCAACAGTGAATCAGGATCCAGGGGTCTACTCTAAGCAGCCCAGCCCAGCAGTGATCATCAACCTGCAGTGATCCAGGACTAAGCAGGATATGCCAAACACAGCAGTGAACTAGGACTAAGCTAGACATTATAAGCCCAGTAGTGAACATCAGCCAGCAGTGAAACCGGACTAGGCAGGGCATGCCAAGCACAGCAGTGAACCAGGACTTTGCAGGACCGGCCAACCACAACAGTGAACCAGGACTAATAAAAAATATATAAACTACGATATAGCTCGATTAAGGAGGATATTCGTAGTTATACAATTGAAGCCCAGCAGGAGAAATCAATCAGGAGTAAGTCCATCTAGAACCACCATCGATATTCCCAGCCAAGCAGTGGATACGAACCAACCGTAAACTCTTGCAGCAGTGAACCAAGACAACAACTGTGTACAGCAGTGCCATCTAAAATTATATAGGTGCAGCAGTGAAATCCTATTGTCAAATACATTAGACCTTCAGAGTCTTTACTGTCCTTTCAATTAACCTTTAGATTCCAGCCGCGTTTACTCTAGCAATTCCACAAATATGGGAGTAAAATGGATCTCTTATCGACGCAAAGCCGAGTTAGAAACTTTTTTTGACGAATTTGGATTAAGCCCTGGTGGTACGGTCGAAGAAATGCGCAGTCGGTTTTCCAGCTTTGCCTCTAGAGGAGATCATAAACCCGAGGTCTCATCACGTCTAGCTGAATTAGAGGCTCAGGACGGGCTAGCAGCGACCAGCGACAAAGTCTTAGACATCAAGCCACGCTTACGATATATATCACCATCGAAGTACTTAACAGAGTCGGAGGCATCCAGGACTCAGGATAGTGAAGGAAGAAGTTTACTCGTCCCAGGTTTACCTTCAGACAATCCTAAAGTAACACTCGAGGTACCACAGAGGCTACGATCGCCGGCAACGGATTCGCTACCCCAACGAATTGCCGATAACACTAATCACTCTATTATAGCGGAGAAAGTAACCAAATGGGGTATTACCTTCGATGGCTCGGCAGACCCCCTCTATTCTTTAAGAGAAAGTGGAGACTCGTGCTGACACTTATCATATCCATCCAGAAGTACTACCAAGGATGATGTCTATTCTATTCTCTGGGCGCGCAGAAGGATGGTGGCAATCAACGGATCTATTAGATGCCTCTTGGGCAGCCTTTAAACGAGGATTTCTAAAATTTTTCTTAGCCCCCCCGGTACTTCGAAAAATTAGAAGATTCCATTTGCACCCGTAGACAACGTCCTGCAGAACCTTTCAAACAATACCTGGTGGACCTGCGACTTATGATGAGAAGAGCCAACTACTCTACCCAGCAAGAGCTGGAACGCATTTATGACAACCTGCATCCAAAGTACCAGTTATATACTCGACGAAGGGATTTCCAAGATTTAACGGAACTGACCCGTTTGATTGTTAACTACGTAACAATTAGAAGCGAAAACTCACCAGACTTTTTAAAATCCTCCACCTCACAGAGCAACGTCCAACCTAGCTATCCCAAAATTCACTAACTGTCGGAAACACAAGTTATCTACTGGTGCCAACGGGCCTGCAGGAATTGTGGCGAATCTGGTCACTTTTCGAGACAGTGCCAAAACCAGCAGAGACTTTTCCGCTGGGAATGCGGAAAACGCGATGTTCGTACCATAGCCTGCTGTCGACGATCGGGAAACGCCGAGCGCGCTCGTTTGAAGTGAAGATTATAGGACGGGAGCAACTTTCGATACAGGAGCAACAAGGAGCTTCATCAGCGGGTCTTTAGCGCAACAAGTGGGATCTTCTGGAGACTGGAAACAAGTATGCACTGCAATTAACCTAGCTGACGAATCCCGTAAGGAAATCACTCAAACTATAGAAACAGAGATCTGGTTGGGTTCGCAGATGGTAAAGATACCTTTGCTGATTCTACCCGACATCATGGATCACCTTATACTGGGCACGGATTTCTTACCGAACATGCGAACCAGGATACATTGCGGCAAGGATCACCTACGACAGCCGGTAAATTGTTCAGCGTACACATTAATAACGCCCGACAGGTCACTATCGCCTGTGTCGTTCGCACCCCGAAGTAGAGGGGGGGTGTGACGAACCCAATAATTTGTAATTCGCCACAAAGTCGGCCACCACATTTTGACCGTAATAATAATAATTCATTAATATATATTCTGACTTGTTATTTTATTTGAACCAGTTCCCCATAGAGCATCTCTACTGGGCACCACTGTTGAGCACACGCGCACATACTCACATACATAAGCAACGAAAGCTAACGGTAATTGTGCCAAAGAACTGGCGTTGCTGCTTAGCTTCGCCGTCGACAGCAGCGTTCGCACCCAAGTGTCGACGCTGTTGTTGACGTCGATCTAAGGCAACGGGACTTGACGAATATTCAGTGCTGACTTATAAGACATTAGCGATGACTACTAATGCAACTAGGAGGCTACCAGAAAGGGAGCGTGTCAACGTATTTTGGCGACACGTGGCGTGACATGAACTGCTGTGTGACAAGTTTTGTTTGGCTGAGCCCAACGTGGTCAGAGGAAAACGAGGTTAAGGGCAGCGATCAAATAGAAGCCCAAAAGGAGAAACTGATTGAGGATCGTAAGTGAAACGGAAAGTGAGCAAGACAAAGAATCGGAAAAGTATCCTGCAGGAGCAAGGAAGAATTGTGAAGTGCGTGTGTACAACAGGAGTGTCGCAGGTGAGTCTGACCAGTAGTTAATTGGTCCCATATGTCCTTTTGACCCCAGATAGGAGCTATACAAATGACCCAGTGTGCGTGATAGGCTAATAATAATGCTCTACCGAAAATATAAGTGAATAAAGTAAATTGTTTCGGATACAATGAGTGTCATTATTAATAGCCAGATCTTATATGACTGTAGGTCAACATTGTTAAGGGAACATTCAGGTAACAAACATGGTAATGTAGGACTTGTGTATATCGATAAGGCACAGTTCCAGACTCCCCTGCTGGCCTTATCCTATCTTTCCCAATCCCACTTTTGTATATATTTCTCTGGACGTTGACGCGTACTATGCGCAGTACGCTCAAGTGGCCCATGCGACACCAGGACAATGCCTGTTACGCGCGAACCCTATCGGACAGCATTCAAAAACGAAGTCGCGTGGACAACAGACAATTAATACATACCTAAAGTTAAAACTTAATAATTAAAACTAACTACGAGCTAGATAGCTAAGGATAGAAATCTTTGAAGTAGGAATAGAGGCCTCTGATCCGATTAAGTGATAAAGGCGATTATAATCGGAACAAAGGACACGGAAAGGTTCATGTAAAGTATAGTTTGAAATGCAACTTGTTAAAGTTAATGGTACATAATTTCTAGTTAGTCTACAAGGTACAGATAGATTGACCTGTTTTAATAAATTAGGAGAGTCTATTTGCCCATTAAGAAGCTTGTGTATAAACAAAGTAACAAGCATTACTCTACGATTCAGTAAAGAAGGAAGATTGATTAGAAGAAGTCTACTAGAATACGATGGCAAGTTAACATTGCAATCCCAGTTTAAACCACGAAGAGCAAAAATCAAAAATTGCTTTCGAACGGATTCAATTCTAATTTGGTGTGATTCATATTGAGGTGATTAAACGCCGTACTCCAGAATAGGACGGACCAGTGAAATAAAAAGGGTTTTGGTTGTGTAAGGATCGTCGAATTCCTTCGACCATCGCTTGACGAAACCAAGAACACTCATGGCTTTGCTAACTAAAGTAGAAATATGACGAGTGAAACTTAATTTATGGTCCATGAGTACACCCAAATCACTCATCTCATTTAAACGTTCAAGTGGAGTATTATTAAGGTAACAAGTTTCCAGTTGAAAGGAATATCTATTAAACGACATGACATTACACTTTTAAATATTAAGGTTTAATAAGTTAATTTCACACCAAGTCAGGAGGTAATTAAGATCGGCTTGAAGCAGACGCGGGGAACCTGAATCTTCGAAACTAAGGAAAAGTTTAACATCGTAAGCGTACATAAGCACACGAGAGTGAATTACGTCGGAAGGAAGGCTACACTGTGGAGCCCCCGAAGTTACTTTGATGGTCTTAGATAGTGAGGATTTAAATAGGACCTTTTGTGTACGGTCAGTCAAATATTGCAGTATCCAGGTGATCAGAAGGCATGGAAGGCCAATTTCGTTCAGCTTGTACAAAAGCAGTTTATGATTTACAGAATCAAGGGCCTTACTGAAGTCGGTATAAATGACATTAGTTTGCGATTTATTCCTGAATCCTTCGATAGATAAAGAAGAAAACTCTAAAAGGTTAGTGGTAGTAGATCTGCGATTCATGAACCCATGTTGGGTAGATGAAGTACAGAACTACAGAAATGCTGCAAATCAGAAGTTATAATTTTCTCAAACGCCTTCGGTATAGCGGACAATATAGAAATACCCCTATAATTTGATGCTACGGACTCGTTACCTTTTTTATGGAGAGGAATAATAAAAGATTCCTTCCAAATAGGTGGGAAAGTAGAAGTTTTAACGGACAAAGTAAATAATTTAAAAATTGGGTTACTCAAAGTGTCAGCACAAAACCTGACTACACAACCAGGTATCCCATCTGGTCCTAGTGAGTGCACAGGTTTTACTGAAGTAAGCACGCTTAGGAGCGAACTTTCATCGATCACAGGATTGAAGATACAATTAGACCTATTCAACTGATAAGGATTCGAAGAGTTAGCGTGATACTCCTTGGAGGAATAAGTTGTATTGAAAAAATCAGAAATCATATCGGCAATGACCTGATCATCGGTAGCTTTTCTTTTCAAAACATAGGTAAGACGGATGCAGTGATGCCTTGCTTTTGGCAATGACGAAGTTATAAAACCGCTTAGGATCACAGCAAAACTGAAGTTTACAGCATCTTAAGTAATCCTTATAACATTGTGTATTAAGCACTGAAAAATTTGATCGAGCAACTACATAAAGAGAAAGATCGGACAGTTGCCGGATTTTTTATACTTTTTATAATATCTAGATTTTACATTCTTTAAATTAGATAACTCACGTGAAAACCATGGCGGCTTGTCAGTTGACACATGGGTGACACGTGGGACACAAGCATCAAAAAGTAAAAACATAGTATTATAAAATGAAATAGCAGCGTCTAAATCTTTGCAAGAATACAGATAAGACCAATCTGTAGCAAGAATAAGCTCATTGAGCTTCAAAAAGTTAGTTTTACGAAAGCAACGGGTGCAAGATGTCGACTTGGTAATCGGCAATCGAAAAGGCAGGTTTATGGGTAAGTCCAAAGTTTGATAGAAATTGTCATCGGGGACAACTAAAGGACCAATTCTCGAAACAGAGCAGTCGGAAGAATCTAATATAAATATAAGATCTAGTAATCTACCATTTCTATTATGCACAGGGTTAACCTTGGTTAAGGATAACTCAAGAAGACCATCAATAAAGCAGTGTGAGGAGGAAGGCACCAGCATGGAAGACTCATCTGATGGATACCAAGAAATGTCAGGCAAATTAAAGTCCCCAATGTCAAGAGTTGCTGTGAAGGTTACTAATTCAGAGGGAAGGGCTGAGTTGACAGCAATTAAAACTCCGCCTCAATTTCTGAATGTACGATCGTATCTATAAGTAGAAAATGTTGTGGGAAAACGGATGCATCAGATATGTCTGGCTTTAGCCACGTTTCAGGATAGACTATCTACATAGAGTTTAGGAAGTTTTTAGTCCTCTAACATTCTGATAGGCCAGAGCAATTGACGAAATTAACCCGCCAGTGGGTACTGACGCGCCTGAAGGTAAGGAGGGATTGGTGCGGAAGGCAAGCGAATCGGAAGCCGATTTTTCCTCTTCTTAGCTATATACTCCATTACTCCTTTACTATTAGGTCAAAAAGATTAGGCGGAACACTAAGTTTAAGATAAAATTTAATGATAGCTTTGATTAAATGTTTAAGAACAAATAAAATTTAGCGGTTGTCGAATATACTTTTCATGCAACTTGATCGATAATTATAGAAGCTCAAAAGAAGTTTTTAACCGCAGGTAAAATAATGCAAATAATTAAAAGCGAGAGCGCAAAAAAAACACGATCGACTTCGATGAAGTGATTAACTTAATTATTCCCCTTTATGTCGCTAATATTCTCCTTAACCATGTGTGCGTGATCATTATAATAAAGCATAAAATCATAATATCCTTATTATGCCTTCCTCAATCAAATATTCAGTTCCCGGTATTTCTTCATAAATTGTTCTGTTAAAGAAAGGCCCTGGGTAGACCGAGATTTGTACCCCGGCCGAAAAACTTCCTTACACAATAAAATAATAATAATTCCATAATACAATAATAATAAACCAGTAATAAAATAATACCAAAATAATAATAATCAGATATATTCTAACCATATAATACATTCATGTTGTAAATTCCACAGTTTGAATTTAAGTTATACTCCCGCCGCCAACTGATCAACGCCCAATGCTTCTCAAACCCAACCGATCATATGTTGGTTCCAAGTGATTTGATTACGATCGTATGGTAATGCTCGCTTGACGATTGGCATTTCCAGCCTGATGATTTAAGCATGAACGGGTTTGACACCCAGCCCAAATGTTCGTTTGCATATTCGCACCATACCATTATGTTCGTTTATATGTTTGTATCAAACCAATATATTCGTTTATATGTTTGATATCGATCTCAAACATCGTTTGCCTATTTGGCTTCCGTTTCTTTATATATATCTAATTCTGCCTATTTCTGAGGGATAATAATAGATCCTATAATGGTTATTCCTCACAAGGCAACGATCGGTTTGTTGCTGAAGAAATTGATCTTGTACCTGCAGCTGGCGGGAGTCTAGCTAAATGTCGAAATTCCTTTTTCGGTTTCAGCAAGTAAATTTAGTTGTATACTTAGCATATCTGCAATACGAAAAGCTATTACCTCGTTAAGTTCCATGTCGCTCTAAAGTAAATTTTTGGGCTTTACTTCTGTTTCTGCTTATATTCTAACATAATTTCTCTCAAAATAGTCAATTTATATGATTTGTTGAATCTAATTAATTAAATAAATAAATAAGCATTCCATAAAACAAACCCGTATGAATTCTTAGGTTAATCTCTCTAATCCCATCGAATTTTGATCACAGCAAGCTAAATCGGCTTTCTCATTTCTATCCCATCTGCTAATACTTATTATGCTGGCTAGAATATTTATTGAACTCCCACATATTAAGCGCATCACATAAATTTTTTCATTTTACGTTCTCTCATACTAATCTGTTATACTGATTATAAGACTAACAACCAAAGTTTTAGTTTTATCTAAATCCAACACTTAACTTATCAACTTAGGGTTGTATTGTTCTATGACTCTGATGAATTGCTAGAGGGTTGGACTGTCGAGCCAATGTGCTTTTAGCTTGGCGGTGTACTTTAGCGGCAGTGATTTTATTTCGGTTGTCAGACTAGGAATATGTAGATCGTCTTGTATATTCTCGTTTGTTCAAGGTGCTCCTGTAAAATTTCTAAGAGTTTTAAACTGCGCTCTTTGAATGGTTTCAATTTACTCTTGCTTACATTTCCCCATAGCATAGCGCCGTACGTTCAATGAGTTTTAGCATTGAATTATAGAGAGGAACTTTATATTTCAGACAGTGACAGAGATGATCTTATTTCTGATTCGAAGACATCAGAGGTGGAAATAAAATTAACGATAAGATAAGTTTGCATATGGTTATGGGACTATGTTTTTATTTGTCAGAAATGTGATTATGCGGAATTGTAGTACCTGTTCAAATAACTTTGAGAGAAATGGTCTGTTAGATATTGGCTGTGTTTTGTCCTTCACGGTTTGTGGAATTATTACGATATTTTCCACCTTTGATGAAAGCGACCAATTTTTGCAATCGCGTTACACAGTTTGCAGATGTGTTGCACAGTTCGAAATTTCTAGGATCATTTAGGTAATTTGATTATGACCGGATTGACTAGTTCAATTAGACGGCTGTTGTATTTGTGAGATTCATGGGAATTGGTTACAGGTCGGGTGGATATATTTGCTGCATAAATGAGCATTCTAATCCAGAGGTACAAAGATCGATGTGTTCTTTTTCGTACAATTTAAGGTTCAGCTCAATGTCGGTGCTCACAAAATTTTTAATCCGATCAGATTATTTTGAAATTTGTTAGTCTGAATGAGTACTCCGAAACATGAAGATGTGTATTGCGGTTAAAAGTACTGTGACTGATCAGACGACAGTTCAGCTAGTAGACGTGCTTGGCGCTCTAGTCACCAGTAGCAATGAAACAAATACTGAGTGTATTGGAGCAGTCAGCAATATAATGCAGTTGCTTGTTAGTATTGTTCTGCCATTATATTTTGAATTAAGTGTTTGATACGGTTCTTGATTGGGATAAAAGTTCCGGTGTCAGCCTTCCCATCAGGGTCATTTGTTGTATAGAACACTTATTTTGGTATTTTGAAATTGTTTTTATTTGTAAGCTGAGATTTCGATAACAGCATCACATCAATATCATTTGAATCCAGAAACATAAAGAGTTCTTCTGCATGCTTGAAAATGTGAGATCAAATAGATTTCTATTTTGTTTGTCCGAAGCCAATGCATACTGGTTGGAGGCTTGAGAACGACTTCGTATGGCCGAACTCTTGGCAGTTGGTGCACTGTAAGGGATTCTCGTCTACGGTAATGCTGAAACTGAAGACTCCGTCCATCGGGATGTAGCTCCACTTTAAAGAAAGGCTATTAAATATATTTGAGATGGACTTAATGTCAAAGCCTCTGTCAGAAAGTAGTTTTTTTAATAACAACTACCTTTGGCATAATTGATGTAAAATGGCGACGGTTTAACTCCAGATAATTTAATCTGCATTATTACATATTTCTTGTCTGATTTTCCAGTAATTGGAATATACCTGGATATTGCCTCCTTTTCGTTCTGCGGACTAAACTTTCGCTTGTTTATATTGATGTATCTATCCATACCAGTCTGGAAAGATAAATTCGAATTCATCTTCAATGGCTGAGCAGATTTTGTTGTGGTAGTCGGATGGGTGCTGATCGGAGCTAGTGCAGATGTTGTAGTAGCAGTAGCTGAGGTTGTTATTATGAGCTAGCAGATGGTGGAAGTCGGTATGCTCACTGACCCAATTTCTCTTTGAGCTGTGAGCAGACTTGAAGGTGAAGTGCATTGGATGCTCCATGGCAAGTTGTTGAAAAATATACGTTGAAAAAATATGCATTGTTACGTTGTTTAGGCAACGATCGGTTTGTTGCTGAAGAAGTTGATCATGTACCTGCAGTTGGCGGGAGTCTAGCTAAATTTGGCCCCTGATGTCGAAATTATGTTTTCGGTTTCCTCAAGTAAATATAGTTATACAATAACTATTGCTAGTTGCATTTACAAATAGCAATATACTTGTGATTAGGCGTCTCTGTGGCGACTCAGAGTCCTGTTACAATTTGAATTCTTTTTAAATGAAGTAAGACGTCTCAACGGTAACGGTTGCATTAATTGTGATCGAAGTGATGACAAATTGTTACCGACGGCTTATGGAAAACTGGTGAATTCATCCAAGAGCAAATTCACCAAATATTGCGACTTTTCATTTCTTTCACTCTATGATCTCCATCTGATTTCGTTATTAGGATCGACAACAGGTAAAAGCTAAAGGAGAGTTACAGCTTCTCCAACTAGACATAAACTTAGATTATGAAGCTTTTGAATGTATGTATGTTAAAGTTTCCTTCCTATGAATGGCCCATTCATATAGATCTTTAAAGCAATGACATTCTTCGAAATTTCCTCCAAAAGACTTGATCTGAATCTTCGGCATTTCACAATCTCTTGTTTGTAGCACTAATGAAGAAGCCTGGTTTATTTGCGGCAATAGCAGACCTTGTACAATTTGCTGTTGTCGCATTTCAATTGTTGGATAAGCAACTGCATTTGCCGTTGATAGTACTGCATTTGCTAAAGAATTTCTTGAAGAATTCCTTGACCGAGCGATACATGGTTACCAGCGCTACACTTTTCTAACGGGTATTTTTTTTTGGAGGAATAGAACTTTAAATGCATTAAAACAACGATGGATTATTCGATTAACATGATTTCTTTATTTATTTGAAAGATAATCTTGTGACATTACATTTTAAATATGATTTCTGGTATATGACTGCCACGGCTGGCTTGGATATAGATATTGAAATTTCCGATGACTTTTTTCAACATTTGTGGCCATATTGTGGCCATACACGGTGAATGTTGTCTTCCAAATAGTCAAGCGTTTGTGGCTTATCCGCTTACACCAATGACTTAACATAGCCCCACACAAAATAGTCTAGCGGTGTTAAATCACAGGTCAAAAAAAGGAAATTAGGCGAACACCAAACGTGTCTTTCAATAAATTGATTGTGGCACGACCTGTGTAACATATTGCGCCGTCTTGTTAGAACCACAGCTCTTGAACATCATGATTGTTCAATTCAGGAATGAAAAAGTTAGTAATTATGGCTATTTACCGATTATCATTGACTGTAGCGTTCTGGCCATCATCGTTTTCGAAAATTCCATTTTTGGACCGAGATGAATATTTCAATTTACTGTAAACAACACAAATAGCGATCGTATGTCAAAACGTTATGAGTATGTATAAGAAAAAAATGTCAAACTTTGCGATACAGCTGTCAGTTTTCGGATTCCAGGGTTATGAGAATGGTATAAGGCAGTTCATTTAAATAATTTCGCTAGCTGAATAAAATTGAAATTAGAACTATTCCGTTAGATAGTTATAACAGTGAAATTAAGTAAAATAAATTTGATAGCAATGGATACTTTATTACTCTACTATTATTAGTTACTATACTATAAGCATGCTGGCATATGCTGAAATAGGTGACACAATTAAAATGATATATCAGTAAGAATAAAGAAACACTATCGAAAATAAGACAGCTATAGCTTACCAAAATTTGTTGGTGCAGCTCATCTGTTTACCCAGTTATTGAAGAAATTACAAAAATATATTGCCGTCCTAGTAGAGAAATAGGATTGGAGTGATACCACAATCACACTCTGCTGAATATGAAATGGTACTCATCAGTACTAATTCGTCAGACAATAGGCAAAGATATATATATATATATATATATATATATATGTATGTATATACATATATGTTAAATCTGGAGAGAATCTTGACGATCAAGAGTTTGGAGTATTTTGTTCAACCAAATGAAAAAAAAAGCCAATTTTAATCAAATGGTCCCAATGGGCTTATTAAATGAAGGAAGATTAGCCTAAAGAGAACATTAAAAACGGTTAATGGTTCACTGTCACTTAACCTCACTGGTTTCCAGCATAATTGCGGTGATATCTCTTTAGTGATATTCTAAACCAGATGTTCGTCCTCCTGAAATTAATCAAACAATACATAGAAACACAGCAACAGCATATCACTACAACTATAAATCCAATCCGGCTCTAGGCTCATCTGTTCTCAACCAGCAAACGTGTAATAAAATAGAAAGTGTTTAATCTGAGATTATCAGAAAAGAACCTCCCTAGTCTGCCATATTCTGTGATATTGTTTTTGCATTTGCAGTCTGCAATATCACTTTATGGTTTTCTTTTTTATTCCTATAAGGGACAAGGATATATTGAAGTCGTTAAAATGTTTGTAGCAGGGAGAAGGAAAACTTTCCGACCCCATAAAGTATATACATACATATATTCTTGATCAGAGTACCACTTCAACCACCGCGGAGATACGACCTGATATTACCAGGTCACCAAAACCCAATTTACATATTCAAAACAAAAAGCTTACCAGCAAATCTTGACACACAAAGTTCGATCGCAAAAGAAAACAAACTCACACAAACAGCTAAACCAGGCTGGAGCCCACAACAACAACCATGCACGAACCACCTGACATAAGCAGACCACTATACCACTTTGAGAAACATCTACGCTCGTACACTCGCACACTCAGCCCCCACACACACAAGTTCAACGCTCACACGCTTAGAGAACACCCCTCAAGCAAGAATTCATAAAGCGCACCACAACCAAACGAAATAACTTCACACTAACATCAAGATCACACATCAAAAGCATCAGTAAACATGGATTTTGACGGTAATCCAAACACAGAAATCAACTCTTATACAACAAATCGCACTGGTGATCTAAAAATTAAATCTTTGCCGAAGAATTAGGCAACCAACTCTCTTTACTTTTATCCAGAACTCAAATTTCATGATACTCCACAACGGCTCCCCAACCCACCTCTCTAGCCACAACACATTCACTCACATTGACCTATCTCTATGCTGCCCTAACTTACCCTCTACACCACCTGGGAAACCATCGAAGATCTCCACGAAAGGAACCATTATCAAACAATCAAGTAACCCACCACTTCAAAGTCAAAGAAGCCAATTGGGCATTATTTACCAAAAAAAAAACAAAAGAGACAAACGAGCATATACCTACCAGCACAGATGTCAATAAAGAAACTGCAGCGATTAATAAAATAATACTGCAAGTAGAAAAAAAATTCCGTGGTGGAACAAAGCCCTGACCGGACTTATGGCAAATAAATTCAAAACCTTGAATAATTTCAAACAAAACAATAACATCGACAATCTAATCAAATATAAATGAGCTAACGCATTTATCAGGAAAGAATAAAAATTTCAAAAAACAAAGCCCTGACAGACTTCACTACAACAATTAACCCTAGCGCTCCCTGCTGACTCAATCCACTTAAAACCATACACTGCATCACAGACACATCTAACAAATTTTTTCAAACAGATACAAAGACTATATTACAACAATTCACACAATACTGGTCCAATCAATCGAAATATAAAAAAAAACTTTATCCTAAAATTCATTGCTAACAAGTACGCAAACAAACTAACCAACTATATAACCCACCCATCATCACAGTCAATAGAATCAGATATCACTCAGATGGAACTACTCTCAGAAAAGGAATAACCACTGACCTTAATGAAAGTCGCGCATTTTTATTTCAATTTGTAACACGCAACAGAGCGGCAGCCGATATCTCCATCCCCCTACAAACACCCTCTGATAAAAAAGACCTCAATCTCAGTGAAGCACCGAATTCTCAACCTCTTCAACAACATTTTTAATAACAATATCATTCCGTAAACATACAAAATATGTCTAGTTATTCCCATATTAATGCTCAAATCTGACTAAAGGATAATAGCCAGTTATCGGCCAATCTATCTTAACTGTTGAGTAGCCAAAACACTTGAACGTTAATAACCAGACGCCTACGGTGGTTTGTCACTAAACACAACATAATTTATTCTAATCAATCAGGCTTCAAATATCAGTTTCGGACGGTCTGCTCCTGGCAGACCATCTGATAACCAAGTCGTTAAGAAGCAAAAATCACACCTCTATCATTGCCCCTGACTTGTCAAAGGCCTTCGACAGGGTTTTCATATACACTATAATAGACTAATTAATCAGGTGGAATGTAGGACCAAAAATTGTAACCTTTGTCCAAAACTTCATGTCAAACAGAAAAATCAAAATTAAAATCAAAAACACAATAAGCTCAAGATACCCTCTATGCAACGGCATCCCCCAGGGATCCCCAATATCGGTAATCCTCCTCCTCATCGCCTATAACAAACTTTCAAATATCATCCACCTACAGAAAGATGTTGAATTTAGCGGATTCGCCAATGACTTCTTCATAATCTCAACCTTGACACACTCTTCTCCAATATCCACGAGTGGTGCCTATACTCAGGATCCCTTCTATCCCCACAAAAGTGCCAACACCTCTACATATGCCGAAAGCAGAACTGTTCTTGCATCATGTCATGCAATAACACCCAAATTCCCACAGTGTCCAGCCTTAAACTCTTAGGTCTAGCAATAAACAGCAAATAAAGATGGGACTTACATATCAAAATTATTCAACCAGCACTAAACAATAAACTGAACGTCATCAAATGCCTAGCAAGCCCCAAATTTAACTGCAACACAAACACAAATCAAATCAACCTTAATAGCAAAGGTGGACTATGCCCTTTTCATCTACGGCCACTACCCCTAATCAACACTCAATAAAGTAAGAACAATATTTAACGCTGCAATACGCATATCATTAGGAGCATTAAACTCCACCCCTATCCACAATTTCCTATTCGAAACAATACACACAATAGAACAAAAACGATACTTTCTCTCAGTCAAAACCTACAAAACCCTACTACACAGCTCAAACACACCACTACACAAATACTTAAAAGAAATAAACGGCAACCAAAAGAGAAACAAACTAACAACTACCTTAGAAAAAATAACAGACTCATGCAAAGAGCACAGCATCCCCATACTCCCAATACCCAACAAAATAAACTCCCTCCATGGCTTTTCAACCCCTCCCTTATGAACACCACACCAAACACATACATATAACTCCATCTATAATATAATAAAGCAAGCAAGTCGTCCCTGCCGACATTGACTATACCCTGTACCAATTAAATGTACTTCAAACAGTCAAAAAACTAAAAATTTGAAACAAACTTGACCTGCATAGATAAAAGACGAATGTTGACACCAAATTTGGTTGCGGACGGACGGACGGACATGTCTGGACTTCGCTATTGATACTGATTAAGTATATATATACTTTATAGGGTCGGAAGATTCTACATCTGCCTGCTACATATATTCTAGCGACTTTAATATACCCCTTTCCCCTATGGCTACAGGGTATAAAAATAAACACAATAGCTACATTCCTATACACTGACGGGTCACTGCAAAGGAACACACATTCCACCACTCAAAATGAAATCCTAAAAAGAGGCATTCTGCATTCATTTTCATCAATCCTATAAGCCAAAACCATAGCCATTTTAGAAGCAATTAACCTAATAGCGAAAAGAAAAGGAAACTTTGCATTTGCAATATCAACAACATAAAAATGCACCAGCTGACCGAAATCGGACAATATTTATTGGAGACAAACGTATTTCCGTTTTGTACTGAAACATCCAGTGCAACATGGTCTGTTAAGAGTGAGCGAGATAGCATGCGTTCGCTGTTGCTGAATGCTAAGGGAATTTTGTTGTAAATTGATGGCGACTTTGATCGTTTATAAAGTACTTTTACTTGGGGGCAGGGATGACGATTCGAATGCCCTTATTTGCTTTTTTTTAGAACCTCTTGGTATTTTATTCCGTTATGGCTTCTTAATCAGACCTTAAGTTTTATGAAACAAGACCCCAATTGCGTTTTATGTTTATTGATCTAAATATTTAGGTATTCTATTGACATTTCCTTTGAGGACATAAGTTGTTATTTTAGAGTACCTTATCAAAATTGATTTGTTTCTAAAGCCATTCTTAATCAATTAATTTTAATTATATTTTACTTAATAGTCTCTTTCCTTACACAAGCACAGTAAACACAAACATATTACATTTGTAAAATACGATGTGATATGTTGAAACGACCCTAACTGATCTACAACTTTCTATATGTAATCTTGGGTAACATTCTCATAGTTATTGGCTATTAATTCATTGAGGACCCCCCTTAGAGTCACCAAAAAATTGTAATCAGTGCTGACCCAGCACCTCCATAATTATAGGTGGAGCTAAAATGACCTATGCAGCGGGGCCTATATAAGTAGAATGTAATTCATAGACTACTACTATTATGTTCTAAATTATTTACAAACAAAGAAAACCTTTAAATAAATTAAATAAATTTACAAGCATTGTTCTTTGTCTTCTTGGAATACAATTTGTTACATATATAATATATACATAATTCAAATATTTTACAGCATTGAAATATTTATATTACTAAGAAATTGTGTAAGTTTCAAAATGCCTAAATAAATAAAAAAAACAACTTATTTAATACGAAACCTCATTATTCAAAAAATAATAAGCAATTGTAATGAAAGTCAGTCCTACAACTATGACTCTTAATCTAGAAAATTTATTTGGAGATCACCGGCAAAATATTAACCCGAGATAGGCCCCCTTAATGACCGATAAATGTCAAGACTTATTGACAACTAAAATAACCCAAATGTATTTTTCACTGTATCATCAAATCCACAACTTCTCGAGTACCTATTCCTACTAACACAATCGAACAATTCACAATACACATGACAGTTAAAAATACATAAACAACAGGTAGTCACGAGGTACAGATGAAAAGCTTTAGTAAACGATCGAGATGACTGCAAAGCATGGATTTAGTAAAGAACGAGAGATTTCTGAGCTCATTGTTAGTGTTGCATCATGCGACGAGTGAATTTAATTTCTAAATTTATACAAATCACAGACTCAAATTTCTGAAACATAATGATATTATAATATCATTCATAAATAGTCAAATATAACACCACTCCTTATTCTATAACTCCATTTTAAGCTGAATTTTAATCTTTCAGGTGCGACTTATTTTGGCTAACAGCTCATTGTATTTTCCTCCATTTGCTGCAGAAGAGTTTCGCCAGGATGTTCATTGGTCGAATTATCACTGTACTGCAAGAAATACCATCGGTGTAATTATTTCCAGAGATATAGCTGTCAAAGCTGGTATGTTAAGTTTTATATCTACTAAAAATTTGTATTTTCTTAATATACATGTACGTGGGAATTTGATAAATACAATACAGAATTTATTTTTATTGATATAAGTTTAAGTGTACTTGAGTTATTAATGTTAAGTCACAAACAAAAAACTGTCTTTAGTAGCCAACCCAAATCAACATGACAGTGAACAGGTGTGTATTGTCCATATTGCAAGTGAAAAAACCATGTATGAATACCAATAAAATATGATTTTTTTTCCACGTCCAAAGGTTAAAAATCGGTATTATATTTTCATTATTTCAATATTTCCGATATGGAAATATATTCATTCATCAGTACCCGTAGTTTGTGATAATATATTAAAGTAGCCAAAATACATCTGGCAGGCAGGCGGAACCATTTTTGTGGTTTGTTCACAAATACCAAAGACTTTACATAGT
The DNA here is from genome assembly GCA_037075365.1 of Drosophila emarginata. Lineage (NCBI taxonomy): Eukaryota > Metazoa > Arthropoda > Insecta > Diptera > Drosophilidae > Drosophila > Drosophila emarginata. The sequence continues at coordinate 1,090,127 of JBAMCD010000291.1, forward strand.
CCCCCAGAAAATAGTCTAGCAGTGTAAAGTCCAATTCAAAGGTCCATAACGTAAATTAGGCGGTCACCAAACGTGTCTTTCAATAAATTGATTGTGGCACGGCCTGTGTAACATATTGCGCCGTCTTGTTAGAACCACCGCTCTTGGACATCATGATTGTTCAATTCAGGAATTTAAAAGTTAGTAATCATGGCTCATCATTGACTGTAGCGTTCTGGCCATCATCGTTTTTGAAAAGCCATTTAACCAGAACTGCGCTTCGTTGTTAAACAAAATAACCATTATTTTTGAAATAAAATTGCACAATTTTTAACCGTTGTGCAGGCTTGAGTTTACTCATAATGAATTGCCAAACCAAACTAAGAATAAATCACTTGACAGCTGTTAAATCGGTCACCATCTTGAAAAGTAATGTCAACAAAAACATCATTTACCTCTCTGCACTTCTCGTTTCGTTTCTGTAATTGATGACCACCTTCAATTTTATCGAGTATTGAGTTTGTAAACCATCTACATGGCGCAGAGTATGCCAAAGTTGACTAAGAAGACAATGGTCCATCATATTTTAGTATGAAACACTACAACAAAGAATAGAATCTAATCAAAAACAGTTGTTGCTCTTTGCTCTTGATGGTCTGATCTAATATTGCTATATCAGTCTCCCAGTAACCTCTCTTCTCTTAGTATCGGTATAATATGGTTTGGCCTTATAGACTGAATAGAAATTTGAAGGTATCTGAACTGGTATTGCTATATCAGCCTCCCATCGTACTCTAGTAAACTTCTTTTAGTTAACCTCCCTTCTCTTATTAACAGTAGGCTACGGTTTGGCCCTGTAGACCTACTAGAAATTTAAGACCTTTAACTGTATTAAGCTCTTTCTATTAACTACATAAATATTCCTATTCTCTATTCATGATATAAATTTTTATTTTTAGCTATCTAGCTCGTAGTTAGTTTTAACTTTAAATATTTTATTAGTTGTCATCTGTTGTTCATGCGACTTCGTATGTGCATGCTGTATGCTAGGGTTCGTGCGTAACAGCCATTGTGCTGGTGTCGCATGGGCTACTTGAACGTACTGCGTATAGTAAAAGAACTAACCCAAAAAAATTAATTTAGAAAAGAATAAGACGAAATTTTTGTCTAGCGACCCAGAATACCTGCTCTTTCGTGCTTGCGAAACTGATCTTTAATGAAATGTCGCTGTTTCGATATATGTAGCAAGCACAGGGCATCTAGCTAGTTGAAATACTGTTCTCTGCAATATCTAAATTGTCTCTGTTTGTCTCTCTCACATTCATCGTGTCATTTATCTGCATGTGTTTTAACAGTAGTAAATTAATTTTATTGCCGATTTCTTATACCAATTAGTACCCGGAATAACTTCCCGATCAAATTTGTTGTTTGGGCGTGGGTACTAAAAAATACTAAATGTTTTTGTCACGACTGGGAGTAATTACGATGGTGGACGCCGTATTAACAAACAGATAGTTGTCGCGGTTTCGAATAATTATTTAGCTGATCTTCAAATGCAGACCAATCAAATTATAATGAACTCATTGCCGCCTACCGCGAACATCGCAGTGACCCGTTGCACTTAACACCGGCTCACAATATTGTAACGATCCTTTTTGGTCCTTACTTGCGGCAGAGCCGGATTTCAGGAGTCAGGGTACGACACAACGAATTTATATTGCGCGATGATGAAATACGGAAACTGGTTTTGTTTGATTAAAATATTAATGACTATTGATGTGTAATTTTGTGATAAAGATGGCTGCTTCTCGGGAAATGGAATACGTGTTGCCGGTGTGTCGGCGAGCTCGGGGTACTGTATGATGAACACTGGTAAACACTCCTGTGGGCAGATAGAAGTGTTTGCTGTGGGTCCTAGTTGTTGCCAGGAATACTCCAAGCCCCCCTTGGCAAGCTAACCACACAAATATTAAGCTCTCTTTGTTTAAGATTAAACACTGTATTTGTAGACATAAAAATATTTTAAAAACATATACATAAATATTCTGTTCTAAGTACGAGATAAAAGTACAGCGCACAAAAATAATAAAGTATTGTTTGAATATAATGTAGCTCACATGCTGTGAGTATATTTTTATCAGTCGATGCATGCTAAGCATCTAACGCCCAACGCAGGCTTTGATTTAAATAGATTTAACCCCAAGCTATCAGTACGGTGCATGTATGCTGATAGAACTAGACATAAAATCCCACCACCAAATATGTGCCCCATAGACTTTAAGACTTCCTCCAACCAAATATTATTTAAATAAAATCAGTTCACATTTTGAATTCAACAAATGAAGATCGGGTTTTAATTTTTCCTCTCCCCGGAATCCCTATTCACTCTTAATATTTGCTAGGACTACTCCTAGTCTTACAACACTATGCCAGGAACACTTCGCATCTTTCCTCATTGCGCTATTAATACTCCGACTCTTCCCTGCCTGTGCTAAGAATACTCCTGATCTTCCTTAACTGTGCTAGGAATACTCCTAGTTTTTGACTTATGTTGCTTCGAAAACTTGAGACAATATTGTTATGCTGAACATTTCTGAGCATTTTAGTCAGTCGCCAACTCCAGGTGGATTGCGGAAGTCACCATAAAAACAAACATTCAAATATAACCCTTTTCCTTACTAGAGTTTCGGGTTTTAAGCATAATCGGTGCAGCGTAATCGCGTCTAGTTCAAATGGAAAGACTGGTCGGACACCAACAGCAGGCAAGTTGGCCATGAATGGGTTTGCAGTGTCGTGTTGCTGCCTGAAGCAGTTCAGGCATTGATGGGTGATCCGTCGCAATAGAACTCGGGCGCCACATATCCAGTATTTTTGGCGAATAAAGCGATATTGAAGCGATGTTCGTGCTGTGGTAATAGCTCAACGAGCCGATGGTGTTTCGGTAAAACAATCGGATGTTTGGTATCGGAAGGCAGGTCCGCTTTCTTCAAACTTCCTCCCACACGAATAAGACCATCGTCGTCGATAAATGTATCTAGCTTGCGTAACTTTGATCGTCGTTCCGGTCAATATGGAAATGATTTTGAGCCTGGCGTAGACAAAGTTTCTTTGCATTAATGATTTCATTGTACGTTAGAGCCACCAAAAGGCCTGATTTAGTTGATCTAAGGCGATGAGCAAAACGACATACGTATGCGACGATTCGAAACAGTTTAGCCGAAGATTATATCCGCTGAAATAAAAGATCAAATGGGGAAGAAACAATATCTTCGTTTGCTGTCATCAATACGTTCGTTTAAAATTCGAGTTGTGCTGCTGGATCGATGATTGAGCAGCAATGTTGTGATTTTCGTAGAATGGCCGAATATTGCTGTTCATTGTGTAGCCAAGATGGACCTTTCCACCATAAATCTAACGTAATCAGCTCACTTGCGAGCAGGCCGCGAGATGCACAATCCGCTGGATTCCCTTAGGGCTTACATGTCTCCAAGAACTACGAGGTATGGTTTCCAAAATCTCTGCTGTGCGGTTAGCGACAAAGGTTTTTAACTTATGCGGTTGATTAAAAAGCCATGAAAGAACGATGGTAGAGTCGCACCATGCATATATTGTAACTTTTACCTGGCGCAGGCCAGACCTTATTGATTGAACAAGGCGAGATAATAGTAGAGCTCCACATAATTCAAGGCGTGGCTAAGCTTTCTGTTTTAATGGCGAGACTTAGTTTCTTTGCAGCACTCCTGAGTGTCTTTGACACTCCTATGCTACCATCCATGCGCGTTACACGGTTGTAGACGACAGCAGAGTAAACTTTTAGTGAAGCATTTGAAAATGAGTGTAATTCAATCTTCTCGGTGTTGTTATCAATGAAATCAATGAACCTTTGCTTCTTCAGCATTAAGATGTCCTTTCAAAATGTTTGCCATTACTCCATCCCAATCCAGATCCAGCAACCATAGTTCTTGAAGGAGGATCTTGAACTGAACCACCACTGGTGCCAGAATGCCAAGTGGTTCAAAAATGCGTGCCGTATGCGAAAGAACTTGTCGCTTAGTGCATTTCGAATTCTCCGATAGGGAAACCTTGTACACCAATGCGTCCTCTCCTGGGTGCCAATGTACAAGCTGTTACAGTACTCTGGCTGCCAGAAATGGTGCACAGGCAGTTCCATATGTAACCGTACACAATTTAAAATGCTTTAATGGTGCTGTAGGTACTTCTCTCCAGAGGATTCCTTAGAATTTTTGATGATTAGAAGCCACCCCACAATGTCTGCAGAAAATACAAACTTATACATTATGAAACAGAATGCGCTGTATGCATGGACCAACATGAAGTGCATCGTTAAGACATCGACCATCCCGATCTTGGAATGAGCCAAACACCACCAAACCAGTCAAACAGGTAAAAGGTCTTAATGGAGGTATGTTCAGTTTCCTTGTTATCCAATTCTTGCAAATGGCCCAACTGTATATTTTTTCTCAAGAACTAGATGTTCTTCGACGGCAGAGTAGCATCTTTTAGTAAACGACGTTCGACTGCGATGAAACGGGATCTAGCTCCTTGAAATGTGTTTGTAAATCCTGGGTTGTCTTCTTTAAATGGCAGTTCGACTATGTATCTTCCATTGACATGTCGGGTGTTCGTGTCAAGGAAATGTTTCTCAACCTTTTTATCTTCAGCGTTAATAGATGTGTATGATGGCACTTCTTCTATCTCCCAGAATCTTTGCAGCAGCCCATCTATGGACACCGTGGACAGAAATGATGTGGATGCGGACTGCCAGGAGTATTCCACTGATGTGATGATCCATCCGAATATTGCAGCCATTGCAATTGTGTGTCCTTGATCATCATACAGCTTGTCGCCAATGAGAACTGACTAGATGTGGTCATTCCCAATCAAAATAGCAACTGACGCGGTAGTGTTGAACGCAGGATCTGTCAATTCGTAGCCATCGAATATAGCGAGCGCTGACTCCTTTATGTTATCTCTTGTCAATGATGAAGTTATGCCCTGTACTAGACTATTGCTCATCAGCTAGTAGACGTGCTTGGCGCTCTAGTCACCAGTAGCAATGAAACAAATACTGAGTGTATTGGAGCAGTTAGCAATATAATGCAGTTGCTTGTTAGTATTGTTCTGCCATTATATTTTAAATTAAGTGTTTGATACGGTTCTTGATTGGGATAAAAGTTCCGGTGTCAGCCTTCCCATCAGGGTCATTTGTTGTATAGAACACTTATTTTGGTATTTTGAAATTGTTTTTATTTGTAAGCTGAGATTTCGATAACAGCATCACATCAATATCATTTGAATCCAGAAACATAAAGAGTTCTTCTGCATGCTTGAAAATGTGAGATCAAAAAGATTTCTATTTTGTTTGTCCGAAGCCAATGCAAACTGGTTGGAGGCTTGAGAACGACTTCGTATGGCCGAACTCTTGGCAGTTGGTGCACTGTAAGGGATTCTCGTCTACGGTAATGCTGAAACTGAAGACTCCGTCCATCGGGATGTAGCTCCACTTTAAAGAAAGGCTATTAAATATATTTGAGATGGACTTAATGTCAAAGCCTCTGTCAGAAAGTAGTTTTTTTAATAACAACTACCTTTGGCATAATTGATGTAAAATGGCGACGGTTTAACTCCAGATAATTTAATCTGCATTATTACATATTTCTTGTCTGATTTTCCAGTAATTGGAATCTACCTGGATATTGCCTCTTTTTTCGTTCTGCGGACTAAACTTTCGCTTGTTTATATTGATGTATCTATCCATACCAGTCTGGAAAGATAAATTCGAATTCATCTTCAATGGCTGAGCAGATTTTGTTGTGGTAGTCGGATGGGTGCTGATCGGAGCTAGTGCAGATGTTGTAGTAGCAGTAGCTGACCTTGTTATTATGAGTTGCAGACGATGGAAGTCGGAATGCTGAAGTGCATTGGATGCTCCATGGCACGATCCACGATCCTCTTTGGTCCTTACTAATGGCAGAGCCGTATTTCAGGAGACGGGGTACGACACAACAAATTTGTATTGTGCGCTGGTGGCAATGAGGAAACTAGTTTAGTTTATTTGTGGTTTCAATATCTCTGTTTATTGGTATGTAATTTCGTTAGCGTGATGGCAGATTTATTATGATGATGGAATGGTGGGCGGTCTCCTTATGGTCTCAGCCGTGCGTATTTATAGGCATCTTGACCCAATCAGGATGCGTGGTTAGGTGCTGCGCCGCAGCTAGTAAATTTCCATCCTCTTGTGACATTCCTCCAAAACTTTCTATCGCTTTCTTCTTTGCGTCGACTTTCTCTGCCGACCCTGCAGCATAGCTTGGCTACAGCTCTGCATGGTGAAATTACCCTTTTTGGGAGCTGCAGCTTTCGATATTGCTGTGCGCCCAGCCGCTGTCGTCAACGGCCTTTCTTTCTCCCACAAGATCACTTTCCAGGTCACCTATACACGCATACGCACACATCGGTACGCGTGCCCTTCGGACTTTCGCTCGCTCTCTGGCTGCCACCACCCTTGCTCTTAATTACTAACAACATCTCCTAAAATTGCCTATTACTAGATTAAACAATATATGTATATAATTAAATATCACCTTGCTTTTCCCCAAGTGAGCCCTATTTTAATAAGCACCCCCTCGCCTAAATATTGTATAATAATAATACAATAAAATAATAATAATTCCATAATACAATAATAATACACCAATAATAAAATAATACCAAAATAATAATAATCAGATATATACTAACCACATAATACATTCGTGTTGCAAATTCCACAGTTTGAATTTAACTTATACTCCCGCCGCCAACTGATCAACGCCCAATGCTTCTCAAACCCAAACATGAGGCGTTCCCTAACATATTCGCAACAAGTGCATGCTGCCGACAAATTTCGGATATGCTCATGGGCTTGGGATTTCTGACTGTTGTGATTCTTTTACTGTGACGTCATCTGACAGATTGACTATGATTTCCATGGGTCCAAAGTAGTCGACTCCGGTATTCGCAAACGGTGGCTCGTTGATTTCCTCTCTTCCAGGCCGCAGGTTGCCCAAAGCGGGAGCATCTGGACGCGCAAGTTGATGTCGGCATCTTTGACATTTCTTTTTCGCAGCTCGCACTCGCCCGCGCAATCCAAGAATACAGTACTGCTGTCTCATTTCGTTTATCACCACTTCATTCATTTGGTGATTGTACTTTCTGTGAAATTAATAATGAACTAGAAATTGAGTGACTGCGTGCGTACCAGGCAAGATAATTGGTCGCTTTAGGCTTATAGCGACTACTTCACTTTGATCGATTCATTCCTTGACTCTCAAAATGCTCGCTTCGTCAATATACGGGGACATCCTGTAGATACTTCTGCTCTGGGACACTCTGCCTCCTTTATGCAGAGATGCGATCTCCTCAGCATAACTTTCAGCCTGCACCGCTCTGTAAATTATGTTGTAGGCATCCCCACATTTCTTGAGCGCTTTATAAGTTGCACAGCTTCTGATTTTGGTTCTCGTTTGTATGTCCGGCGTACAAATAGTAACGTACTCCAATGCTCTTCTTAGTCTCTCCCATTTGCTGAAATGGGAAATGTGTTATTTCTGGAACAATAATTGCCAGTCTGATTCTAGCTTAGCTTTCAGCTCCTGTAGATTTAGTCGTTCTAACTTCGATTGGCCAGTACGTAAGTCTGTTACAGCCCAGCACGACTCATCTTCATACAAAAACGTTGGTCCAGAAAACCATATCGATCCCACATAAATTTGAATAATCTTGCTTCATTTCGTTCCGTTGTCAGCTGAGTTAGTTGAGTCAGTTGACTGCGGATGGCACCCACTTCCATTTCTCAACTTCTGAGCTCTCGAGATTCTTTCCTATGCAGAGTGCTACGAACTGATGATATTTCCCTGCATGAGAATTTATCCAATACAGCACGTTCTTTGAATCCGTCCACAATATCCGGCGCTGAACGGTTACCGTCAGTTCAGAGACTAAGAACTTGGCTAGTCTTAGACGCAATATAGCTGCCATAAGCTCCATACGGGAGTTGATATAGGCTTCAGTGGCGCAACTCCCGTTTTGGATGCTACATCCTCAACATCGTGGAGTTCTTAAATTTCCAATTTCGGCCAGTCTTGTAGCCACGCCATGCATCGGGAGTGCTCTTTCTCGGATATCGGTTCATCTCATCCTACTAATGATCTCCACACGTCTTGTAGTATGATTTTCGCTTGTATAATCCAGCCCGAGCGGATCTAACATGGACATAACGTGTTATCTTCTCATGAAATACGGATTCGTCGAATTTCGGTGTAAATGCGAATTCATCACTCTGGGGTCTCCAATGCATTCCCAAGACTCTTCCATACGTTGACTCCATATGATCGATGCGCTTCTCTAGTTGTTCGACATCTCCTGTTAGAGAGCATGAGACATTGATGGAGTTCGATATCCACCCGCGCATCTCAAATCCACCATTTTCATGAATGAACTTTACTTGTTTTGCCATTTAAATGATCTCTTCTTCTGATTCACCACTTTGCAGAATCGCGTCCACTGTTCTTTATGTAATTGGCAGCAGCTGGGGATGAAGCAGCGCGGAATGTCATTACTTGCATGGTATACCTGTCTGGCTTCCTGCTCTGGTCTTGTTCGTAGCGTCGAATTTAAGAGTGTTGACATACTCTTTCAAATCTTTGTCGCGTTTCATTCGCGCTTCAATACACGTTAGTCTCTGCATTGCCATTTTTCGAGATGATGGCAGTCTTACGTCATCATGACTCCGCAGAAGTCAAGTTTCCCATCGGTTCTCTTCTGGAATAAACTTCGAAGTTTGTTTGAGAATTGATAATGCTCGTTCATCTTCCTTGGAGCGCATTGCGTTGGAAGTAGCGTTAATACCAACAGCATCGATTGAAAGCTTGTCTTCATCATTTCGTCTAAGTGCTGCGCCTTGCTACACACGTTGAATCCGATTATGACTCCCTCGTTTGCGTTATCCAGATCAATAATTATCGATGCTCGTGCTTCTGCACACGTTCGTAGTGGCAGCTTTTGCAGGTGCGGATGCGCTTGCAAAACTGACACATCCAAAGCTTCAACTGGCAACTACAGACTTGTTATTGTCCGAACGTTCTTTAGTTTGTATTTGTGTGCCACGTGATGCGATGGCTAGGTTTGCCATCATAGACTCAGCCTCCTTCTCAGTAATCTCATCAGTCCATCAAAGACGTAGCTCCTCAGTAGGACCATCTATTCCTAGTCGAGCCCTTATCGATGAGCGTCAAAGTTTGCACCTCTCTTTGAGGACCGTACAATGTTACACAAACCGAAAAGCGGTTTATTGTTATGCCCGGTATGTAGAATGGTTGCAGTCTCCTCTTGGCTTCTAATCCAACCTTATGTCACACGGCAGCTTTTCCAGGAAACTGCGAATCAGGGTAGGATCACTTAAGTAATCAGAGAGACCAATGGTGTTAAGAGTGGCTCTGTAATTTTGAATTGCCAATGCCAGCCGCAAAAGACCCTCTAGGTTGCCTGTTCTTACAGTTGGTTGCCTCAGTAACAGTGATTGATGGATAGCGTCTGGTCGTCCATAGAGCATTCGAAGAGTCTCAACAGCCTGCTTTACTTTAGCGGGCACCATCAAATTCCCTCGCACTGCTTCCAAAGCTGGTCCTCTCAAACATTTCTGCAACCGAATTAGGTTCTCCTGATTGCTCATAGTTCACAATAAACATAGGCCACTCCATTGGGTCAACTGAAAAATATGATAAATATGACAGATCGCTATTTGAATTCACTCCGCTTGGAAACAACGCTGAATCGGGTACCCAGTCTAGGCAACTTGCCATGGCGTTCTTATTATGCGATCTTCGTCTGCTTGTATAGATATAGCATTCCGATATTCATCTCAGGAATGAAAGAATCTTTCAGATTTCGAAAATTTAAGTGCCCGAATCGATCATGGGTAATAAATAGTGATGCCATCTATGATTCTCGAGATAATTGTACTTTATGGTCTGATAGTTGTGGTCTGGTATAGCTCGTAGCAAACTTGCACCATTATCATTTCTCATTATCACTTCTTTCTTCCAAATTATGTTTGGTTTCCATATTTTACCGCCTTGCTAATTGACACAAATTTCATATTCAATGACAGGACATACAAAACATCTCTCATTGTTTTTTTCTATTTTCTAAATTCAATATTATAGTTCCAATACCAGGCAATTCAATGGGTTTACGGCTGCTAATATAATTGTGGCTTTATTTTCAGTCATAGAAATAAATTGGCTTTTGTCATAACACATATGTACATATGTAGTGTGTTTTTTCGTTACTTATTCACTGTACTATTCATTAAGAAACTCAATTTCTCGCACCTACTTTTCCACAACTGCAACATTCAATTTTTGGTTATTTACACATTCTTTTTCATAACACATATGTACATATGTAGTGTGTTTTTTCGTTACTTATTCACTGTACTATTCATTAAGAAACTCAATTTCTCGCACCTACTTTTCCACAACTGCAACATTCAATTTTTGGTTATTTACACATTCTTTTTCATTTTTTGGTGAATTTGATGATTATTCTCTTCCTTTTTTGTATAAGTACTTGCTTGCTTTTCATTGCGTTCTTCTTTTTCTTCTTTTCTTTTGCCTTCTTCGAGGAATTTAAGTTTCACCATTTGAATCGTCGCGTGTCTCGATTACGACTACAAAGCTTTCCCATGTATTTAGCAAACTGGACAAGAAAATTATGACCTTCAATTCATTATGTAACAAAATTTCAAGCTCAGCTTTATCAGTAATTGTAATGAAACCCAAAGATACAATTCTTTTTAGTTATATTTATATTTGCAATTTCTGTGAGCTTTATGTGGGGTGAGAATTTTGGTGAGATTTAATTTGGTTAATTGATTTCATCCTTTTTTTTAAATGTTTCTTTCTTTTCGAAAAATAAGCTCGCATTTCGGCTTTGGTTTTGAATATATCAGTAATCTACAGTGACAATCATATATTATATATGTATTGTAAAGGAAAAAATTATATGAACATATATATAATTTTTTCCTTTACAATCGTTATATATAATTATTAATATTAATTAATAATATTGTTTTATTACAAACCATGGGGCTCCAGTGATGATCCGGAGATCTACGTTTTGTTTTGTTCGAATTTTTTATTTTGCTGGCCGAGACGGTTCCCCACTGTTGGGCTCCATATTGCCAGGTAGGCCAAATCACTGTGTTGTATAGTGTGACTTTGTTTTGTAAGTTCAGACCGTTTTTCTTTCGGAACAACCAAAGAAGCTTAGTCATCATGAATTTAGTTTTTCTGATAGCTGCAGTGATGTGATGCGCCCAAGTAAGTCGCCTGTCAAGTGTGAGGACAAAATGTGTTAGCTTGTCTTGCTTGAGGAATTATTTTCCCTCCCAAGAGCACCTCAGGACAATCCTTTCGACGAAAGAAAAATGTTGTATTATTCGATTTACTTGCATTTATGTTTCGACGCCTGCTCCAGCATTCAAAAATATGAAGATATTCTTGCAACTTATCAGCGCAGTCGTACTCGCACTTTGATCTCTCAATTATTGCTGTGTCATCTGCATATGTAGCTATGGGGTCCGGGCATATCTGAAGTAAATATTGTGTAGAGTACTGGTCGCAGTAGGCTGCCTTGAGAAACACCTGCTTCAATAGTGCGCTCACTTTAAGTTATTCCTTTTACTGCCACAGTAAATGTGCGATAATTTACATAGCTTTTAATTATAAATACCTACAGGAAGGCTACGTTTGAGTTTTTCAGGAAGTGCTAGGTGCCAGACTTGATCAAAAGCTCGCTTCACATCTAGAAAGACCGCCGAACAGTACATCTTAGTTTTGAATGCATCTATAAAGTCATGACCAGGTGCCTTTTTAACGTTGAATTCTGTAATGTTTCTTTTTTCTTCATCCGAATTGGTGGGTCTCCTCTCTGTCGAGTGGGGTTCAGTGAAAATTTTGAGGAAGGTTGCATCATCTGATATACACTTCTACTAACTTGCGTCTGTTAAGATACCCTATTGTATGGTATGGTTCCTACGCTAATAAATAAAAACTGACTTATAAAAAAAAAACTTCTCCTAACTCTTCGTTTGAACTTTATGAGATCATGGGCTTCTTGAGTGATAGGAATTGATGGCGTTGATTGGAGTAGTCAAAAAGAGGCTGCTTGTTCTGCAGCTTCCACAACAAGATGTCTAAGCCTATTCGCTGCAATTCAATATCCACTGTTGAGTTTATTTCCATCTCGGGTCTTACAGTTTCTTGAGCATGCCTTTTAAACAATGAAACATTTGATCCAATGGGCAGCAGCCTGCGTTTTGGTTTTACAAGGAATGGTCTATCAGCAAAAATAGCTAGAATCAGTATATGATCAGAATCTGGGTCAGCTACCCCTTTAACCTGCAGTCGAATTCAGCTGATACCTCTGTAGACTGTAAAATCAATCACTGTTGTGCTGGACCTAAGGGTAGTATGTAGGAGCATCTGTGCCAAGAATGTTAATCGGGTCCACTAAAATTTCGTGTTGTGTTTCCCCCAAAAACACATTCTCTGCTCCTTTCAGCTAAAAGGTGTAGCGGTCACTCACAATTCAAAGCGCTGATAATCCGCCGCATTTTTTTACCATTTGTTCTGGCATACCGAGAAATAAAGTACGGGAAAGTCTAACTAAAACTTTAGGCAGAAGATAAAACCAAAGCTTCTGTTGTTGTTCAGATTTGATCTTAAAATATCACTTTAATTGTAGCTGACTTAAGTGAAGAAGGGGTTTAAGCAAAAATTGGGATATAAATAGCCGAAAGCGCTTACCTCAACCGCTTTCCATTAACCAGTGCCACCAAGTTATTTTGATCATTGAAAACGCTTACGTATTTTTCAGATTGTTGGAAAAAAGAAATATATATATATAAACATATTAATTGATATTAAATAAATATAAAAAAATGAATCAAGCAAGTCGTCCCTGCCGACATTGAGTATACCCTGTACCAAGTAAAAGTACTCCATAAAGTCAAAAACGATCAAAATCGCCATCAATTTACAAAAAAATTCTCTTAGCATGCACTGTATGCCATGCAGCAACAACGGACTGCTTGCCATGCAGCAACAGCGAACGCATGCTATCTCGCTCACACTTAACAGCCCATTTTGCATGGGGCGTTTCAGTACAAAATGGAAATACGTATATTTCCGATAATTATTGTCCGATTATGGTAAAATTTGGTCAGCTGGTACAAGGTGTTGATGCTGGTGTGCCAAATAAGAATGCAATATCCTTATTACAGCTCTAGTAATAGTTTTTCCCAAATTACGGGGGCAGAAGTGGGCATGGCAAAAATTTGAAACAAACTTGATCTGCTTATACAATGTTGACACCAAATTTGGTTGCTCTAGCTCCTTTAGTCTCCGAGATCTCGGTGTTCATAGATCAAGAATATATATGCTTTATAGGGTCGAAAAATTTTCCTTCTGCTTGTTACATACATTTTAGCGACTTTAATATACCCTTTTACCCTTTGGGTACAGGGTATAAAAATTAAGGAGAGTGAATCACGCGTTGGAAATACGTAAAAAGGCCGAGGAAGCAGTAAAAATTTCGGGGAAAAAATTTTACATAAACTGAAGGGGACAACGAGGTTAAATTTGACTCTAGATGCATCCAGCCTCAGGAACATATTTTTGGTATTTAATCGTTTTGATTTAATTAAAAGCTAGAAAAAGACTTTGACCCCGAGAATTTGGAGGGTACTACGGCAGCAAATCTACATCAAATGGGGAACGGACAAAAGATACCCTGTGTTAGCAAATTAAATGCGGCTACCAAAAAAACATAAACATACATACTGTAATTATTCCTCCTGCACTGTTATAAAAATGATAATAAAGCCAGAGCTTCTGCTCAAGTTAGCTGTGCATTTAATAATGATTTTATTCATTTTAATTTTGTTAGGCTTAAGTCTAATACATAGTGTTCTTATATTTACATATATATTATGTGTACATATTGTAAAAATGAAATCTCCGCAGGGTTAGCGTTGTAGTAATTAATTGACACAAATATATTGGTCTTCTCTGCTTTAGCACTCTTTATTGAATTAATTCTTAATTCTATAACAATTGTTGACTATACCTAAGACCGCGTAGCTGCGCTGCCAGTAGTGCAGGCAGAGGAGCGGTATGCTTATGTATAAACATACTTATGTATAAATGTTTACGTAAAAGTATGTATGTGTATATGCCGCCACAGCGGCAGAGTGAGGATGTATCATATTGCATATTGGGCCAAAGCGGCCGCGCGTGTTATATTTGCCGACACTGCAATTGTCCAGCACCATGTACTCATGGGTGGTCATGTTACTTAAGAGGCAAATGAACTTGAATGTTGCGCACATAAATATTGTAACTAACTGCTACAATATGTTTATAATATATTATTCTAGAACATGCTACAATATGTATGCAGAAAGCATGCATATGTTACGTATTATGGTTTGACCACTTGAGGTGCAAAGTGCACGCTCAGTGATCGGTTTGTATATAAGTGGTAGATCGTGGTCTTTGGGTATTTGTATATTTGTATTTATTATGACAAAATGTCACAATGTATTAACTGAATGTTATACCCTTAGATTAGTAGGGTAGATATACTACAATACATCAACAGCCTAGTACTTTGCGATTTCAGCAAATATTCAAATATTTCGTAAAAGCATAAATTGCATTTGATTTTTTTGTAAAACGAAAAAAATATACATAAGTTCATTAATTTCATTTCCTAACCGATTTGTAAATAAGAAAAAGAAGTAAATTTTTATCAGCAGTGTAAGCAAAACAAATGCAACTGCGTTTGCGTAATTTTTGAAATCGCGAAGATTGCTTACATGTTTAAAAGAAAAATAGCATTCATAATAGTTAAAGATTGCTATACTCTTCTCGGTCATTTCTTTAATTTTGTTTGCCGCGGTATTAAGTTAAAAGGTTATAGTCATAATTGCGATTTTCAAGACTTCCAGGGTAAAAAAAAGAAGTATCAAATAAAAACAACTAAAGCACTTGATGGCCTTCATCGATGGATTTTCAAATAAAAAAAACCGTAAGTGCAGTTTTTATATATATTGTAATGTACAGAGCATATGACAGCTGATGGGAGGTGGCGGTCATACAGAGCGTTAATTTTCTCTAAGTCGCTGCTGTATTGCTCTATCATTATAAGCCTTAGGAAACCATTTATAACTACTTATGCTCTTATCATAATTAGTATAATCTATTTGAAAAGTTTATAATCGATCCATTATTTTATTAAATATTTTCTTTGGATGAAAATTAGTTATATTGTCCGTGGAGAGTATACATTTAAAGTAGAGTATCAGAAAGAAAACCGTGGCATTTGGCTTGCTTGTACTAAATTTATAAAAAACAAAACAGAAAAAACAAAAAAAAGCAAATGAAATGAAATATAGAAAAAACTAAAAGGATAGACTAACTATCGTTTTGACTTATATATAATTTGCCAGAATCATTAGGAAGTATCTAAACCCCATCAAATCTAAATTTAATGTCCGTGGATTGAAAAAAAAATTGTTCACACAAAAATTTTTTTTGTCTCCATTGTTTCTATGACAGCTATAGCGTATAGTTGACCGATTCTGCTGAAACTTTAAACATATATTTCTTCTTTTTTTATCAAATTGGCAAATAACAAATTTCGTGACAATCACTTCAAAAACACCCAAGTTATTGATCAAAAACTATATTTTTGACCGATCGTTACTATGGGAGCTATATGATATAGTCAAGCTATATGATATAGTCTGAAGAAACTTGGTAGATCTGTTGAGGATTGTAAAAGCACCACAAGCACCAAATTTATTGACATTCGATTGAAAAACAACAGAGTTATTGATGTTAAACTCTTTTCTCGACCGATCGTTCCTATTCTGAGATATGTAATGCCTGCAGCAAAAGGAAGCCTAAATATGTGCGAAATTTCTGCTCTGTAGCTCCAAGGGTCTCGAAGGAGATTGCGTTGATCCAGACAGACGGAGGGACGGACAAGGGTTTATCAATTCAACATAGAAGGAAATGTATGTAGAATAATTCAATTTTTTTCAAACGACATGATTGAATAATATTATGAAATAGAGTGTATATTTGGGGTTCCATAACTAATTTTTTTGTTATTGACCATGGTAGTTGGAAAAATCACTACTTAGATGACTATTTACTATTATGTAATTCAAAGTTATAAACCATTTGGTTAATATTTTTAAGAGTCCGTTCTCTGATTTTGGTTCAGTAGGGACTTTATAATAAATTATTAGTAACTAGAAGTAAAGAACCCTGCAGAAAGCAAAACCCCACGCCCGAAAGAGCTACGGTTAGATTAGGATCTCGCTCAGCTGTAAGATCATTGCATTGTTGTGTAAAACTACACGCTAAACGTTACAAAGGCTTGTAAACCGTGCGTCTCAAATCGGTAGTCCATTTGAGCAATATATCGACGCAAATTCTAAGTTTCCTTCGTGGGTGGATATCATAATAGACCCAAGTTGAATTTCAGGTTCGCAGACAGATGGTAACTGATAAAGTTGCAGGTTACTTTTTATAAATATTAACACTCCTCCGATTACTTTGGCTTCTATTCCATGTATATTATAGTGCTAGTAGCTTCGAATTTTTAATTGTGTACATTTAAAAGTCTCAGAGATTAGCAAATATTTATGATATTGCAATGCAGAACCAGATTCAACTCCGGCAGTTTTCCCTGCACACCGTTGGCATTCCACCAACATATTATCAAAGGCATTAATTAATATTTAGAATAATATGCTGCTGCTGTTGCATCAGCTGGATCATCATTATCATTGTGCATTTCATGTTCTTCATGAATTCCATCATCTGTTGTTGATTTTGTTGCTGCATAAGAATGAGTAGCTGGAGAAGATCGGCGTGGTTAAGATCTGTTGGTATTCAGTTTGTGTTGGTAAGCGGCTCCTGCCGCTTCGGCATAGGAAAAGCCAGTAATCTTAGGTGCACTAAGTTGGTTACTGGGAATATAATCGCAAGGCTCATTTTCTACTCTGCGGTTGGCGGGTTGACTTCTTGTTAGCAAAGTTTGGTAGTGACCACAACCTTTATAGTTAGCAGTGTGGGCACCGCTAGAGTGCACACATTTTCTAGGTAAATCGCATTTTATGTTTGGTTCCACACTTAAGGCAACCATTATTCATGTTGCAGCTTTTTGTCGTATGCCCAAATTCCTGGCACTGATGGCATTGAGGGATTTCATAGAATTAACGATGCGGCTCCGCTTTCACTTTTGACTGCAAACCATTGTAATCTTCATTGGTTCTAATTCAACAAAGAAAATATGCATCGGTTTCTTATGACTTTGCTGACTAGATTTTAAATGTTTCGAACATTATGATCTATACATGTCAATTCCTTTTTCAGATCGACATCGGTGATTGAAGAAAAAACATAGACCACTTAGCGCAATTTCGTAAGCTTTCTTCTCTTTAAGCTGGTAACCATAAATCTCAATTTCTTACTTTTCAGGTGGGCTACTACCTTACAATACCGATCGCTGTCTTTACAAAAGACTCGAATACATTGGGCTGCGCTTTTGAGATAGTACTGTTCAGCATTAATCCACTTCTGTATTACCAATTGAAACTTTGATATTTTGCACACATTTGACACAACTATGGGTGGGATTTCCTTTGAGGAAGGTTTTCCTTGAGTAGGGTCATGAACATAGATACGAAATCTTTTTATTAGCAGCTTTACTAGTCAATGGAATATTGTCGCCATCTTTTTGGCTAAAGCATCTAGTTCTTCATCTGACTAATCTAGCGGAAAATGCACTTGTTTCTATCAAATGTGGAATTGTCTTTGATTTTTATTTGTTTTTTTTTTGTATGCTGGATGCGTAAAAGAAGTCCGTTCTTCTGAATGAAGCTAGTTCAGTACTGATTTTATGCTGATTAAGTATTCTCACGCTTTTCTATTGTGGAGTGATATTTGTTTAGTCTAGTTATTTGATATGTTATGACATGTGTTCAATATGGACTTGTTTGCAATAATGTGACTTGTTTATCAGAGGGTCCACATTGTAGGAGATTTTGGGGTGACGTGTTGTTCGGATATATAGAGTTAATTCATTGTTGCGTATACGATAGCTGTAACAACTACTATTTGGGTTTCCATTCTGCTCGTTCACTTACTTTAATACAACGTTTAAGATTACAACCAAATTTACGCGCCTCAACTGTCACATTTCAAGTCCCCGAACGTTGTCACTCCGTTCGCTCTTAATAATCGAAATTGCAGGGTTGACTAGTGCGACCTTATTCGAGATGCCATTATTGGTTGGCCAATCATTTGATGGTATCTTCTTGCAACGGCTCACGTTCCGTTTGATTTTTCTCCTGTTCCCCAAAAAGCTCCACTTCACTTCACTTTCCTCTGTATCAGAGTTAGGTGTCAGTTTGGAGGGAAACATATCATTTTTCAGCACAACCTTGTCCTCCACTTTTATATAGGACTCCTTAGCAACTCTTATCTTATCACCTGTAAGCTTTCCTTTTTGTTTATTGTCTCTTGCTGCGGTATCTACTACTTCTTCTATAATGTTTCGGATGTCCGGCTGCTTGTCTCTTATGGTCCTATTGAACATAAGTTCCGAAAGTGTAGATCCAGTAGTTCTGTCTGGTGTCGTATTGTATAAATTTATGTAGCACCCTCTTTAAAGTTGCTTTTATTTAACGAAACAATCTTAAGTCGTTTGTCCAACGAACGATTCATGCTTTTCACTTCACCGTTGGCTTGCAGCCAATGCGGAGGAGTCTTAATCAAAGTAATGCCATTAGCTTCACAGAAGTCTTTAAATTGACGTTAATAAACTGTCGGCCGTTGACTGTCCATAATGACTTCGGTATACCAAGCATGGAGAAAATTATCTTATATGTTGTGATAATTGTTTGCTGATATTGAATTGATGAATTTTGTCTAGTAGTTTGGTTGAGAGCCTAACAAAGCAGTTGATAAGCATTATCATGGATCGTGTGGAAAAACGTGTAGCTGCATCGGAGGTGGACATGCTGGCTGTAACGCTAATAATCTGTTTCTGCACATCTTCACATGCTGCTTGACATTTTCGTCCAGACGTGGAAACCGACCGCCGACTCATACGACACTTAATAGTCGATTCGACAAGTTGGTCTTCGTGACATGATTCTGAAACCCTACCCACTGTTGATAGCTCATCTCTGAACGGGTAATAATAACTTGACTTCTCCGTAATTGAGTGCATTGGCTTTGAGCGACTTTCAGTGCATTAAAGACTGAGGGACCGAGGGAATTAAATCTAAAAGTGACGTGCAAACAATATGTTCTCAGACCACGAGGTCTTCAGTCTAATCCAAAGTTTAACAATAGTGAATAACACCATCGGATAATCACGTTCAGTGAATAATTAGTCTGAATGAAGCAGACTCTGGTTGGCAAAACTATTTTTATCAAATTGTGCCATATCTTCAAACTAGCCTATTCAGGTTAACCTCAAGACTATGAAATAATTAAGCTGCCTTACTATAGTTATACTATTTCTCTCCCTCTAGTTAAACGTCTCCGAAAATCCAGATCAAAAAAATGGCCAAACAAATAATAAAAAATCTGTCCTCTTCGTGTGGTGCCACAGCAATGACATCACCAACCCACGTGTGTCCTATGTGCGCCACGTGTCGAGCCTTATTTGTTTATATGGTCAATACTTATGTCAATTAAAAGTCTTCGAAAGATAACACAAACTCAAAGGAACTATCAAGTTTTATAACCAATTAAACTTGAATCGGATAATCCTTGATGCAGGAAACCGATTTCCTGAGTAGTGAGGTTGTCTAACTTTCATCTGTATAACACAACTCATTTTTTTTATCTTTACTAGACAGTAATTACTCACGCCAAAAAGGGTGACCAGCAGGGACCGGAGGGGGTTTTTTCCGAGAAGGAAGGAACGGGCACACTGTTGCAATGATAGACAAGTTTTGTGGAAAACTCCATCCAGGTTTGGCCATGAAGTAGATAACAGCAGAGTTATTGATGTTAAACCTTATTCCTGACCGATCGTTCCTATGGGAGCTATATGATATAGTCATCCGATCGGGATGATTCCGAGATATTCAATGCCTGCAGCAAAAAGAAGCCTAGGCGCAAAATTTCAGCTCTGTAGCTCCAAGGGTCTCGGAGGAGATTGCGTTGATCCAGACAGACGGACATGGCTATATAGCCATATATATAGCTATATATAGCTAAGTTGATATCAACTTAGCTCATCATGCTGATCAAGAATAGTCGGAGATGCTTCCTTCTATGCTTTGCAAACTTCTGACCAAAATTAATATACACTTTCTGCAAGTGTATAAAAATACTTTCCAAATTTTTCCGCACATCCCGTTGCATGTTAATTTGTTCAAAAAAAAATCGACAAAGAATAAATATTCAGAACGAATTCTTTCTGACCGAATTATAAATTTCGGCGGTTTTTTCGAGTGAGTGAGAGCGACAGAAAGAAAATTAAAAATATTTGACAAAAAAGGAAAAAAAGCTGATCGTGCCATTTTCCGGACCTAGAATCCAATCCAAATTCTGGGTTTTATTTTTGGAAATAAAAATTCCTGTGTAATTTGAAAAACGGACGCTCCAGGTCTGATTCGATCTTAGCGGTATTTTTTTCCTCGACCAAGTCACATCCGACACAAACAAAAAAAGGGTCAAACGGAGTTAATTAATTATTTAATTATTCCAGAACGAGAAAAAACCGTGCTAAATGATACTAACCAGTTAAGGGCACTCAGATACCTGTGTACTCCACATGCAAGTTGTTCCCATTCCCGCCAAATACTGAAATATATGTTCTATCATCGCTCATATATATTTTATTATAAGGCTTATACAAATATTTAAATATAAACAATAACCATCCGTACGCATCCTCGTACGTTTTTAAATCCATATTTTCTGCCTCCATACAGCTAGATATCTCCCTGATATTTTAACTTTATTTACCAAGTTGGCAGATATTATCCCTAAAAATAAATGCACTCCACTTTATTCATTTCGCCGACCAACGCGTTAGCCTTCACAGCGTAGTCAACCAAGTTCGACTATACCCACCGATCCTGGGAAAAGCAGCCACAAAGCCGATCGTTTAACCGTGCCTCGCTGTTCCATATTGGCATCGACACTGGTTAAGTTCAAGATACCGCGCTCCATCCCGAGCGTCACGGTGCCTGCTACCTCGAAGAAAGTCCTCACCAGATCCGAGTCCCAGCGACTTCTCGACGCCGCAAACATATCCGTGACCCATTTCATCGCAGCATGCGGCAGTCTGACCGTGTTTGAGGTCAACACAATGAGCTCGATCGAAGGCGACGTCCCTTGTTCTTCTTGAAAATGCATTTAGAACAGACAAAGGTCCTGTGGTCCAGAATAGAATCTGAGTATATGGCATGTACGCGAGCCCTCACGGCAGATGCGCGCGAGGAGAGTCTTGCCGATTTAGTGACGGTGAAGTCAAAATACGAGTTCGTATATATGGTGTATGTGCGGTGTGGCACTAGTCTCGGGGAACGAATCGAGCAGCTCCAATCCGCCGATTCATCCTCCGTCTCTCAAACCGTCCACGCGACACCCCACAGTCAGCCTGAGTACCGTCTCCCTCCATGTGAAGTGAATGTTTTCACTGGAGATTACAACCAATGGCCCACGTTCCGCGACCTGTTCACTGCAATGTACGTGAATAATCCATGATTGGCACCAGTTGAGAAGCTCTATCATTTAGTGTCCAAGACGCGCGGAGAGGCAAAGGCGATTGTGTCCAGCTCCCCTTTGAACAATAAAGGGTTTCACGCGGCGTGGGAGAATCTCCAGGCTCGTTTCGAGAACAAGAGGCAGCTGGTTGCCACCCAGACGAAGATTCTGTTCACATGAGACATGTGCGTCCTTGAAAGAGCTGCAAACCACCATCCAAGGGTGTTTGACCACGCTCACGCGCTCCGGTGTCAATACGGAAAACTGGGACGTTCTGCTGGTAGCACTCTGCATCTCCAAACTGCCCAACGCCACTATCGTTAATGGGAACAATCCATCCCCAACAAATCAGCCCTTTCTACGTGGGCGGAGTTAAGCAGTTTTTTGGTCGATCGGTATCGAGTTCTAGAGATTCTAGAAGGTCAGACACCGAGTCCCGCTGCGCCGGGCATTCCATCGGTCAACCGTAAGGCAGTACCTCCGACGAGATTCCAGGCATTGAACGCCAAGGTCACCGTCAACCAGGTCTCCTGCAAACTGTGTGGCAAGGAGAACCACCCGATCCGCATCTGTCCAAAACTTACCGGCATGTCCGTGCAGAATCGAATGGCTGCAATCAGCAGCAAAAACTGTGCCAAAATTGCTTCGCCCGTGTTGGGCACACCTAATAATATAGCTAATGTGCACCAGCTTGCCAAATTTTGTCGTAATCGGACAATAATTATGGGAGATGAAACGCTCAGTGCAAAATGTTTGCCCAAATCATTTGATCATTTAATTGAAGGAATGTCCTAGTGCGCACAACTGACATATTTGCAAAGAAAGGCACCACACTCTTTTGCATCGCGGCAATGCCTCCGTAGTGGCAGCATCCCCCTTACAGCCACCATCCCATTCGCTCCAGCCCGAGTCCGCTGAGCGCCCATCCTCCAGCCATAGCCTCCAAAATTTCTTCGTTTTCAATCTCTCAAAAGTTATGCCATCTACAGGTAGTGTCTCCCAAGTATCTCTTCAGACAAGTGGAGACGTCCGCCTTGGTCCTGCCCAATCTGTCCAGAGCAGAGGGAGGTAGAAGATCTTCCAGTGAAACTGGAAAAGGAGGCAGACGTGAAATGCGAGAGGCATTTCCAGGAAACCACCAATCAAAGGAAGGATGGTCGATACGAGGTGGCATTACCATTCAAGGACCCCCAGAACGTCGACCTGGGGCATTCCAGGTTCATCGCCATGGCTCAGTTCCACCGAAACAAGTCACGCCTATCCAAAGACCCCGCTTTAAAGGCGCACGTTAACTACGCCCACTTTTTGGCCATCCGAGTCCTCCTCCAACTGGCCCAGGATGTACAGCAAGAATACCCAAGGGCAAGCGAGATGCTGCGGCACTACATGTACGTCGACGAATTTCTCGCTGGAGCCCATACCCAAAAGGAGGCCCATCTCGCTATCCAGGAACTCCAAAAGGCTCTGTGATCTGCAGGTTTTCCGCTACGAGAATGGACCTCGAAAAGAGGGGGATGCTTCAAGCCATTCCTTATGAGAACCTACTCAACGCAGACTTCCTGGAATTGAAGGACGCTATTACAGCCAAGGCGCTAGGTATCTGCTGGAAAGCGATCCAGGATCACTTCTTTTTCGTGACCGTCGACCAGACACTGCAAGCGTCAGTTACTAAGAGGGAGGTGTTGTCTCGTATAGCGAAGGGCAGCATTGTACGTGCGCATCCTGACCACGTAAGCGTCCACCTGCCTCGCCTGGAAATGTGCGGGGCGGTGCTCCTCGCCGACCTGTTTGCTGCAGTGGTTCCAGAGCTGCCGATCCCCAATATCCGCTCTTTCTTTTGGACCGATTCCACCATCGTCTTGGCGTGGCTCAGTAAGCCCCCCTGCAATTGGTCCACCTCCGTCGCGAATCGAGTATCATCGATTTCCCGGAAGACCGCCATCGGCGACTGGGCCCATGTTCGATCCGAAGATAACCCCGCGGATCTGGCAAGTAGAGGTGTGGCGGCCGTTGACCTAGCGGGAAGCCAATTGTGATGGCAGGGTCCTGAATGGCTGCGGCAGCCCCCCGAGGACTGGCGCGCATATCCGTGCATGAGTCTCGACACTCAAATGGAGCAGCGGACCCGCTGTCACGTCGCCACTCTATCCCCGGAAGATGACCTGCTGGAGCGTTTTTCTGAGTTCGGGCGAGCATTGAGGGCATCTCCGTGTAAGGAGAACTTCTCATTGAAGTCGGGGCATGCTAGTATAGGTGCGGAAGTCAATCTAGATTTTAGCTGGTCGAAAGCCCGTTGTTGTTCGACATCCCACTTCCACATGGTATTCTTCTTTAATAACGCGGTGATCGGTTGTACAATGCTTGAGAATTCTGGAACGAATCTGCGGTACCAGGAAGCAATGCCTAAGCAACGTCGAAGTTGTCGTATATTACTTGGTGGGGGCAATTCACGGACTGCTGCTACCTTCTCAGGGTCGGTGTGTATACCCAGCTCGCTGATCACGTGTTTTAGAAACTTTATTCTTCGTTTGAAGAATCTGCACTTTGCCTGGTTGATGCGTAGATTAGCTTTCCGCAGCCGTCGAAAGACCTCTTGTAGATTGGTCATATGTTGTTTAAGCGTTTTCCCTACGACGATTATATTATCTAAGTAAGCGAAAGCGGTAGGTTCAATTTCTGGGCCAATTACACTATCCAGTGCTCGCTGAAAGGTTGCGGCAGCGGAATGTAGTCCAAAAGGCATTACTTTCCACTGAAATAGTCCACGTCCCGGAACTGTAAAGGCGATACATTCGCGACTCGCCTTAGACAATGGTATTTGCCACTTTTGAGATCCAATGTAGAAATGAATTTAGCATGACGAAGCTTCTCCAGTATGTGGTTGATTCGAGGAAGGGGGTAGGCGTCTCTAATGGATTGGGCGTTCAATTGTCTGAAATCAATACACATACGCATCTCTCAATCGTGACCGCCTATATCCGGAGAGCTTACTGCCGGAGCAGATCTCATCCCCCAACGCTCACTCTCACCCATCAGGAATTATGTGCCGCGGAAAGAGTCCTCGTCCACCTGACCCAACGTCAAAAGGCAGAGATCCGATGTCTGGCAGAGCAGCGACCGATTGCCTCTGGAAGCTCACTCGCTTGCTTCCATCCGTTTTTCTACCAATATGGAGTCCCTGAGTTACGATAAGCGTCATCCCATTCTCCTTCCGTACGATGCTCATCTGACTCCGCTCCTCGTCAACTTCACACACCGTATCACGTTGCATGGCACGAACCAGCTGATGATCCGGTTTCTCCGCGCCAAGTATTGGATTCCCAGGGTGAAGAACGCGGTCAAGGCCCACATTTGTGGGTGTAAGGTGTGCATCCTGTACAAGCGCCGCCAACAAACGCAGTTGATGGCTGCACTACCCCGTGCGCGAGTTACCTTTTCGCGACCTTTCACCGATACTGGTATTGACTTCGCCGGGCCGTTCGAGATCAAGAACTACACCGAAAGGGCATGCCTCACACCAAGTGTGTGTGTTCGTATGCTTCAGCACGAAGGCAAACCACCTGGAAGCGACCTCCGATTTGACGACGGAGAAGTTCTTAGCGTCGTTTTCCCGGTTCGTGGCACGACGACAATGCCCACAGCGCATCTAGTCTGACAATGGCAAGGCCTTTGTTGGAGCATTTAAGGATCTGGGAAGGATCTCCTAGAAGCGACGAAACGCTACATCCTGCGTGCCTTTGGGCAGCAGATCGTGTCGTGGCACTTCATTCAGCCTAGTGCGCCTCACATGGGGGGCTCTGGGAGGCGGGTGTGAAGAGTTTCAAGGCGCTCTTTTACAAGTCCGCTGCCACATCGCGATACACCTTCGAGGAGCTCTCCACATTGCTCACCCATGAGTGAGCCCATGAGCCCAGTGCTTTTCCTAGTGGGGGGACCTCTGGTGTCTATTGCGGAACCAGAGATTCTTGAGGAACCGATGTCTCTAATCAATCGGTGGCAACGATTGAAGGCACTTCACCACCACTTCTGCCGACGATGGAAGGACGAGTATCTTAAGGAACTCCACAAGCGCAATAAGTGGAAGCTGCCGAACCGCAGTTTGCAGCAGGGAGACCTCGTTATCGTCTATGAGGGCAATTTACCGCCCACCGAGTGGCAATTGGGACGGGTGGAGCAGGTCCATTCCAGCGCCGACGGCTTCGTCCGAGTCGTCGACGTGTAAACTGCACGCGGTTCCATCAAAAGTCCAGTCGCGAAGCTTATCGTGCTTGCAAGCGACACTGGCACTGCTCCTCCTCAGGAATGAGCCGGCTACGGCCTACCTTCAGTGTTTTCCCACGGCCTCCGGACCATCGAGGCTCGTGCTCTCCGCATCGACGCGTTCTTTGCCGCAGCGCTAGGCTTGGCTGTGGCACGGGTGGGCGAGGACCGAGCCTGCCATGCTACCATCGGATCCCGCGCCGAGCCTTCGTTCCAGAAGGAAGACGCTGGTGTTGGCGGACCCTACGTTCTACCGCCCAGCCTCCGTGTCCATGGTGCTTGGGGCAGACCTCTATCCTGAGGTCATCCAGCCCGGATGTGTACCTGGACAGAGCGGCGCACCCGCGGTCCAGAGCACTGTGTTCGGCTGGATCCTTTCCGGGTCCTGTGGACTTTAGGCGATCCAAAGCGCGACCGCCCCCATCCCTTTGAGTCCACCTGGGCTATTGCAAATTGTTGAAAGGAGGGTGACCAGCAGGGACCGGAGGGGGTTTTTTCCGAGAAGGAAGCAAAGGGCACACTGGGCCAATGATAGACAAGTTTTGTGGAAAACTTTTTTCCACCTCCGGAATTTGTTCAACCCGAAAATCGCCAATATTATTTTGTGGCCATTTTTCTACGGACAGTTGTTTTATTTCCAATCGCTTACCCCTCATATACGTGTGTATAATAAAGTTTGGCCGTCTACTTTAAACGAAAAGTCACGCGTTTTAATTTCCATTGGGAACCAGACAAACGAGATTGGCTTGTTTCAAAGAAATCTGTTATATTGATATTATGTTTATATTCGAAGTAGACTTACAATTTTGGAAGAGTTTAGTTCTAATAACTTCAATCAGCGACAACCACGGATTTAATAGATTTAAATAAACAGTGACAATAAAAATCATATCAAAAAGTTTATTTTTCTTTGATTTCAAAAAAAATTTTTTTTTTCAATTTAGTTTGTATCCTATGTAGAATTTTTATTTTCAATTTACTACGAAACATTAATTCTTACAAATACCTTCCCATAATTATTGTTATGCGAGCAGTTTATCACCTATAAATTTAACATGAAAATCATTTATACAGAGAATCCTAAAGCTCATTAACTGTCATCAGGCCTGCTGACATCGTTGGACTTTGGTCGTAAGTATGGCATAGCCGCAATCAAAAATATAAAAAAAGAAATTTAGTTTGAATTTAACAAGTTAACAATGTACCCTCATATGGTGATAACTGTTCTCAAACTTATTGTTATTGAATTTTTTCTACATTGCATTTAATTCTGGAATAGTAATATAGTAACATAGCGGCTTGTGATCAGTGACAAGTTCAAAATCCAAACCAGCAATGTAACAGAAAAAGTTCTCAATAGCCCAAACTATCGCCACTCTTTCTTCTTTTGGTTTTCGAGTAACGGCTTTTTTTTTGCTATTGGCATTAAGCAGTCTTCTTAACGGCTCTGTAATATGTGGCAAGCCGGCAATGAATTTTTTCACATATTTACCCTATGTAAGAAGAAATCTTCTCACTTCCTCTTTTGTCCTAGGTTGTTAATAATCCAAAATCAATTTTAGTCTCTCTAGATCCACCGCAATGCCGTCACTCTATAAAATGTGTCCCAGAAATTTAAGCACTATCGCTCAGAGCTCTTCAGCACACCATTGTCTCCAAACAGTTTCAGGTTTTCCGATGGTCTTCGATGCTCCGAACATTAGAATATATTTTGCACCCCTTGCGGTTGGACTATCCACCCATGTCCGATTGTCTCTTCGATTTTCGGGTTCTACAATGACCGGCATTTTCCGTTATTAGCATCGTGATCCTCATGCCCACAT
The DNA here is from genome assembly GCA_037075365.1 of Drosophila emarginata. Taxonomy (NCBI): domain Eukaryota; kingdom Metazoa; phylum Arthropoda; class Insecta; order Diptera; family Drosophilidae; genus Drosophila; species Drosophila emarginata. The sequence continues at coordinate 1,118,067 of JBAMCD010000291.1, forward strand.
CTCGTGCAAGCCTTAAGTGAAGAGAACGTTCCTTTCGATGTGAAATAAAAATTTCAGACCCTAAAGTAGCATCAGCATTTTATATAAATACTGTGGCAACCATTCGAAAACAGGAAGAACCTGATTTTTTGAAACTTTATCCATATCCATTGGGGAATCTGATTAGGTAAATGCGGAGATCAAAAAACTGTTGAAAGACGGCATTACTTGACCGTCGAGATAATAATCCCATTTGGGTTGTAGATAAGAAAGGTGTAGACAAACAAAGCCATAAAAAGAAAAGAATGGTAATTGATTTTCGGAAATTAAACCAAGTAACTATGCCGGACAAATTTCCAATTCTTTCAATTACGATACTGTCGAATTTGGACCTGAAATTAGGATTCCATCAGATCGAGCTGGCAGAAACGGATAGGGAGAAAACCGCCTTCTCTGTCAACAATGGTATGAGTTTTGTCGATTGGATTTGGATTGAAAAGCTCCCCAGGTATTTTTCAGAGGGCTACAGATCATGTTTTAAGGAAGCACATCGGAAAAATATGTTTTGTCTATGTGGACGATGTAATTATATTTTCAGAAACCAAAAAATGACGCGTTGAACATATTAACTGTATTCCTTAATATTTATGTGATGCAGTTTCCCAAGAAAAATCAAAGTTTTTCAGAAAGATCGTTTTGACGCTCGGGTTTGTTGCCTAAAAGCTTCACTAGCTTCATCTTTGCATTTGCGCGATAAGGAACCCGAGTTAGCGACTAACGAAAGAGAACTCTTGGCAATTGTTTATGCTCTTAAAACATTTTGCAATTACCTTTACGGGGTTAGAGATCTAAACTTTAATACGGATATGCATCAACCTCTCACTTTTGCGGTATCTAATCGGAATACGAACGCGAAAATAAATCGCTGGAAATCCTTCATTGATGAACACAATGCGAAACTTATTTATAAGCCAAGATAAGGAAAGAAAACAAAGCTGCTGACGCTCTGTCACGACAAAATGTAAATGTCCTACAGTCCCAAAAATCTGATGTTAGTAAATCATTTTGATACTACACCATTGACCTAACGGACAAACCGGTCAGTTGCTTTAGGAATCAAATAATCATTGAAGAAAAAACTTTCCATCATTAAGAACATTCCTGCTTTCCCAAACAGAGACGAGGCATGTCATCCAAATGTCTGACAAACATATTAATGGAAACATTGCAAGATGTGGTAAATTTTGACGTCGTCAAAGCAATGCATTGCGAACTCCAGGTATTTGCATTTATTTAGCATAAGCTAATAGAAATGATTCCAACAACAACATTTAGGTATTCAAAGTACTTGGTACGTGGTATTACTGACAAAAGTTCACAAAGAGAAATATTAACGACTGAGCATAATAGAGGACATCGAGCGGCTCAGGAAAATGTAAAGTCGGTGCTCCGTGATTATTTTTTTCCAACTATGAGCAGATTAGGAACAGAGATTGCTGTAAGTTGAAGGTTTGTTCAGTAGCAAATTATTTATTAGGTACCATACGCATTCCATCTTCTGCTGAGGAAATTATACATGTCGATTTTTTTTCTACCGATAAAAAGCTTTTTATGACATGTACTGATAAATTTTCTAAGTTTGCTGTGGTACAGCCTATCGCTTCGTGAGTAATTATAGGTATATAGAGAATAGAATATATAAAACATATAAAACATATAAGCTTAATTCATATAGTGACACTTTGTCACTAGTTATATACAATTATACATTTCAATAGACCATCCTAACTTAACGTAAGCATTCCAGCGCATACCGTAATTCGATCCGCCTATGTGCAGACGGACCAATAACAGCGCGTGGGAATGCTGAACATGCACATCGATGCTCAAGTGATTCACGCTTGCAATGAATGCCTTCTGCCTACATATACTTTTTACCAGGGTCCGTAACAGTAATAAGTTATATTTAAAAAAAATCAATAATAACTTTAAATTATGAGTAGTATTCATTTAATCCAAAATAATTGTTATTTTCGATTTGTAAAATAATTATTATAAATAACTTTCATTTTCGATTTTTATTCTTTTTCTAATGGCATAAGTGTTATTCTTATTAAAGAAAAATAAAAAATTTTAATTTTTATATTTTACAAAAAAAATTTTAATGATAGATTTAATACACCCACAAAGGGGTTAATTGATTCAAAAACAGTGGATTCCACTGCAAATGTAATAAATAAAATCGAATCATCAAATACTGACTTGCAATTAACAAATTTATTGTTATTGATAATAGTCATAATTTGTGCATTCTGTACAAAGCATACCTGCTACACAAAAAGTGTATAGCTAAAAGGGCCTTAATCTAGATAAGATCTAAAAAAATACATGCAGACGGACAATTGTCATAACAATATACTTACAAAAAATTTTTTCAGTAAAAAAAAAATTTTTCTGCGATTAGGAAAATTTAATTCTTTGCATAAGCTGTTGAATTCGCAATATATTCATTGCAATAAAATTTTCATTAAAATTTTGTTTCTTTTCTCCACGCAATAAAATTTTTTATTACTACATTTAGTATAACAACACTATGACCACACTAGATAAATATTTCAAAAAAATCAATGATAGCATAGTCAATGAATTAATTGAGGTTTTTAAGAGTGAACAAAGTCACTCACCTCAACGCTCGATAAACCTGGTGCAAATAAGATCAGCATACCTTGACATAACGGGAGAAAATTTCCCAGTCCAAGAAGGTAGCAGAGTACAGATGAGTTTCATACTGTTAATACCATATATATGCTGTTATATGAATGCAGCAGGTACGCTGTGTTTCTACTTGATGAATGAAACACAACAAAAAAAAACAGAATAATAAAATAAAAAAATTTTTTTTTAATTTTTGCCTCCCCAAGTTTTAAAATAAAATGATGGTTTTAAATTTTCAAAAGTACGACTTTTTAAATAAACCCATTCCATGGAATGGCGGAAAATTGTTCAAAGTGTCAAAGACCATAGAGTAGAATTCGACAAATCATTTAAATGCCTTAATAAAAGCATAAATATAAAAAATAAAACCAAACTAAAACATGTGCGAATTTTGATTACAAAATTTAATGCTATTAATAAACTATTCGCAGAGGTGTTCAGTCGGCTTAATAACTTACACTTTGCTACAAGCGAGAGAAAATCTAGACCGATTAAGAACACAGCTCAGAACAATCTCGGATAGACATAGTCTTCACATTTTTATACCAAACGCATTAAATACAGATGCGAAATTTGATGAGTCAATTCTAGCCACAGATAGTCCAAATGATTCTGAACAAATGAGCGAAGAATCTGACATCGAAACTAAAATACGCACACAAAAAACCGAAACGCCCGCAGAAGCACCACCTTCGCTACAAATACCCCTTGAAGAATCAACAATGGTCAATGAACAGTCTGTGACTGAGTTTTTAAAGCTCGCATCATCTCTGATTCCAGAGTTCGATGGAAAAATAGAGAACCTTCTAAGTTTCGTAGATGCGCTCAACTTGATTGATACGCTGAAAGGCACTCACGAATCAATTGCAGTCCAGATAATAAAAACCAAATTAAAAGGTCATGCTCGAAACCTTATTAGTAACGAACAGACAATATTGTTATCCAAATACAGTACATCGCAAGCTGTAAAGGCAATGACACAAAACTGCGCTATTGATAAGGTAAAACTTATTATGCAGGCGGACACATTCAGTAATATGAATGATGCTATTGCTAAATTTGTCAACAGTTGCACAGAGGCAACTGGCCAAGTTAACTCTGTCCCACATTTGAGGCAGACAGCAGGCAATTATAATAATACAGGCCGGAGTAATAACCGAGAAAGAGGCTATTAGCAAAACAATAACAATAGAGGCCACAATAATAATCGCGGAGGTTATAGACGACAAGGTCAGAATAGAGGAAACTATAGAGGTCGAAATCACTACAACCAAAACCCTAACAATAACAATAATGTGAGAGTTATGCAAAATAATTCGGAAAACTCAAAACCCTTTAAGTACAACCGATTAATAAATAAAATACATTCAGTAAATTTTAGTCTCAATGTTTCTGTAAAATTCGTAAACCACGCCATAAAAACAATTTTAAAATTTTTAATTGACACAAGTGCTGATATCTCAATTCTTAATTATTATCAATTTGATACCATTTCTCAAGATAAAACTAAAAATATTCCAGGTATAGGCCAGGGAGTAATAAAATCCCAAGGCACTACCCTAATAGAGTCCACACGAATTCAACAAAGAATATACAAACTTTGCAGTACCTTGTGATGGTATAATAGAACTTGATTTTATAAAAAAATTCAACTGCCTACTAGATTTTAAACAAACAGAGGACTGGTTTATTATTCGACCTCAAAATCTATCTTATCCAATTTATGTTCCAATAACATACAGCTCTGGTAATAGTTTCCTAATTCTACCAGCAAGATTTGAAGTGATAAGAAGTATTAAAATTGATTTCGTTTATATACCTAATCAAGAAATACATAAAGGTATATAAGTTACCATGAAATATTATTGCAACTACAAAACTTAACTTCCTCCACGCGCAGAACAATTTAAAGTTAACAAGAAATAATTAATAATAATACTGCAGCGTTGTCGTCTGCCCCATTTCCTCCACGCGCAGAATAAACTACTGAGTCCACCAAAATTACCAAGATGCGATCAGGTGTCAAATCGCTGACCGTTTCCTTTCACCAGGTGCCGCCGGATGCGATGTCGCGTCGCTGCCGCTATCCCACAGCTTACATTAGGGACAAATTAATATTGTAAAATCAGTCTCAAAATAAACATCATAATAAAAGGTTCGAAAAACCTAATCGTAAAAATTCGTTTTATTTAACTAAATAGAAAAGGAAATTAACTGGCGCCCGAGCAGGGACCAGCGATCACAACCAATAGTGCAAAATGGTATCTACAGTTGTGAAAAAACCAATCGCTAGTTAAAGGAAAAAACAAAAAAGTGAAGTGAAGTGAAGAGACTCCGGCAAATTTAATAAGCGGTCACGACACAAACACATAAAAACGGGAAATATCGTTACGTTTGAAACAAAAACGCACAAAAGCGGAAAATATCGTTACGGGTAAAAAGCTATAAATATAAAGTCTGTAAGACCCGCTCCCAGCCTACCTTTCGGTGAAGTAAACACCAAGAGCCTTAGTAGGGGGGGACACCCAAAGAGGACTAACTCGAGGATTCCAGAAAGGATGGATACCACAGAAATAATACTGTAAGCTAATGATTAAGTAAGAAAATTTTTTAGCAATCAAAGAAGTAATAAATAAATAAACAATTTTTATAAGTCCGTAAAATCAAAGTAGTAAATAAGCAAAGATACAATTTAAAATAAGTCACAAAACAAAAACCTTTTTAATAAATATATCCAACTTTAATATATATTTTCTTAAATAAATTTGAATATCAAATTAAATTAAATCAAACTTAAAATTGAGTTAAAGTAATAATCAAATTTATTAATATAAGTATAAAAAAAAAATTATCCGACATCAGATAGTTCCCACAGTTTCCGAATAATATTTTAACAATTTGTATCATAAATATGGCCAACGAAAACAATTTATTGAGACCCCCCGTTTTGAACAACACATCACCACCTTTAACTTCCCAAAATGTTGGTAACCCAGCAAATACTAATATAAGTTTAGATCAACTAAAATCAATCATTAACAGTATCGTGGTAGACATTTTGGATCACAGCACATCCAACCCCTTTAAAACAAGTGATGTGATTATTAATCCAGAACATAGAGGCGAATTAAACGATGATATTGTCAAAAGTTTGAGAGAATTTTCTGGGAACCCTTTAGAATTCAGTTCATGGAAAAAGAGTGTAGATCGAATTTTAGAAACTTACGCGAACTTTATAGGTACCCCTAAATATTTCGGTATTTCGCACACTATAAGAAATAAAATTACAGGAATAGCAGATACAGCACTAGAATCCTATATCATTCCACTTGAATGGAGTGCAATTTCAAAATGTCTCACTTTACATTACGCAGATAAAAGAGACATTACCACCCTAGAATATCAAATGACAGTACTGTTCAAAGGAACACAATCAGTAGAAGCATTCTATTCAGCAGTTTACAAACATTTGTCATTGATACTAAACAAAATAGGTGATATGGGTGTTTCGAAAGAATCAGAACATTTATTAATCCAGTTGTACCGAAATAAAGCGCTTGACACATTTATAAGAGGATTGCGAGGCGATCCCCCCAGACTTTTAGCTATTAAAGAGCCAACTGGCCTACCGCAAGCTTTACACTTGTGCTTAAAATTAGAAAACCAGACCTATGTTTCTTCTCAAACAGTCAACAGAGCACAACCTGCAAGTTTTAGGACAACTCACACATTCGAAAGGCCTCATCTAAGAGACTCATTAAACCCTTATCAGTTCGTACAACAAGTACCTATTATTCCACCACGATCTTATGGTCAGGTCTCAAACTTTAAACCTTACATGGGTAATCAAAGAATTCCCCATCATTTTGTGCAACAGCCCTCTATGACATTCCGACCACAACAAGTACCGAATATTCCACCAAGACTTTCAGGCACACTTCAAAATTTAACCCTCATATGGCTAATCAAGGAATAACTCAATACCAAGCTATACCTATTCGCCCTCCTCTTGGACCAAAACCTGTTCAAAATCCGGTACCAAAGGAAGTTGATTCCACCATTCAGACACGACGTGTCAATTATATGAATCGGCCATTCATTGATAATAGACAAAACCACGTAATTTTAATATTCAAACCGTAGAAACTTACGACCCCCAGATTTCAACAGAAATACCTCCTGAAACAGAACTAGAACAGACTCAAACGACAGACATGGACAATGGACAAACTGATACTTTTGCAGAATACAGTGAGCATTATAATGACTATAATGTTGAAGAACAATCCGAATTTCCCGATTTAAATCTAGACACTTCCTTATATTGAGTGTAGAGTTACGGGCAACAAAATTTTAAAAATTCTGATCGACACCGGATCAAATAATAATTACGTCCAACCCACTCTTGTCTCTAATCCAAAGAAAACCGAAAATCCATTCGAAGCAATATCAGTAGGAGGTAATACTTTAATAACGCATTATAAGGTTGCCAATTAGTTTGGCATAAACGATGTCAATATAAAATTTTTCCTTTTACCAAATCTAAAATCATTTGACGCAATCCTTGGGAATGATACTTTAAAAGAATAACACGCAGTTATTCACACAAACAAAAAATTCATGACAATTAGAAATGTGATCAACATTCTCCTAAAAGAAAAAATATATGCAATCAGTTAACAACCTTAATATTAACATTCGAGACAGCCACATGTTTAATAAGCTCCTATCCCGGCCTATTCTCTAAACCCAACGAAAAACTTACTTACGCCACAAACGTGAGAGCTGAAATAAGGACAAATTCGGACACAACCGTCTATTCTAGATACTATCAGTATCCAATGTCTCTAAATTCGGACACAACCGTCTATTCTAGATACTATCAGTATCCAATGTCTCTAAAAGGAGTAGTTGACAAGCAAATTCAACAAATGCTTGAGGACGGAATTATCCGACCATCTAGGTCTCCATATAATTCACCCGTCTGGGTTGTTCCAAAAAAGTAAGTAAAAGCTTCTGGCGAAAGAAAATATCGAGTAGTCATAGATTACAGGAAACTTAATAGCATTACAATTGCAGACAAATATCCAATATCTGAAATAAACGAGGTATTAGCCCAGTTGGGAAAAAACAAGTTATTTACAGTACTGGACTTAAAGAGCTAATCTTGCTAAAAAATTCAGACATTGAAAAAACAGCTTTCTCCATAAATAATGGAAAATATAAGTTTACACGACTCCCCTTTGGCCTTAAAAATGCACCATCAATTTTCCAGCGTATTCTAGATGACATACTGCGATTGCATATTGGCAAAATTTGCTACATTTATATCGACGATATAATAATTTTCAGTAAAAATGAGCAATCACATATGCAAAATCTCAAAGTCATTTTCGAAACTTTACACGACGCCAACATAAAATGCTATCTAGAAAAATGCGAGTTTTTTAACAACAAAGTGGAATTTTTAGGCTTCGTCGTTTCCGACAAAGGCATCGAAACAAATGAACTTAAGGTCAATGCCATAGCAAAATATCCACAACCAAAGACTCTTAAAGAGCTTTGATCTTTTTTAGGATTGTCCGGTTACTACAGACGATTCATAAGAGACTATTCCAAATTGGCGAAACCTCTGACTTCTGTCTCCAAAAAGTGCACTAATTTAGGAAGAGGTCATACTCAGCTATCCTGACTTCAACAAAGAATTTCAGTTAACAGCAGACGCTTCCAACTTTGCCATTGGAGCTGTACTTTAACAAGAAAATAGACCTATTACTTTTCTTTCAAGAACTTTGTCAAAAGCCGAGGAAAATTATGCTACAAATGAAAAAGAAATGTTAGCAAAAATCTGGGCACTAAAGGCACTCCGTAATTATCTCTATGGCAAAGCAAAAGTGAAAATCTATACAGACCACCAACCTTTATCCCACTCCATAAGCAATTGGAATTGGAAAGGTAGGGTCAAAAGATGGAACAACCAAAATTATACACATGATAAACATCGAACAATTAGAAACAATACTGAACAAACTGATTTTCCATACGGAACACGAATTGAACTAGCAATTTATATCATACATTTCACCACGAACTATCTCAAAAAATTTCAGCGCTCTACACCATAATACCTAACCATCATTAGAGATCCGATACAGCTATTAACATGTTAGGGTCTGCGTGGAAATATTTAGCCGGCCGTCCAGATCACGATGATTTGGTAATGTTAGAAAACCATATTAACGACCTTTCTTGCTGCTAGAACAAAGAATGAATAACCTCACCCTAATTACTGACAACCTAGCTAATTCCATAAAGGTAGATGGTAGATTTATTCACGAAATCGCTATTAGCTTACAGAATCAAATCAGATTAATAAAAGGAGAAATAATAAATGTAAAGTATGCCATACAATGGGCAAGAATGAATACGATAAAATCATTTTTGCTTGTTGAAAAAGAAATTGTCGAAATTGAAAAAATTTCTAAAATTGGAAATATGCCACCACGATCAATAGAAGATATGTTAGAATTTTCAGATGTATCAATCTTTCATAACAAAACAATCCTTCTTTATATTATAAAGATACCTAATATTGAACTAACCGATTATGAAAATATAATTTTAAAACCATTTATTAGAAATAATCAAATTATAAATATAAAATACCAAGAAATTTTGTCTAGCAAAAATATAATGTATGGAATCTAAAAAATTGTGAAAGCTATAATAGTATAAAAATATGTAACAAAAACAATATTGTAAATCTATCACATGATAAGTATTTGTCTAGGCTCCTAAACGGAGAAAAATCGCTGTGTGGATTTAGCAACTCAGAGCACATCAAAAGAATTGACGAAAGCAGCAACGGACTCATCTTGCTCAACAACTTTAATGGGACTATAATACACCAAAACCTTTCACGCATCCTTACTGGAAACTACCTTATCAACTTCTGGAATGAATCAATCCTCATCAATAAGAAGCAATTCAGCAACAAGGAAACAGTACCATTGAAGACGGGGACACCAATTATACAAATCACACCCGAAGAAGAAGAAAAGCTAAAAATACTGTCTTTGGAAGCGTTACACGCCCTACACATAAACAACACCGAAGAGTTGAAAGAATTAAAAGTAGACTCAGCATGGCAAGAATTGCAAATAAACTCAACATCGCTTTTAACTCTATTCGGCCTTACCATTGCAATCACCAGCATTTTGTTTGTTTGTAAAAAAAATAAGCAAAACATAGTTCTTCAAATGGCCCCAGAAACAACTAAAACCTCCAATGCAGCTCAACAATATTCCATTTTTTTAAGACGTCGCTTGAGGACAAGCTCCAATTAAAGGGGGAAGAGTTAACAAGAAATATTATTACAACTACAAAACTCAACTTCCTCCACGCGCAGAACAATTTAAAGTTAACAAGAAATAATTAATAATAATACTGCAGCGTTGTCGTCCGTCTCAAAATTAACATCATAATAAAAGGTTCGAAAAACCTAATCGTTAAAATTCGTTTTTTTTAAATAAATAGAAAAGAAAATTAATTTATATATTGAAAATACAATAACAAAATCACAATGTACACTTGTCTGATTGTTAAATACAACCAATTCCGATTTATTAGTAAACATAAACAATATCAAGTACGAAGTAGCTCAAAACAATCAAGATAATAGAAATTTATGTTTTTTCTGGTGTATTTATTAACAACCTGTCCACAGGGGACAATAAGTAAATTGGGTGAATAATATTACATAACATGAAGTAAAACGTAACATGAAGGCATAGTTGCCGCATACATAAACAGAAGATTTAAATTTGAATTAGAAACCTGGGAAAAAAGAAAAAAAAAAAGAAAGAGAGTTAACGTGTTATGCGCTGTGCCCCATAGTTTGATGCCGTACTTCCAGATGGGTTTAATTATTGTCTTATACTTATAAGAGGACCTTGTTCCTCATGCTGACCGGGGGCCTAACAGCCAGTTCATTTTAGCCAGCTTTATAGTGAGCTGTGCTCTTTTAGCCTTAAGATGGGCCTTCCAGTGAGTCCCAGGTATTTAATGTTGTTGGAGCTTGGAATGGGCGTGCCATGAAGCGTGCCATGAAGCATGACAGGGGGCCATTTGAGCCTGTGAGTGGCGAAGGTCATGTGCTGAGACTTTTCTGGGTTGATGTTCATATTCCATCTGGCAAGCCAGGGCACAAGTAGGAGGAGTTGACGGAGTCGTACCTGACATAAAAGGCTCTGTCTGTGAGGTATGATTTGAGGACCATGTAGCATTTAGTTTAAGCAGGAGTTTTATTTTATGGAGTAGTCCGTTATGCCACACTCTGTCGAACGCATGTCTGACGTCAAGGAATACCGCAGAGGAATAGTTCCAGTCTTCAAAAGAGCTGAGAAACTTCTGGACGATTCTGTGGTACTGTTTTGGGGTTCCGTGAAGTTGCCGAAAGCTGAACTGGTGGTCTGGGATGATCTTGCCTTCGTCCAATATCGGCAACACTCTGACCAAAAGTATTCTTTCAAGTAAATTGGAGAGTATTGCCAGTAAGCTTATTGGACGATGGGAAGCGAGCTCATTTTCCGGTTTCCCAGGCTTTGGAATCATTATTATCTCTGCGCACTTCCATTAAGAGGGGAAGTGGCAGAGATCAAAGATACCATTGAAGATTGTGATAATGAACTGGATCACTTTCGGCGGCAGAAATTTGATGGTAATCGCATCGACCCCATCGTATCCCGGCCTTTTGGTGGGTTTTAGCCGACTGATCTCCGTTTTGACCTCTTAACAATAATATAAATCAGAAAGTTTTCTCACATTTAAAGAAAAATTTTCCAATGCAATCTAAATAGTAACTAACAGAATTGTGCACCAGATATAGTGATGTATTCGCACTACAAACCGAATAAATCACAACAAATAACTTCTATAAACAAACATTGAGATTGTAAGACAATGAACCAGTATACATGAAAAATTATAGAAATCCTCATACTCATGAAATTCAAGAACAAGTTAAGAAATTAATCAATGACAAGGTTGTGGAACCCTCTGTGTCTAAATATAATAGCCCATTTCTTTTAGCACCAAAGATATCCCTCCAGGTATCTTAAGAAAAGAAATATCGATTAGTAATCGATTATTGTCAAATCAATAAAAAGCTCTTGTCTGACAAATTTTCACTCCCCAGAATCGATAATGTTTTAGAACAATTGAAATAAAGAATTAAATAAAGAACATTAATCTCACCAAATCAAAATACGCGTCAGTACATTGTGTATAATAATTTCTTTAATTAATCTTGCCAAATCAAATAAATTTTGTTGCCCGAATTTAAAATAAATTTGCAGTGAACGCGTCAGTCACACATATATACGAGGAGTTTTGGTTGACACAGACACACGAAATATTGAGAAATACGATGAAATAAAGAGTTGATGGTCGCATATGCACAATGCAGACAATTGGTTCAAAAAGAGGTTAACATTCAAGAATGGAGTGACTCCAATCGAAGAAGTGACAATGGAAAGCTCGGACGTAAATAAAGAATCAGATGGTGATCAAGAAACCGCAGCTTCACAAAATACAAATGAAGTTTTGCTACGGGATATAATGGAAAAATTAACAAAACTGGTTGTTCAAGTGTCCAAAATGGCAGCTTTGAAAGAAGAAATCATTGAACTACACAAAACTCAAGAAGAGCAACGTTAATTTGATTAATAAAGCTGAGGACGTAATTTTTCCCAAGGAACGGGGCACAGCTTGTGCTTCGAAAGACGCTGATGCTGGATTCGGTGCAACTGGATTTTCTTATGAGACGCATGTCACACAGAGTGGCATGCATGGACGAGGCACAATTTAAGCTTTAAAACACGTTGAGGCTATAGGCGAAGTACCGGTGATAATAACGAAACTGGTGAGTTCGATGGGTCTCAGGGCTGCAATAATATTTGTTATTCACCTTCACGAAGGCCAGGGGAACAGGAAAGGTTTCAGGGTGCAACGTAATCCATCGGCATTTAGGATAGTTGATTTGCCGGATTTCAAAGGAAACACGGAGGACTGTCCAGTGTTTGACTCAATGTTTAAAGATAGCATACGTTTACAGCAATTCGGAAAACTTAATGAAACAAAAATGACTAAACGAAGCTGCCAGAGAAGAAGTTAAAGGTATTTTAATAAAAGTAATGAATATCGGATACATAATGGAACGACTCAAGTTTATGTTTGGTAGGCCAGAGCTACTTATAAGAAGCCAATTGGATATAGTTAACGAAATCACACCAGTTGCAGAGAACTGTTTGGAAAATAATTGACGCTATGCACAAAGGTTTAAAATTTAGTTATATTTTTAGAGTCTTCCAACGCATTACCTCATTTACACAATCCTACTTTGATGAAACAATCTATAGCGAAAATGCGTATGACGATTCAGTGGATGGAACATGCATCGTTAATTCGAATATATATAGATTTAAGACATTTTAGCGATTGGCTAGATGGAATTGCTAGAAGTATTACTCAAGCAGCTATGGTAACAACAGTTAAACGAACTGTCAAAGGATCGCAGACTATTATGCAAGTTACCAACAAAACCTTTCATCAGAAACGAGATAATAAAACATGTCCCAATTGCCAAGGAAATCATTATTTGGACCAGTGTCAGAAATATATAAAGCTTTGTACCAATGATAGATGGTTAATGGTGAAAAATATTGGTATTCGTTTTAATTATTAGTGGACCAAATAATACATTGATAGAAAGTCTTTCCTTTCTGGATGAAGGCTCATCGGCTACACTGATAGAAGAGAAATTATCGGACTAATTGGAAATTAAGGAAAATAAATCAGAACTAACTCTAAACTGGATTGGTGAACACGCAACACAAGTCATGTCAGTGGATTGTCATATAAAAATACGCTCGGCCTTTGGTCATAGCAGAAAATGGTTATATCTAAACAGTAATTCGATTCTGAACTTACAGTTACCATTGCAGTCAATGAATCTTGAATATCTGAGGGATAAATAAATGCAAAGGATATGTCAGCAGTAAACCAAGGATTTTATTTGGTTTAAACAATTGCCATTTGATTTCAACATTAAAAGTCATTCTATTGATAAAGATTTAATTACAGCTAAAACTTCTTTAGGTTGGCTGGTGTATGGATCAACAAAAAATTGTCAAGAAGTATCAACTCGTTTGCAATTTGTGCTGATATAAAAGAAATGTTCCTGCAGGTTCAAGTACGAGGAACTGATCAAGATTGTTTAAGATTTTTATGGAGATACGGTCATCTATCGTAAGACATAGAAACACACAAGATAACAGTAATGCCATTAGAAGCAACATGCTCACCTTGTTATGCGCAATTTGTGAAGACTATTAATGCCCGAAATGCTTCAATTTATAAAAAGCCGTAGTTGATGCCATAAAATCGAAACATTATGTACACGACTATGTGGCAAGCTATGTATCAGAAGAAGATGCGTTTCAGATAAGCAGTGAAGTCGTGAAGGTACACAAACACGCTCATTTTGTTCTCAGAGTGTTCACGCCAGAAAGGGTGACTAGCAGGGTCGAGAGGGGGGATTTTCGAAGGATCGCCGAACGGGCGCACTTAACAAGACGTTTTTTCCCACTTCCGGATTTTGTTCAACCCAAAAAATCGAGAATCTTTTTGGACACCCTTGAACGGACAGTTTTTCCCAAACGCTTACCCCCTTATATACGTGTATCACCCGAATTTAGAACAAAAAAGCTTGGCCGTCTACCACAAAGGGAAGCACACCACGAGATTGGCACTAGATTTCTCCATCCCCCTACAATCATTGGTCCTTCGAGCCGGATATCCTTCCACTTGCCCCAGCTTCGCATCGGTGGAGAGTCTGATAAGTAGTTGAATTCTTATTGCCATTAATTTCCTATTTCATATACATATACATACTCACGGGCAGAGAAAAGTTTCCCGCTTTTTCCGTAGCGACTTTTCTCTCCAACTTGTATGAACATTTCCTTGTCTTGTTCTGTCCTGATTTGTGACTCCTCTTAGTGAAGTACTTAAAACCCTATCTTAATCGGTCACTCGTCTGTACACAGATACAGATATACGTTCATATGTGCAAATGTAGTGAGCTCGGGCAATAGGCGGCATCCTGCAGCGCCCCGTGGAAATGCTTTTTATGCTCCAGCAAAGGCATAAAGGACATAAACCAACGAGCAGACAGCTTTTCATGCCTATCGGAAAGCGTTAGGAGGGCAAATACCGTTCCACAGTAATGGCAGGAAGACTAAAGATAATCCAGCTGAACCTGAACTACTGCGTCGCGGCCCAGGATCTTTTGCAGCAGTCAGTTCGCGAAACATTAGCAGACGTCGCTATTCTTAGGAAACCATACAGAATCGAGTTATCAGGCCAATGGAAGGCGGATTCATCCGGGAAAGCCGCCATCTGGACTTGTGGTGCTCAGCCACTCCCCCTTGACAATGTTCGCCAAGACGAAGGCTTCGTTAGAGCACGCGCTGGCGGATACTTTTGGATATACAGCTGCTATCTAGCGCCCAGCCTTTCGATTTCCAGGTTTGACTGGAAAATCAGCGATTTGTACACTGCTAGTGACGACGAGGCTATAGTGAGTACCATAGGACATCACCAGCGGAGTTTGCGCCAGCCACATACAAGTAGGGGGAATTTTAAGGTGGAGTCCTTAAACGTACCCGCTTTTCTCAACCACCTCCGTGCAATTCCATGCGCTGGATCCGCGGACGAAGCTGCTAACGGTGTGATGGACAACCTCGTTGAGGCGTGTGAGACCAGCATGTCTAGACGCGGAATGTACCGTCGCCACCATAAACCGGTCTTTTGGTGGAACGATACCATTGCTGCAGCTCGCCTGTTTTCGGGTTAGACGGCTCTACCAAAGGGCGAGAGGGACTAGAAACTTTACCAATCTTCGGCTACAGTACCTAGCCGCGAGGAAAGAGCTAAGAAAAGCGATTCGTAGCAGCAAACGTTAGCGTTTCTTGTCGCTTTGTGATTCAGCTGATCAGAATCCATGGGGTAAAGCCTACCAGACTGTAGTGAAGAGGATCGATGCGGGTGGCAACGCGATTCCATCGGAAGAGGCGACCTTGAAAGGCACAGTTGACTCCCTGTTTCCCATGAAAATGGAGGTACCCCTCACATTTGCACAGGATCAATCAACGGTGGGGCCAGCAGAATGCTCCCTTGAGGAGCTATAAAGCATCCTGAGGGAAATCGAACCGTAAAAGGCCGCAGGGCCTGATGGCAGACCAAATTTAGCGCTGAAGTTAGCGATTGCCTTACATCCGGAGGTTTTTGTAGATCTCTACAACAAGTGCCTGGGAGAAGCAGTGTTTCCAAAGAGATGGAAAATCCAAAATCTGCTCTTACTCCCAAAACCAGGCAGATTTTGGAAACATTAATCTCTTCCAGGCTGAGTGAAGCGATTGAGCAGGGTGGTTGGCAGTGTCAGTACGACTTTCGAAAAGCGAGGTCGACAGTTGACTCAATCAACCGCGTAGTTGATGGAAGGGAGGTACCAAGCACTTCTGTCTGGTCACGACGTTGGACATTAGAAACGTGTTTAACTCTGCAGAATGGCACAAAATCATCGATAGCCTAGCAGCATTCGGAGTAGACCACAGGATAACCTCAGGCGTTCCACAAGGCTCTGTCTTGGGTCCCCTGTTATGGAACGCGATGTACGACGGGGTACTCTGTCTTGCTCTTGGCCCAGGTTCAAGTACAGTCGGTTTTGCTGATGACATTGCATTAATCGCAGTGGCTAGTTACATGAGGCGGAGCTTAAATGTAACAGTGGAATCGCGGCCATCAGCTAGTGGCTGTCAATCGCTGGATTGGAGCTGGCACCACAGAAGACCGAGGTGGTTTTAATAAGTAGCCGCAAAACAATCGAGGTTGCAACGATAAGCATTGGATCCACCAACATAGTTTCCGGCAGAGCGATAAAATATTTGGTCGTAATGCTGGATACTAGGCTAAGCTTCCGAAAGCACCTAAAGTACGCGAACAGGAAAGGTCTAACAGCAGCCCGTTCTCTCTCGTGCAACATGCTCAACACGCGAGGACCAAAGCACGCACGCAGACTTCTCCTCGCAAGCGTAACAAGGTCGATTGCCATGTATGCGGCTCCAGTGTGGATGTCCGCTGCCAGGGTGAAAAGCTACCGTCGAGGGATGGAGGCGACGTTTAGGCTAAGTGCGCTAAAGATCTGCTGCGCGTTTCCAACCATCTCTGAGAACGCGGCTCTGGTCATCGCTGGACTTACCCCATTTGTGGACCTGGTCGAGAAGGAGCATACAGTTTATTCGGCCCTGAGGGTAACATCAGAGGACTTCCTGACAAGGCCGGCATCTAGGCAAGAGGCAAGACGCCAAAGCATTGCACGCTGGCAAGAACCTTGGGACAACTCCAGTAAGGGTCGCTGGACCCACAAGCTGATTCCGGACTTACACACCTGGTTAGGAAGAGGTCACGGCGGGGTAACGTTTTATCTGACGCAACTCCTCCGTGGGCACGGCTGTTTCAGAGCCTACCTGAAACGTTTTGGGCACGAAGCCAGCGATGAGTGTACCTGGTGCGGAAGTGAAATATTGGAGGATCCAGAACACATCACGTTCTTCTGCCCGAGGTACGACCATCAGAGAAAACTCATGGACAATTTGGTCGGCAGCAAAATCACGCCACGAAACCTAACTGCTCTGATGCTTTCGGGTGAGGCTGAGTGGGAGGCGGTATGCGACTTCGCGCAGGATGTAATGGTTGAGCAGCGTCGTCTGCAGCGGTTGAGGAACGGAGAGTAAGAGCATCTCGGACCGTGCGAAGAAATGCTCACATGTAGTCCCGCATAGGCTGCACTGCCCTGCTCGTATCGTTATATTTATTTATTAATCGTCTCATTGTATATTATAGTTATTTATTAGAATAAAGAAAAAAAAAAAACGTTCATATGTGCACACATACGCACATTTCACGACAAGTGTATACGCGGGGCCCAGGGCAAGAACACCAAAGAAAGAAATAAAAGAAAAAAACGAAGTGATTAACGTTTTGCTAAAGCGCGTCCTGCCAAGCTCACCTGTCCTAATTTTTGGTCCAACAATTTGTCCAACGATCAGAACCAACATATTTGTGCTTTTCTTTCCCGCGGTTATTTCACACATGTGTACAGACATATGTACATACATATTACACATTTACGCAAGTGCGTTTATATGTACAGACACCGGCAGTCGCGATCGAATCCATTGGTAAATCAATTCCCGCACATTTCAATTTTTCCGCACATCCCGTTGCATGTTTATTTACTAGACATCTGCATGGCACCATTCACTTCATACACACAATTGGGAACATTCGAATAGAACAGAATTGAGTGAGTGAGAAGCACACAATGAATGAATGTGTATAGAGTAGTTGTATATTTTGACACTCATGCAAAGCGAATTGAGTGAGAATGAGACATGCGGAAAACATTCGAATTACTCGGGTATCACAGAACATACATTGTATTTATTTTGTGTGGAGTGTCGAAGTTCAGCCGTCACAGAAATGGAAGGAGAGAAAAATAGCCAAAGCGAAAAATTTTTGCTCTGTTGCGTTTCAGAATTTGTAATGTACCACTATTACTGCTATACCATCAGTCAGAATTGTATTGGTATAGTACTCCAGGCCGACTTGTACAGTCACTTCTTTATCACCTGGGTGCAGGAAGAGGAAGAGTGTGCACTTTTTTCCGCTCTCTTAGCTCGCCGGATGAGGGGGGGTTCTTTTCCCTACAACCTGTCACTTAGTACGGTATTACAAAAAATTATAGTGTACGGTGGGATAAACTGGAATAAAGGAATTAATATTATAACTCTCGACTGATTGTTAGTGAACTTGATGGACTGTTCACCTCTCCTTTCTATACCCTCCCTTCCTACGGACAATCCTCGGAGATAATTTTTATGGTTGTCCCCTGACGGAACAAAGTAGACTATCTCATCTCTTCAGGCATATCGGTTTTGGTTTTATTATTCACAATTCATTTTAAGACCTATTATCTTCATCAAATACAAATATATCCATTATTCCTCATAGCTATATATATACATATATAGCTATGAGGAATAATGGATATATTTGTATATATGTATATGTATATATGTATATATATAGCTATATATGTATATATCCATATATATTTATGTGTACCTATCTAAACAGTTCAGCAAACATCCGATAGAACGATATTAAGAAATATACTAATTATCCATAATCAAATGTTTCAGATAAATTAATTTAGTGTGATAATTATAGATAGCAACATTGTTCAAGATACTCTTACTCAGGAAAATTCCTTGGGCCCATGGATGATCTGTTCCGTTGAGATATAGAGATGACACTGGCGAAATTATTAAAAAGGGATTAGAATATGTTCTACGGATCTTTGCTAAATTGCATAATTAACTAATTCAAAATAATAATAACAAAAATTTATCAAGATAATTAATTATGCATCTTAGCGCTAAATTAACTTAAACTATAACTCTTGTTTCTACTACTTATTTTCCATCGATCGCAAAGGCGTTCATGCGCCTCTCTCTTTTTTTTTATTAATCCAAACCAAAAATGTTGTCCTCCAGTTTCCTGACGCACCAACTGGAGTCGTTACTCCCAATCGTAAACACTCCCAGCAATTTGGCTTTTAGGGCGGTCAAATGATTTGCGGTGAACTTCGATGTTTAACCTGACCTCATTCCAGCAGCCTGAACTTGGGAGATTCTTTACTAAGTTTTCTTAGACCTCCGGTCCAAAGAAAGATGCGGTCCCGGACTAGTAGCGGTTGTTTGTGGCGCTTGCCACTTCATTGAAAACGCACTAGCCGGGCCGATTTTTATCTAAATCAGACTGTATTAGTTTTAACTCTGACCAATAAATACCACATACCTTTAAGATTTTTGGACACTCCTGGTTGCCAAAATATGTGGGCTCTATTCAAAATTATAAGCTTTAGCTATTATGAAATTAACTTGTTTAATTAATTTAAACGCTGGTTGATTCACTTGAACACTGTTTGATTCACTTAAACACTGTTTGACTTTATTTAACCACAGGTTAATCTCATCAAAATTATGTATCGTCTTAAACCGTCAGAATATTTCGTTCACTTGCTTTTTATGCTATTAGTAGTTGAGTTGTACGAACGACTTATGCTTATGCTTATGCTTATGCTTATGCTTATGCTTATGCTTATGCTTATGCTTATGCTTATGCTTATGCTTATGCTTATGCTTATGCTTATGCTTATGCTTATGCTTATGCTTATGCTTATGCTTATGCTTATGCTTATGCTTATGCTTATGCTTATGCTTATGCTTATGCTTATGCTTATGCTTATGCTTATGCTTATGCTTATGCTTATGCTTATGCTTATGCTTGTGCTTATGCTTATGCTTGTGCTTATGCTTGTGCTTATGCTTGTGCTTATGCTTGTGCTTATGCTTGTGCTTATGCTTGTGCTTATGCTTGTGCTTATGCTTGTGCTTGTGCTTATGCTTACGCTTACGCTCTTGCCCTTTTTATAGACCACGCTTGTCCCGAAAGCTAGTACTTTTCCACTGCAATGCAACGGAACTATGGCATGATCAGTTTTATCCACTATGTTAGTGGAACAAAGGGGGGGGGGGGGGTTACCTCTTACTTTGTCTGAGCGTGCGAGTGAAACAAGCGAACGCTCCGAAGCTCTAAGCTCTCACTCAAGTTTACGCTCAAACTGCTTACCATGCACTGCTTGCATGTTATGTGGCGCCGAAATTACAAAGATTCGTATATTTGATTTTCTACATAGATATAAAATTTTTGCTTTTGCAAAAACATTTTTTCCTCTCTAACCGGCCACTACAACGCAGATAATGTCACTGCCACCAGAACAGGGGACCTTATCTGAAAAAGGCAGGTTATTTCCGAAGCTGAATATCTTTCAAATGGTAAACTCCTAATGATTTCGCTTTTTCGTTGTGTATCTCGTAATATATAGGACTTAATTTCTTATGGACTATTCCCTTGATAAAAACTAAGTCCAGCTTGCGGTTAAAGCGTTTACCGGCATTACTTTGTGCAAAGTTGCGTGCATAGACTTTATCGTTGAGCTTCAATTGAGAAGTTCGTGTACGCAAATTGTAACGTCGAGCATTCTGTTCATACATTCTTGAGACATTTTCCTTAGCTTTCACCCGTACGATTTGCATGGCATTAGGATAATCAATTCTGACATCATCCATTAATAAATTTAATTTCCGAAGCAGATCATAGTCTTTGCCGTTTAGAATCATGTTTTGGCCGAAAGTTAAGAAATAAGGCGAGAAGCCTGTGGCCGAATGAATGCTCGATCGAATTGCCCCGTTAATTTCGTTTAAATTTACATCCCAACTGGTATGGTCTTTACCGATATAGGCTCGCACAGCAGCTAGAACACTTCGATTTAACCTCTCACTTGCATTTGCTTGAGGAGAATATATAGCTGTGCAAATGTGTTTTATTGCGAATTTAGTCAAAAATGATTCGAAATATCCTGAACGAAATTGAGAACCATTATCGGTTAAAATTGATTCTGGCACTCCAAAAGTGTAAAATATATGCTGTTCTAAATAGTCGCAAATCTTTGGTGACGTAAACTTTTTCAAAGGACATAAAAAGTGGAATTTGGTGTTTTGCAGAGCTGCATGATCTGTTATTACGATAAAATCTTGACCCTCAATATAAGGTCTAAACTTCTTAATCCCTTTTATTACGGCAAGACATTCCAATTCAGAAACGGAGTAATTCCTCTGGGCTTTCGTTAACTTGACAGACATGAATGCAATAGGCAGTTCGACTCCTTCATCATTTTTCTGTGCCAAAACACATCCGAGTCCATGCAAACTAGCATCACCAAGCAATAAAAATTGTTTTGTAAAATCTGGAGTGATTAAGATAGGAGCTGTGGTTAATAATCGTTTTAGGTCGACGAACGATTCTTCAGCCGAATCGGTCCAGTTGAACGATTTCTGTTTCTTGAGCAGCTCCGTTAATGGAAAACTAACTGCTGCATAGTTATTTACAAATCTTCGATACCAACCAGAAAGACCAAGAAACCTTCTGAGTTGCTTTACTGTTTTTGGAGAAGGAAAATCATTAATCGCCTGAATCTTCATAGGGTCCTTTTTCAGTTGGCCTTCCCCAATAATAAACCCAAGATATTTAATCTCGCTTAAACAAAAGTTCGATTTGGCTATGTTAATGGTCATATTAGCTTTCCGCAAGTGAAACGCAACCTCTTCCAAAAGTAACAAGTGAGAATTAAAGTCATCCGAAAGGATCAGTAAATCATCTAAATAGACGAAAACTCGGTTCCGAAGAATTGGAGGTATGATTTTATCCATCAACCGACACAATGTCTGCGGTGCGTTATATAGACCGAAAGGCATTACTTTATATTGATACAATGGACGATTAGGAACAGTGAACGCCGTGTATTGTCTTGAATTCTTTTCTAACGGAATCTGCCAGATTCAAGTCAAGTCCTGTTATATACCGAGCAGGTGGTAAACGGCTTAATATCCCGTCTATGTGTGGTAAAGGATAAGCGTCTTTGCGCGTATATTTATTTATTTCGCGAGAATCTAGACATAAACGATTCTTATCCCCTTTCTTAACAAGTACACAGTTACTACTCCACGGACTGTCTGATGGTTCTATGATACCCAATGCCAACATTCTATCTACTTCTTCAAACATTATCTTCTCCACAGCAGGAGAAACTGGCCAATGTCTTTGTTTTATTGGTCTTACGGGATCTACTTCTATCATATGGGATGAAACACTTGCTCGACCGAGACCTTCCCGTTCGTAAATGGGAACAAGTTAATTGTCGTTGCTAACCGTTTTTGCTGTTCTGGGGTGAGAATATGGGTCTTTGGATTTTCCCTCGTTATGCCAAAATCAGTGGTAATTTCGGAAACCGTGGTGTCGATAATCTTGTCTAGCAAAGCAAACTCCTTCCAAAAATCCATTCCTAAGTAGATGTCTTGCTTTAAACTAGGAACTAAATAAAATTCGAGGTTCTTGTTTATATTCCGATACGTCACAGCAGTTGTGAACTTTCCTAACACTCTACACTTGGTTCCATCAGCAGTTTTTATGCAACCAAGATATTTACGACTTCCTGCTTTACTTAGGAATTCCTCCGCTGCAGTGTTGCCTATGCAACTTATTGTTGCACCCGTGTCTAACAATGCAATAAATGATTTGCCTTCTATAGTTATGTCGGTATACAGTCTGTTATCATTCTTAAGAAAAATTGATGAACAAAAAAGGTTCTTCCTTGATCTAATTCCTCGCCAATAATTCCTCCATCTTTTTGTCGAGCGTTTTGGACTCCAGCTGATCTGATTATTGTTACCTAAAATATTATTCCTTGCTCTTACGTAATTTTTAAGTCTAATAAGATATGCTAGGTTAGGATTGAGACCTTTAACTGTTGAATCTTGATACTCATCCGTTTGAGTGCTTACATTCCTAGGTCGTTGTAGCTCATCTGGCTGATTCGTCACATCTGTCGTTTTTGATGCGGATGCGCCAGAGTGTTGGTCTGCGCATCCACTCTGCAGTTTTCCGTTGGGTGACAAGTTCGACATTTTGGCTTGAACACGTTCTTTGCTCCACAACCATAACAAAATATGGTGGGATTCTCTAGACAATTCTCAAATCTATGTCCTGGTTTTTCACAGTTCCAGCAGAGGAATTTCCTTCGCTGAATTTCAGAAACCTCATCTAATATCTCATCGCTACCAATCTCAGCTACTACTCTAGCGCCGTATCTCGGTTTAAATGGATGTGTCGAAATATGCTTATAAAATTGTTCGTGAGTCCGAATTTCTTGCCTTAGCAAAGCAATGTTGTGTATATTTAAATGCATGAACTCATATCGAAGTGTAGTTTTTGAGTTACGTATTAGTAAGTGAACTAATGTTTGTTCGGAAATATTTTCTCGTAATCGTTCAACTAATCGTTCTACAGCAAACTGATAGTCCTCGAAGGCCTCATTCTCCCCATGTTTGCGGGCGTTGATTAGTTCCCATACATCTAAGTCCGAATCAGTGTCTTCAAACTTCTTCATAAATTCGTTACAAAACGATTCCCAGTTAAAAGTAGGATTGTTCCGATGGAATCTCCAAAACCATTCACTTGCCTTATCTCGAAATAATATATGCAAATGATCACACAAAAGCGGAAAATTTCCATTCAAATTCTGAATTGTAAGCGCACGAGCTCGGTAAAGAAAAGCTTCTGCTTGCATACCCAACTTAGAACCGTCAAATTTGAGATGCCAATTTTGAATTATGCTGGCCGCTTTTTCAACCGACGCTGCTGTGTGTTCCCTATTAGTCCTTATGCTGGTTTGCCTTCCATTGCTACTAGGAACTGACATATGAACGCCATCACCTACTTCTCCCTCTCTTGGGTCTACCATATTCGCTCTAGGAGATCTGTCTAGATTACCCCCTAGGTTAAGAGAAGCCAATTCTCCTTGAATAGCTCTTTTTATTGTCTCCGCTAAAACTGAGGTTATGTCTCCCACTAGTTGTAGTTGCTGGTTTTGGACAGTGGATTGTATAAGATTAATAATTTCTGTATTATTCATAGTTGGATTTGATCTGGTTACTTGGTTTGATCTACTATTAGATGTCGATTGTTGACCTGGAGGCCTTCCTGGTTGACCGCGTTGTTTTGATCTGGTAGATACGCCTCCAGTTGGTGGTGTTGGTTTCTTTTTAATGGTACCGGTGGGTGGCTTGGCTATATTCGATTCTAGATTACTAGAGCTGTCTAAAGGTGCAGACACATTTGATGTATTAGCTGCTGCCTGTATTTCTACCTCAAGTGAATTATCTGAATATCTTAATTGTCTAGTTGTACAGCCAAAGTTGCATCTAGGACAAGATGTTGAGTTTTGCAACCAGTCCACAATACATCTATTATGGAAATGATGAGTGCAAGGGGCTGTTGCAATAAGTTCTTGATTGCCTAAAATTTCATGGCATATGCCGCATATGGAATCTGCTGCGTGCATAGCTTCAACCAAATTATCGCTGCTGCGATATACCGCCATGTATAAATTCCCTTAAGCGCAACCTAAACTAAAAAAAAAAATTGGTGTTTTGATACTAACTTTAATCTACATAACCGATTATGCTCCGAATACGATGAGATGACTACCGTCTACAGTCTTGAGTTCTATTGATATTCTAGTGGCTTTTGTCATTTACTTATTGGTACTTCGATAAAGTTTGGTCAATGCCCTACGAAACGTTAGGTATTGCTTCTTCCGAATACTTTGAGGAGTTACCTCTGTAAATTTATGGGGACAGCTTAAAGAAAAGCTTAATTATGGTAATGGTCAGTTTAGTCCTTTAAGTTTAAGTCCTAAAATGAATTTCCTATTATCTATTAAGGCTTTCTCTATCTACTGGTTTGAAAATCAGAAATGGTTATTAAATCGGACAACTATTCTTATAGAATCCGGTAGTGCTGTGCGCTGCTATTACTGGTCGACCAACCCTAATCAACAGAGTTGCAATCGAATAAATTCGGGCAATAAGGAATACATCTTAACCCCGAACCTATTGACTAGTTGGAAATATCTAAATTTTGTAAGGAAATTTTATCAGAGAGCTACGTTCAAAGTGAACGTTGGGATTGTTGGGGCTTATCATTGATTTGGACCTTGAAGTTGTTAATTCGATCCTCTTTAATTAATTTTGATTTCTTGGGCCCCACGATTGGGCGCCATTTTGTATTGTACCACTATTACTGCTATACCATCAGTCAGAATTGTATTGGTATAGTACTCCAGGCCGACTTGTACAGTCACTTCTTTATCACCTGGGTGCAGGAAGAGGAAGAGTGTGCACTTTTTTCCGCTCTCTTAGCTCGCCGGATGAGGGGGGGTTCTTTTCCCTACAACCTGTCACTTAGTACGGTATTACAAAAAATTATAGTGCACGGTGGGATAAACTGGAATAAAGGAATTAATATTATAACTCTCGACTGATTGTTAGTGAACTTGATGGACTGTTCACCTCTCCTTTCTATACCCTCCCTTCCTACGGACAATCCTCGGAGATAATTTTTATGGTTGTCCCCTGACGGAACAAAGTAGACTATCTCATCTCTTCAGGCATATCGGTTTTGGTTTTATTATTCACAATTCATTTTAAGACCTATTATCTTCATCAAATACAAATATATCCATTATTCCTCATAGCTATATATGTATATATATAGCTATATATGTATATATCCATATATATTTATGTGTACCTATCTAAACAGTTCAGCAAACATCCGATAGAACGATATTAAGAAATATACTAATTATCCATAATCAAATGTTTCAGATAAATTAATTTAGTGTGATAATTATAGATAGCAACATTGTTCAAGATACTCTTACTCAGGAAAATTCCTTGGGCCCATGGATGATCTGTTCCGTTGAGATATAGAGATGACACTGGCGAAATTATTAAAAAGGGATTAGAATATGTTCTACGGATCTTTGCTAAATTGCATAATTAACTAATTCAAAATAATAATAACAAAAATTTATCAAGATAATTAATTATGCATCTTAGCGCTAAATTAACTTAAACTATAACTCTTGTTTCTACTACTTATTTTCCATCGATCGCAAAGGCGTTCATGCGCCTCTCTCTTTTTTTTATTAATCCAAACCAAAAATGTTGTCCTCCAGTTTCCTGACGCACCAACTGGAGTCGTTACTCCCAATCGTAAACACTCCCAGCAATTTGGCTTTTAGGGCGGTCAAATGATTTGCGGTGAACTTCGATGTTTAACCTGACCTCATTCCAGCAGCCTGAACTTGGGAGATTCTTTACTAAGTTTTCTTAGACCTCCGGTCCAAAGAAAGATGCGGTCCCGGAATAGTAGCGGTTGTTTGTGGCGCTTGCCACTTCATTGAAAACGCACTAGCCGGGCCGATTTTTATCTAAATCAGACTGTATTAGTTTTAACTCTGACCAATAAATACCACATACCTTTAAGATTTTTGGACACTCCTGGTTGCCAAAATATGTGGGCTCTATTCAAAATTATAAGCTTTAGCTATTATGAAATTAACTTGTTTAATTAATTTAAACGCTGGTTGATTCACTTGAACACTGTTTGATTCACTTAAACACTGTTTGACTTTATTTAACCACAGGTTAATCTCATCAAAATTATGTATCGTCTTAAACCGTCAGAATATTTCGTTCACTTGCTTTTTATGCTATTAGTAGTTGAGTTGTACGAACGACTTATGCTTATGCTTATGCTTATGCTTGTGCTTATGCTTGTGCTTATGCTTGTGCTTATGCTTGTGCTTATGCTTGTGCTTATGCTTGTGCTTGTGCTTATGCTTACGCTTACGCTCTTGCCCTTTTTATAGACCACGCTTGTCCCGAAAGCTAGTACTTTTCCACTGCAATGCAACGGAACTATGGCATGATCAGTTTTATCCACTATGTTAGTGGAACAAAGGGGGGGGGGGGGGGGGGGTTACCTCTTACTTTGTCTGAGCGTGCGAGTGAAACAAGCGAACGCTCCGAAGCTCTAAGCTCTCACTCAAGTTTACGCTCAAACTGCTTACCATGCACTGCTTGCATGTTATGTGGCGCCGAAATTACAAAGATTCGTATATTTGATTTTCTACATAGATATAAAATTTTTGCTTTTGCAAAAACATTTTTTCCTCTCTAACCGGCCACTACAAATTCAAGTTCTACTCCTTGCTTTGTGCTCCATTTCGTTTTTCTGCAGAGCAAAAGAACAATAACAACCGTTTTGACATTCGAAGCCTACCGTCTCATTTTCGCTTGTTCTCACTCGTACTCATTGCTTCAACATTGTGCGTCCGAGTGCTTTGCGAAATCACTCACTCATTCATACTCATTCCGCTTTGTACCCATATTCATTCAACTCAATTTAGCTGTTGTACATTCGAATGTCACTTTATGGCAACTCATGCAGATGTCTATTATTTACCCAAAGAAGTCAAAAAACAAATTTAATTTAATTTTTTCCCACGCAATGCAAAGCACGCGTACGTCCGTCAGTGCTGTCGCATGACTCTCACGGTGTGACTTGATCCCAGTCACGACATTTTGCAACTCCAGCAATAAATGATTAATTTCTTCGGAATTTAATAAAAGTGATCAAAAAAGGAAACATTCAGAAAAAGTTCTTTCTGACCGAATTATAAATTTCAGCGGTTTTTTCGAGTGAGTGAGAGGGACAGAAAGAAAATTAAAAATATTTGAAAAAAAGAAAAAGCTGATCGTACCTCTTCCAGACCTAGAATCCAATCCAAATTCTGGGTTTTATTTTTTAGAAATAAAAATTCCTGTGTAATTTGAAAAACGGACGTTCGAGGTCTGATCTAATCGTAGCGGTATTTGCTTTCCAACAACGGTATTTTTTTTCGTCACCAACAAAAAAAGGTCAAACGGAGTTAATTATTTATTTAATTATTCCAGAAAGAGAAAAAAAATCGTACTAAATGATCATAACCAGTTAAGGGCAGTCAGATACCTGTGTACTCCACATGCAAGTTGTTCCAATTCCCGCCGAATACTGAAATACATGTTTAAATCATACATAAATCTTATACAAATATTTTGATATATGCAAACACCATCCGTACGCATCTTCGTACGTCTTTTTAATCCATACTTTCTTTCTCCATACACCTAGATATCTCCCTGATACTTTTAACTTTATTTTACCAAGTTGGGAGACATTAACCCTAAAGTCAATACAGTATTCATTTCGCCGACCAACCCACCGATCCTGCGAAAAGTAGCCACAAAACCGATCGTTTAACCGTGCCTCGCTGTTCCATATCGCCATCGACACCACCAGTTAAGTCCAAGGTCCCGCGCAATACCGATACAGTCAAGCGTTGTCAGACCAGTTTCTCCGGTACATCGTCAACACCCGGACCTTCCAGTTCTTGCTCGCTCTAGCTCCATCCCGAGCGTCACGGTGTCTGCTCCCTCAAATAATGTCTTCACCAGATCCGAGTCCCAGCGACTTCTCGACGCCGCAAACATGTCCGTGACCCATTTCATCGCAGCATGTGGCAGTCTGACCGTGTTTGAGGTCAACACCGTGGACTCGATCGAAGGCGACGAACAGACAAAGGTTCTGTGGTCGAGAATAGAATCGGAATACATGGCATGTACGCGAGCCATCACGGCAGATGCTCGCGAGGAGAGTCCTGTCGCTTTAGTGACGGTGAAGTCAAAATACGAGTACGTATATATGGTGTACGTGCGGAGTGGAACTTGTCTCGGGTAACGTATCGAGCAGAGACTCGCTGGCCGCTCGAGCTCAGAAGTTATGCCATCTACAGGTAGTGTCTTTCAAGGATCCGTACAGGCAAGTAGAGACGTCTGCCTTGGACTTGCCCAATCTGGCCGGCGCACTACCTTCCCCCAGAGAGTAACTGGGAACCTCCCGGACTTCGCCGATCCGTGGTTTAACCAGAGTTCCCTGACCGATCTGTGAATTGGAGTAGACAACAATAGCTTGGATCGACTTCTCACAAAGGAAGAACAAAATCGCTTACGCGGATCCAAGTCCTACCGTTGCCGCGTCTGCCAAGGGGTGCACGCGCTCCGTCAGTCTCGGCGGTTCCTCGACCTCCAAGGTAGAGAAACGGTGCGGCAGGTTGCCGTTGGTGTGGTGAGGCGCACCACACTCTCCTGCACTCGGCGGAGTCCGTCCCATGGCAACGATTCCAACTTATGGGTTGCCGACCCGGAAAAACACCCTCTCTTCATCGCGGGAACAATGCTCATCCGCCTCCCATCACCGCGGGACAGCGGCCGGAGCATCCCGGGCCTCAACGCTGTTATCGCTACGCCAGCGGACCTCTATCCTGAGTTCAGCCAGTCCGGGTATTATGGCCTCTAGGCGATCCAAAATGAGCCGTCCCCATCCCCTTCTGTTGAGAGGGGGCGGTATTTTCACGCCAGAAAGTGTGACCAGCAGGGTCGAGAGGGGGATTTTCGAAGGATCGCAGAACGGGCACACTGGGCCAATGATAGGCAAGTTTTGTGGAAAACTCCATCTTAGCAAGACTTCTTTCCCACTTCCGGATTTTGTTTAACCCAAAAAATCGAGAATCTTTTTGGCCACCTTTGTACGGACAGTTTTTTTTCCAAACGCTTACCCCTTATATACGTGTGTGACCCTAATTTAGAACAATAAAGCTTGGCAGTCTACTTCAAACGAAAAGTCGGGAGTTTTAATTTCTACTGGGAAGCAGACCACGAGATTGGCACTAGATTTCTCCATCCCCTACATACACAGAGGATTCGAATCGATTTCGAAACATGTTTAGGAAAGATTGAATAACATAAACGAAGAAGAAGATAATACGACCCAAAAAACAAAAAAACCTGGATAAAACAGATAAAATACTCGGAATGCAATGGAATGAATAATGTGAACCAGTTTAAAATGAAAAGATGTTATTCGTCATATTTCTCTGAAATGAATGCAAAAGTGGTGCTTCATATATTCGTAGACGCAGGTGAAGAAGCATTCGCACCTGTGGCGGATTGGCGCATACAATGTGGAGACCAAACCGAGACTATTTTTATTGCAGGAAAAACCAGATGTGCGCCTCTAAAAATTATGTCTAGGCTTGAACTGCAAGCAGCAGTTTTGGGATGTCGGCTAAGAAGTTCAATTTTAGAAAGCCACGATGTCAAGATAAGCCAATGTATATTACGGAGTGATTCAAAAACGATTATATCATTAATATGCTAAGGATTTAAATATGCTACACCAAATATATGGTTGAACGGACCGGAATTCCTTTTTCATGAAGAAGAACATTGGCCTCAAATGGAGAAGTTTAAGTCAAACGAAGATAATCCAGAACAAAGAAAAACGTTACTAGCAGTATTTTCGCAAAATCTTATTGAATTTCAACGTTTTTCAAATTATCTAAGAATAAAGCGAACAATAGGATGGATATTATCAATAGATTGTTTAAACAGGATATTCAAATAAAAATAGGAGGATTGTCCACTTCAGAATTAGACGAGGCTGAAATTACTTTATATAGGCTAGCGCAATTTGAAAGTTTTAATAATGAAATATCTGATTTGCAGAAAAATTAAGTTGTTCGTAAAGATAGTAAAATTTATACGTTGTCACCGAAATGGAATGCCAAGGATATAATGGAGGTTGGCAGGAGATTGGAAAATTCACCAGTGATCCGCGATAGAACCCGTCAACAAAAAATATTATCCATTCGGTATATCTTGACAAATCTTCTTGTCAAGTTGGTATCATGTGATTTATCATCATCAAAATCAGGAGCTAATAATAATAATCTGGATTATAGGTATAAGAACAGCGGTTAAACGAGCTAAAAATGAATGTCAAATGTGCAAAAATCAATCTTCGCAACCTACGCCTGCATTGATGGGACAATTACCCACGGAGCGAGTTAACCCCTGTCAAAGAGCGTTCTCGTATGTTGGACTAGATTATTTCGGTCCACTCCTCGTAACTATAGGCCGACGACAGCCTGAAGGCCTTTGTCGCTCTGGCTTTTCTACTCATTGTAATTTAGAATTAATTCTCTTTTACAATTAAATAAATAAAAACAAATAGGCCGACGACACGAAAAGGAATGGGACGCACTATTCACTTGTTGGACAATAAGAGCTGTTCACTTGGAGCTAGCAGCGGACTTGTCGACAGATGAGTGTATACTTTGCATACGGAATTTAGTCAATAGAAACGAGTGTTAGCAGCAGCACTACACCAGCAGGCACCTCGAGTAGAAATATTAATTAGTTTGCTCATCGAAGAGGAAAGTATCATCAACAGTAGGCCGCTAACACATGTTCCAGTAAATATCGATGATCCTGAGCCTTTATCGCCAAACCATTTTATACAAGTGCAAGCACTTCTCCTTCACTCTTATAAAAATAATTATAAAGTTAGTGCTTCTGCTCAAGTTGGCTGTGCATTTAATAATAATTTTATCCATTTTAATTTTGTTCGGCTTAATTCTAATACATAGTGTTCTTATATCTACATATATATTATGTGTACATATGTATGCAGGTAGCATGCATGGTTTGACCACTTGAGGTGCAAAGTGCACGCCCAGCATTTCCCACGCTCAGCGATCGGCTTATATATTACTTATGCGTTGGAACGTTTATGTATTTCTATGTGGTCTTTGGGTATTTGTATATTTGTATTTATTATGACAAAGTGTCACAATATATTAACTGAATGTTAAACCTTTAAATTGGTAGGGTTAGATATGCTACACTAGGATCAATAAACTCGACACAAACACCAGGAGATGAAAATAATTGTCATAAAATAATCATCATCACAGTCAATATAGAATAGCACAGCAGTAAAAGGACAAATTTTGGTGGCGATGGGTTAGAGAATATTTGCCCACATTGACGAGACGGACCAAATGGTTTGCTCCAGTAAAGCCTGCAGCTGAAGGTGACGTAGTCATTATTTGCGATGAAAATCAACCAAGATCCAACTGGAAGAAAGGAATAGTAGTGAGGGCTATTACGTCAAAGGATGGTCAAGTCAGAATCGCTGAAGTAAAAACGGCGGCTGGATTTCTAAAAACACCAGTGTCAAAGTTGGCTGTTTCGGACGTTTTAGGTAAAACCGCCGGGTAGATTTACGGGTGGGGGAATGTTACGAACAAAATTAATAGATTGGGCGAGTCCCTGAAAGAGGTAGAGCCTTTACAGCCCTGAATCTATCGATAGCCGAAAGTTTAAATGTACGTGTTGCGACGCAGTTCGTCGTTTCGCACATCTTCGAATTAATGTTATTTCACTTTCTCGCGTTTAGGCGCATATTAATACTCTTCTTGAGATCTTTTATTTTTACTTCGTTACAAAAATATACTTATAAGAATATATATGAATAGCAAATCGCAATGGGCAAAATAATTTATAATTAAGAAACGCGTGCCAATATAATATAATATAATATAATATAATATAATATAATATAATATAATATAATATAATATAATATAATATAATATAATATAATATAATATAATATAATATAATATAATATAATATAATATAATATAATATAATATAATATAATATAATATAATATAATATAATATAATATAATATAATATAATATAATATAATATAATATAATATAATATAATATAATATAATATAATATAATATAATATAATATAATATAATATAATATAATATAATATAATATAATATAATATAATATAATATAATATAATATAATATAATATAATATAATATAATATAATATAATATAATATAATATAATATCCAACATAGCATCTTTCATAGATTTGCCTATCGCAGTTGCCAACTGAGATGAAAGACTTTCAATTTGCCGATATAGTCCATATGCCAATGGTATTATTAATGACGTTGTAATGTATTTGCCACCTGAAACTTTTTCGGACACGTTCTTAAATAATGCTAATAATAAAGGACACTGGCATGGCTTCATGGGTTAATGAAACTCTCTCAATCATGTCGTGGAAGCTGTTCCTTCTTATTGGGGTTTCTTGCAACAAAGTATTTGCAAAATTTTGTTGAACTTGTTTCAATTTATTGTTCGCAATTGAACTTATCTTAAAAATTTTACAATATTTTTACATTTTGCAAACAAAGCTTTTGTGACATCGTTGTGATTGAGATTAAAGCCATCTTGGACTACCAAATTAACTGTATGAG
The DNA here is from genome assembly GCA_037075365.1 of Drosophila emarginata. Lineage (NCBI taxonomy): Eukaryota > Metazoa > Arthropoda > Insecta > Diptera > Drosophilidae > Drosophila > Drosophila emarginata. The sequence goes on from JBAMCD010000291.1 coordinate 1,151,645, forward strand.
CAAAGCATTGCAGATTTTGGATTTTTAAAATTTCACATGCTTTCAGCATTGCGCTTGCATTGTCAGTTACAAATTGTAACTTACCATGCAGACAGTTTTTTCAAAGATATGCCAAGATGTTCATATATCTTTTGAAGTGTCTGCAATATTTTGTGACGAGTGATTTGTAGTATCGATCAGTTTTTTTGCTTGCTAGCGATGCCGTTTTGATGCCGTATTCATGTACGAAATGAACCGTTACCGTTAAAAAGCTCACGTTTGCATTAGATGTCCACATATCGCACGTGATAACTTGTAACGTGGATCTAAGGCTGTAATTAATTTAATAAATTCTTTTTACGCATGGAGTTTACATCATACAACACAGCCCTTTTAAAGTATGACTACACTGACCGCATGCTTGACCTGCAGCTGCTGCTGAAAAACGCAATGTTCTCGTCTTGTGCAACATCTTCAGCAACTTGTGTATCAGGAGCATTTCTGTCCAAATTCGGGTGAAACCGTTTAAGGTGATCATGCAGGTTCGATGTGTTGCCACTGGTTTTATACTCCTTGGCGCAACTAAGGCATTTGGCAAATTTCTTATCATCAGATCTTTTAAAATAATTCCACACATCCGAAATTTTACTTTTCTTTTTTTGTGCAGACTTTATAATTATATCTTACTAATTATTTGAAAAATGTATTACCTCGTTTAAGAAAGCGATCTATTTATATATTTTTACGAATTGGTTTTTTAAACACTTTACAACTTTACACTTTTTAATATTTGTATACAAGCCACGCCACAAATAAAAAACGCGCGAATATTTGCTTGGTGATGTGTAAATCGCTCTTTTGACGATACTATTGTCCACTATCGAGACTTTGAACCATCGATTGTTCAGTAGCTCGATAGTGCCCTACCATCGATGGTGACGATAGTGCCATCGATAGTTTGGCACCTCTAGTAGACTCTACACAGATCAACTTTACTTCAAATTTTTACCACGCCCACTTTCGGTCCCGTAATGTAGAAAAAAGCTATAGCTACAGCATATTGCATATAGATATTGCATTCTCATTTGGCAGTTGATCAAATTTTGTAGGATAATAATTATCGGAGATATACCTATTTCCATTTTCTATTGAGATTCCCAGTGCGACATGGGCAGTCAATGTTGTAAGCTAGATAGCATGCATTCGCTGTTGCTACATTCTTAGTGAATTTTTTTTCCAAATCGATGCTGACTTTGAGCATTCTTAAAGTATTTGGTACAGGATAGACTCAAAGTCGGCAGGGACGAGTTGCTTGCTTAATATTTTAGAAATCAGAAAGCATATATAATTAATTATTTCCAAAAATTGTTTTTTTATTTTAGTGGTACATCAAAGATATGAACCAGAAGTACAAAACCCTGGAGGATTCGTTGGTAGTAATATTCTGATTAAATGCAATATTCCTTCATTTGTTAAAGAATATGTAACGGTTACATCCTGGCTTCAAGAACCCAATTTTAATATTTATCCATCCATTGAAGGCGGTGAGTTATTATAAACTGTACCCATAGGGAAAAAGGGTATATTAAAGTCGCCTCAATGTATGTAACAGGCAGAAGGAGAATTTTCCTTCTTGATCAAAGTCAATAGAAGAATCTTTTGAGACATGTCCGCCTGTCCGTCTGTCTGAGCTAGAGCAACCAAATTCGGTGTTAACGTCCGTCTAGTGTCTAGGCAGTTAAAGTTTGATTCGAAATTTTTGCCACGTCCACTTCCGCCTATAACTAGAGCTGCAATAAAGATAATGGCACACTCAATAATTTGGCCAATAGTCACCATCTGACTAAATTTTGTTAAAATCGTACATTACCTATCGGACATTAACTATATACGCATTTTCGACTTATACTGATTGTTTTAGTGCAAAATGGGCTGTGAAGAGTGAGCGAGATAGGATGTGTTCCCTGTTGCTCCATGCTAAGAGAATTTGGTTGCAACTTGATAGCGATTTTGAACGTTTTTGACTTTATGAAGTACTTTTACTTGGTACAGGGTATACTCAATGTCGGCGAGGACGACTTGTTTGCTTCAATTTTTAATCATCACACAAGAGGTCATTAATTATTATCTACATATAGATGGAAAAAATCATATGTTATTTACTGGAGAGCTTCTGGTGTACAATATTTCAAGAAATGACGCAGAAAAAATTTATCGGTGCCGCACACATCACAAGCTCACACAGGATTCCGTAGTTAGCAGTAATGCTGGAAGAATTCAATTAACAGGTATGCTTTTTATGAAAACTTAAAAATTCAAGTAAATTTCATTATTGCTAAATATGTACATATGCCCATTTCTTACTGCACGAGTACCACTGTAAAGGAAGAAGGGCAGACTGAAGAAATATGTATGTCGCATTATAAACGTATTTCGACCACTGTACGTGTCCGTAACCTTATGAACATTGTTTGGTCACTGTGATTCTAGTAGACTATTCTTAGGAACTTGATTATTCTATAGAATATGACTGGCGCCAAGAATAACGTACGTACGTCGTCACGCAGTCGCCGAGTGTAGTCCAGCTTCCGTGATAAAAAGAATGCAGAGATCAGTTGTGTTCAGACAATTTAACGGGCCAGTTGGAAATCACTTCACTCCCAAACAGTATGTGTATTAAAATGCCAGCCCCGCCACTAGCAATTAAGGACTCTGCGACATCAGAAGTGGGATCTGCTTTGCCTAGAAATAACACCGATGCATACTTGGCAGCTTTACAAGAGCAAAAAAAAACAACCTTATGGAGATCGTCAAAAATATGCAGACACCAAGGGCATCGGCAACTGATGAAAAGTTAAACATATAACTCTGCCAAAATTTAATCCTGAGGGAGCTGGTCCAGATGCCTCCGCTTGGTGTACAACAGTTGAATAGGGATTCCGGGGAGAGGAAAAATTAAAACCCGATCTTCATTTGTTGAATTCAAAATGTGAACTGATTTTATTTAAATAATATTTGGTTGGAAGAAGTCTTAAAGTCTATGGGGCACATATTTGGTGGTGGGAATTTATGTCTAGTTCTATCAGTATATATGCATCGTACTGATAGCTTGGGGTTAAATCTATTTAAATCAAAGCCTGCGTTGGCAGTTAGATGCTTAGCTAAATGCATCGGCTGATAAAGAAATACTCACAGCATGTGAGCTACATTATATTCAAACAATACTTTATTATTTTTGTGCGCTGTACTTTTATCTCGTACTTAGTTCAGAAAATTTATGTATATGTTTTTAAAATATTTTTATGTCTACAAATACAGTGTTTAATCTTAAACATTCTGCAAAGGGCCAGCAACGGTTATAGTTTGTAGTCTTCTGGTTACATTTATTTTTCTTATAACATATATTATTACTATTATATCTAATACCATGACCAGTTACATGATAGAAATTTAATCCTAAGAAATCAATGTGATGTTCTTTTAAAGATTTTAATTCAAATTTCAACCTTTCAAGTTCTGCTGTGTGGTTTAAAAAATTATTTCCAACTGGATCCCAGATTATCTTCGGAACCTCGCTAATATCCCCTATATGAGATGTTGCGATTGCTTGACAAGACTCTGACTGGATGTTGTGATGAGCAACTAATATATTGTCTTCTGTTCTAGCAGTGCTATCTGACCTGAAGCTAAAAATGCCTTGCTCTGGAATATCTATTACTTCCTGTTGTACTCTACCACATTGCACTCTAACCTTTGAATAGGGTGAAACTTTAAATAGCCAGCTACTTCTGCTCTCTAGCTCGATCCAATAGGATCTTAAGTCAACTATCGTTTTACAGACACAGAATTCATATTTTGTTTAAATGGTGTGATTTCACATGCGTTGTCATTGGCACTACTCCAAGGCCAACTTCCTTCACACACTCTTTTATTAGTTTGCCACGTCTGACATTTATTTAAAGTGGATTCGGTCATTAGATGATAGGAGTCTATTTCAAAATTATAGACTAAATACTCGCTATTAACCTGTATCATTATCATGTGATCATTACTAATCCTAACTGGCACTGGGATAATTCTATATAGAAGAGATGGATGCCTACCAAATAATGGAATTTTTACGTTAATTATTAGTTTCCTGTCAACAAAAATCCCTTTTGTTGTTAATAACGTATATATATCTTTTAGCTCAGTATCTGTTCTTTTGCCTGGTAGAACTAAAGATTCGGACAATTTATCTTATATATTTGCAATCTCCACCTTTAGTTGACTCGGTTTTAATATATTAGGATTCAGTCTTCCATGATTAATATCTATCAAAAGACTTATTATCCCCGCTTGAATTTTCTCACAGTCCTCAATAACCGAACTAAGTTGCTTCGTTATCATAAAGAAATTAATGGACTCTTTGTAGACATAGTAATTTTCTTTTATTAACTTTGTTATGTTTTCAACTCTCCTATTCATCTTGCGAAAATTTTCATTTATCTCTTCGGTAGTACTTTTGAGAATGTTTGCCGTAGAGTCAACAACTGACGTTTGCTTTGCCTCTAATTCCTTTAAATTTTCTTGGTTTGCTAGCAAATTTCTCATATTTTCTTCCATAGTTTCTCTATCATCCGCATCCATTATGCCGAATAAAATATGGTAAAGCGAACCCACAAATTCAAATGGCACCCGCTTATTTCGCGATTTACTTTGTAACATAAATAGTTTGTTGTTATCCTCAATTTCTCTTATCTGTTTATCAGTACTGTAAAATACTAGATTGCACTGTTCTTCAAAACTGTATAGTTTCTTACATATCTCCCTCATTTTAACTATTAACTTGTCACCCTTATTAAGCATTTCGAAATATGCCGTCATATCATAATATACAATAAGATCCCATGAGGAAGACACTATTTCTAGTGTTTTGGCATGGCCAAAACCATTAACATTACGGATTTTCGTATTTTTGGCAATATGCAACCTCTTGCTTTTTCCTGAATGTGTTTCCTCCTCTTCGCTTTGTTTGACTCCAATCAAAGGACAAACTTTACTTATTGGTCTTGTAATCGACCCTTCCTGTAGCTTTATTTTTACTACTCTAACTTTGTTGTCCCGGCCTTTGTGTACTTCTTCTATCTTACCCAAAGGCCACCTGGCTGGATGACAATTCTCATCTTTTATGAGTACAACCTGTCCTTCATCCAAATTTTCTATGGACTTCCTCCATTTGTTCCTTTGTTGGAGAGTATGCAGATATTCTTCTTTCCATTTTATCCAGAAATCTCTTTTAATTTTCTGGATAATTTTCCACCTGTCTAGGTTTCCCATTTTTTGGTCTGACATGGATTCTACTGACTCCAACGGTGGTTTTCCAATCAAAAAATGTCCAGGTGTTAATACCTCATTATCATCTACATCTTCACCTGTTGTGTATAATGGTCGTGAGTTTAAGACAGCTTCAATCTGGCATAATAACGTTACCATTTCCTCATATGTTAAATTACTGTCTCCGATAACTCTTTTTAGATGGTACTTGACTGCCTTAACCCCAGCCTCCCAAATACCTCCGAAGTGAGGTCCTGCCGGGGGGATAAAATGCCATTTTATTTGTTCTTTTTCTAGAACTGGCGCAATTCGTACATTGTCCTGAATTGCTCTAATAAATTCTTCATCAAGTTTTCTTGCAGCACCCACAAAATTGGTTCCATTGTCTGAATATATGCTAGCACATTTACCCCGCCTTGCCACGAATCGTCGGAAAGCTGCTAAAAAGGCATCAGTGGTTAAGTCACTCACTACTTCTAAGTGTATAGCTTTAGTTGCCATACATACAAATACAGCTACATATGTATCCCTTATATGTTTTTTGTCCACGGTTTTTGGAACTCCTAATATGATAAGGTCCAGCATAATCCACTCCAGTATTCTGAAATGGTCACGACATTGTGACTCTGTGTTTTGGCGGATTACCCATTATCTGCTCTGCTGTGTTCAGGCGATACCTAGCACAAGTAACACATTCTCTCAAATATTTTTTAAGCGCCTTAGTCCAATTATACAAAAGCTGACTTCTCATAAGAATTATTCCACCATGAAATGTTTCCTTATGGGCATTTTTAATTAATAACATCCCCAGATGACATTTACCTAAAATAATTGGATGATTTGTGTTGAAACTCATATTGGAATTTTGCAATCTGCCCCCAACTCGTAGTACCCCGTCGGTATCTAAAAACGGATTCAAGCTCAAAATTTTACTTTTCGTATTAATTTCCTTTTTTTTAGTTAAACATGATATCTCCCTGCCAAATTGAAGTGATTGTTGATATTTGATTATTAAGGTTTTGGCATTTTTGAGTTCATTGACGGTTAGATATGGAGGATTTACTCCGTTTTTCGTTTTGACTGAAATGAACCTTAATATGTATGCTACTATTCTGATAAGTTTATTGATACACGAATACTTTTCTAGCAGCTTTTGCATTATATTGTCTTGTGCCTCGACTAGCACTGTACTGACAATAATATCGCTACCTTCAACTTTTTCTTTAGGCCAATTCTCCTTCGGCCCAACAAGCCATTTTGGACCACTCCACCAAATATCACAATCCTTTAATTTGGTTGGACAAATTCCCCTTGAAGCTACATCAGCAGGATTCTCTTCAGATTTCACATGGCTCCATACTATTTCTCCCATGTTCCTTATATCCTCAGTCCGCCTCCTAATGAACTTGTTCTTGTTATTTCCATTTCTTATCCAGCAGAGTGTAATCGTTGAATCACTCCAAGCATATATCTCTGCTGGGACGGCAATACTCTGATATTTGTAGTGAATCGCCAGGCTTCATTTTAATCCATCGTGGAACTCGGATCTTTTCCAAATGTATCAAATTGCTTTTATATAATTTCCATTCTGTCATATCTTTATCGGACAACTCTTGATCCCAATTTTGTTCAGCTAACCATAATTTTTCCATAAACAATTTTCCTATCACTGTTACCGGAGCTAACCACCCTAGAGGGTCATATATTCTTGCAAGTGTAGATAACACTGCTCTTTTATTTGTTTTTCTGTCCTCGTCACAGTGCACCTTGAACTTAAACTCATCCTTGAGCGGCTCCCACTGCAACCCTAGGGTTTTAATCGATTCGTTTTCTTCAATTTTCAACACTTTGTTATCGCCCGTATCACATACTGTTTCAATAATATCGGACTTGTTGGAGATCCACTTTCTTAGATTCATTCCCGCTTTTTCCAGCTCTCTAGACACCTGCTCTACTTTGTACTTGGACTCTTCAGTGGTATTACCTCCTGTCATTAAATCGTCCATGTAGAACTCATCTTAATTTAACTCACCAATAATTTTGTCTTTGCATTTGTCAGCGATATCTGACAGCACCCTTGTGGCTAAATATGGAGCTGAGGCAGTACCGTATGTAACTGTTGTCAGCTTATAATTTTTATACACTTGCAAAAGTGTATATTAATTTTGGTCAGAAGTTTGCAACGCATAGAAGGACTATATAAAGTATATATATTCTTGATCAGCACGATGAGCTGAGTTGATATAGCCTTGTCCGTCTGTCCGTCCGTCCGTCTGTCCGTCTGTCTGGATCAACGCAATCTCCTCCGAGACCCTTGGAGCTACAGAGCTGAAATTTTGCACCTAGGCTTCTTTTTGCTGCAGGCATTGTATATTTCGGAATCATCCCGATCGGATGACTATATCATATAGCTCCCATAGGAACAATCAGTCAGGAATAAGGTTTAACATCAATAACTCAGTTGTTTCTTAATCGAATGTCACTAAATTTGGTATTTGTGAGTTTTACAAAATCTCCAACATATATACCAAGTTTCATTAGAATCGGTTGACTATATCATATAGCTCCCATAGGAACGATCGGCCAAGAATAGGGTTTAACATCAATAACTCTGTTGTTTTTCATTCGAATGTCACTAAATTTGGTATTTATGAGTTTTATATAATCCTTAATACATAAATCAAATTTTATCAGAATCGGTCGACTATATCATATAGCTCCCATAGGAACGATCGGCCAAGAATAGGGTTTAACATCAATAACTCTGTTGTTTTTCAATCGAATGTCACTAAATTTGGTGTTTGTGAGTTTCATATAATTCTCAACACATATGCCAAATTTCTCAGAATCGGTCGACTATATAATATAGCTCTCATAGGAACGATCAGTCAAAAATATAGTTTTTGATCAATAACTTGGGTGTTTTTGAGGCAATAGTCACGAAATTTGTTATTTGACAATTTTGTATAAAAAGAAATATATATTTTAAGTTTTATCAGAATCGGTCGACTATATGCTATAGCTGTTATAGGAACAATCGGGGAAAAAAAATTTGTTTTAATTTTTTTTTATGCCTCGGACATCAAATTTATATTTGATGGGTTTTATATACTTCCTTATGATTCTGGCAAAAAGACAGTTTGCAAGGGTATACGAACTTCGGCACAGCCGAAGTTAGCCCATCCTTCTAGTTTAATTTTCCTTGTGGTGACTCTCTCCACAAAATACATAAGTATTTTGGATCATCGTGATCGATATTAATTTGGCGATACATTTTTTCTATATCTGCGGACACAACAAACCGCCATTTGCGCCATTTCAGAATTATGTCGAAAATATCTTTCTGTAGTCGAGGACCGACCCACATAATATCATTTAGACTTTTATTATTTGTTGTTTTTGCTGAGGCGTCAAACACAACTCTTAATTTAGTGGTTAGACTTGAATTCTTAATCACTGCTTGATGAGGTAGATAGTATAAACCTTCGTCATTCGTTTCGATCATATGACCCAACTCTAAATATTCGTTTATAAACTTTGTATACTCATCTTTTAATTTTGGGTTTCGTTGAAATTTTTTCTCCAAACTTTGAAATCGTGCAATCGCTTGAGCCTTTGATTCTCCCAATTCTTTGTCATTTTTAAATGGCATTGTAACCACATATCTTTCAGAAGCCTCATGTCTCGTTGTCTTTTTAAAATTTTCCTCACACGTATTGGCTTCCACATCCTCTTTTTCCTCTTCTTCCAACTCCCAAAACCGCTCTAGATCCGTTACATCAATTGTTGTCGCAACTATCGAAGTTTTTCCTTTGGATTTAGTGCACCCTGACACTATCCAACCGAACTGTGTATTTTGTCCCAACAACCCGTCAACTTTTGTAACACCGCTTTTCACAATATGGGTATATACATCTACCCCCATTATCATATCTACTCGACCTGGCATATTGAAATTGGGATCAGCTAACACATACGATTGCCATTTTGACATATCAACGTTTGCTGTCTTTAGTGGGAGAGCCTTTATTAATCTTGGCAACACAATTGCCTCAACCTTTAGAAGTTCTTTCCACGGCTCACGCATCTTGATTGCCAACTTAATTTTGTACTTTGATGTACTTGTCTTGCTTGACGAAACTACGCTTCTCTCCGTGTGTGCCTTTACTTTCGGCAACTTTAAAATCTGAGCTGCTTCCTCAGACACGATACTGCTCTGTGACCCACTATCAATTAAGGCTCTTAGGGTCTCATACCCTCCATTTACTGCCTTTACTTTTATTAGTGCGGTAGCCAGCAGTGCAGGCTGTGCTGTCACACATGTATTCACTTTCTCCCTTTTTTCACTAAAGTGGAGTAAAGTATGGTGCCCTCTATTGCACAATGAACAAACAACTTCATTGGTGCATCTTTTATTGCTTGAATGCTTCAAGCACCTTGTGCATAATTGCACTTTTTTGGCTATTTCGACCCTTTCTATTGGTGTCAAGCCATTGAATTTATAGCACTGAAATGTGCTATGCCCGGCGACTTTGCAAATCGGCCAGCTTTCACTAAACGCCGTGTTTGCCATTTTTTGCACCGGTTTTCTTTCTTCTTTTTTAATGGAACTTAGAGAACAATATCTTTGCTCCAAATATTCCAAGACATCAGATAGCAATTGTATCTGCTTTGTCTTTTTTACTTGGCTCTCATAGAGCTGAAAAGCCTCTCTATCCAATTTCCTAAGTATAAGTTGCGCGAATATCACGTCAACTTCATCGGACAAATTAGATTTAACTTTAATCAAGTGTATTGACTCATTTACCGTGTCAATCACTTCCTTAATATGTTTTGCGGATTCGACGTTGATTACCGGTAATTCGACTATCCGATTTAATTGCTCGGAAAATATCCTACGATGATTTTCATACCGCTTGGTTAGCAAATCCCAAGCAGCATTATAATTATCGGCCGAGCCCGACAATAAATGAGCTACCATGCTCCTCGCTTCTCCCTGTAACGCGGATTTTAAATAATTAAACTTCAGAGCATTACTTAAATCCTCTCTTCGATCGATTAATTCTAAGCATAACTCCGCAAATATGACCCACTCTTTCGGTTCTCCGAAAACGTGGGTACCTGAATTTGCGGTAACACCGGCAGTTCCTCTCTAAGGCCAACATTCTCGACTTTAACTCCTACCGGTTTATTAATACCTTCCTCTAACGCCTCTAGAGTATTTTGCATATCAAACTCTGGCTCCTGTAAGGCATCTTCAAATTCCCTATTCGATGCAAACTTCTGGTACAGTTCCTCTACCTTATTCTGTACCTTCTGCCACAAAAAATGTATTTTATTTCTATGTATTTTAAAAATCTCGATCTTTTACTCCCTTATGTCTCCATTCACCTTCTCCAGATATTCCCGAAGTTGGTGAACTCTTTCCTCAAACTCCTACTCGAAACTCCTATCTACCGTACCCGAATCCACTTTGGCAATGGCTGCTTTACTAGTTCCCGGTCTAACGTCTACTTCAACGACAGTTGACTTGCTAGTGCCTGCCTTGGCTATCTCAACGGCTCTACTTTTTAATTTCGAGATAGTGGCTAGGGCATCCTCCACCCGCTTATTATTAAAGTAATCATGATCGATTACTCCAATTTTAAGCAACAAATTATGATTCCCTACCCACTGACTTTCTATTCCATCTAACTCTTTCAATACTTCGCTAGTTATCCCACTAGCTTCTAGCGTCTCTAAAACCCTCAATCTATCCATCAACTTGGACTGCTTCTCTAACAACGCAATACTTTTCTCCGATAACATGTATTTTTTTTCTTCTTTAAATATTACTAATAATTAAAATAATTATAATAATAAAAATAATAATATTTAAAAGAAAATCGTAAAATTAAACAATATTATCTTATCTGTTGCTGCTGCTGCTGATGGCGTCGTCTCTCCTTCTTGGTGTAGTTTTGCCGCTGTTTGTTGGTCGGCTGTATTGACTTTTCACGTCCCACTCGTCTTGTTGGTAGTTCTTCTTCTACCACTGAGCTTACTTTAACTTCACTGTAACTTTCACTGCAACATTCACTGGAACTGTTCTTTGACTATTATAGTCTCTTCTTTTTGCTTCGCTACTTTAAATTTTTGTAGCCACTGAAACAATTTTTAATATCCGTTGCGAGTTTTTTTTTTTCAGTTCAATATCAGCTTCGAACACGACACACTTTCATAAATTCGTCCCGATCGTTCTGCAATTGCTCCACAGCAAACTGCCTTTTAACTTCGGACGCACTTTTTTTTTTTGTTTTAAAATTTATATTATACTCCGTTTCTTACCACTGGTGGGGGAAAACAGGAGTTTTTTATTTTGCTACCTTTAGCTGGTCTTAGCATTTACTGCTAAGGAGCTGGTTCACCTCTTTGTCTCTTACCACTGGTGGGGGAAAACAACAGAGTTTCTTTTTACTCGAAGGACCAAAAATGAATAGGGATTCCGGGGAGAGGAAAAATTAAAACCCGATCTTCATTTGTTGAATTCAAAATGTGAACTGATTTTATTTAAATAATATTTGGTTGGAAGAAGTCTTAAAGTCTATGGGGCACATATTTGGTGGTGGGAATTTATGTCTAGTTCTATCAGTATACATGCATCGTACTGATAGCTTGGGGTTAAATCTATTTAAATCAAAGCCTGCGTTGGCCGTTAGATGCTTAGCTAAATGCATCGGTTAATAAAAATATACTCACAGCATGTGAGCTGCATTATATTCAAACAATACTTTATTATTTTTGTGCGCTGTACTTTTATCTCGTACTTAGTTCAGAAAATTTATGTATATGTATGTTTTTAAAATATTTTTATGTCTACAAATACAGTGTTTAATCTTAAACAACAGTGGATCTCATTTTTGCGGATAAAATGCCCGAAAGTAGCAACCTGATGATAACTTTAAGTAAGGCGCTAACAATGACTGGTAAAAATTTTAAACGGGCGACCAAAGTCTGGAGAAAGTTACACCGAATATGGCAGCCGGATTGTCACCTTATTAACTTGAAAATTTAAATCTAGTGATCTGGAGGAAATCGCAGTTTCACTAGCTCTGGCGCACGTAGCACAAATTGATGATAAATTGTCGCGCTGGGTTTTTACAAACAATATTAAAACCAGAAATGAAATGCAACAACAACTACAAGCCCACACTTTTAAGAAGCGGAACCTAGATGGGCCGGATTTCATTTAATGTCACCAGGTGTTCCTTCCTCACAACTAGAATAGAGTATCTTGGATTTGAAGTAAGCAAAGGAGAAATCAGGCCAAATTCACGAAAAATTCAAGCTTTAAATAGATTACCAACACCCCAACATATCTCACAGCTAAGACAATTCATTGGTTTAGCCACTTATTTCCGGCAATTCGTTTAATTTCTCTCAAACACTTAACCTCTGTATCTTCTCACCTCTAAGAAAAACGCAGACTTTGTTTGGTTACCAGTGCATTAACAGATACGAATTAAAATAATGACTATAATGACCCAGAAACCAGTTTTAATCATATTCGACCCTCAATACCCAATAGAGCTACATACTGACGCAAGTTGTATTGGGTACGGTGCGATCCTGTTACATAAAATAGACAATAAACGTCATGTGGTAGAGTATTACAGTAAGTGTACTGTAATTTGTCCTCCTTCACTGTTGTAAAAATAATAAATCCAGAGCTTCTGCTCAAGTTGGCTGCGCATTTAATAATGATTTTATTCATTTTAATTTTGTTCGGCTTAAGTCTAATACTTAGAGTTCTTATATCTACATATATATTATGTGTACATATATATGCAGGAAGCATGCATATGTTACGTATTATAGTTTGACCACTTGAGGTGCAAAGTGCACGCTCAGCATTTCCCACGCTCAGCGATCAGCTTATATATAAGCGGTAGATCGTATTACTTATGCGTTGGAACGTTTATGTATTTCTATGTGGTCTTTGGGTATTTGTATATTTGTATTTATTATGACAAAGTGTCACAATGTATTAACTGAATGTTATATATATATATAAGTTAACACATCCGGCTTGACATAAGACATTGCCCTAAACTATTAAGTTAACAGTAATTAGTGTCATGTTATTTTGGCAATTGAGTGCTTAATCATGCTAGTTTGGCACTCAATGCTTAGTCATGCAGGTGACTTGGGAATTTTATGACATAAGACGCTGTTATTAAGCTAGACGACAGTTGAGACTGTCTCCGATGGTAGTCCGGCGACTGCGTGGTCATTCTAACCCAACCAACGAGAGGAACACACGTAATTCTCCGCTTCAATCTTAAGGTGACTTCGCACAAGGATTGGATATAAATAATTGGCGCCCAATAAGTGGTCGAAAAGTACTCACACATCTTTAGGCAAGAAATCAAGACCGTCAAAACGACACTTGAGTTTGCCGAGAAGAAAAAAAAATCAAAATTAAATTAGCAAGGAAACCAGCAATAAGTTCCAAAAAATTGCTAAAACAAAGAAATAAAAACTAACAGCAAAATAAGAAATTCAACAACAAAAAGCAAGAAGTTCAAAAAAAGTTCCCAAAACAAAAAAACCAACAGCAAAATAAAAAATCAACAACAAAAAGCAATAAGTTACAAAAATTGCTAAAACAAAAATCATCTGGGAAATCAACAACAAAATCATCACAAAAAAAGAAATACCAATAATTACATACTTTAAAGAGACGAATTACCCTGAAGCAAAACCGTCATACCGACATAGTGAAGAAAAAATAGAAGACAACACACAACTGCAGATTTTTGAATAAAATATTTTTACACACGCAAGAGAAACATGTAAGTAGAGTGCTCATATAGAAATAAAAAATAAATAAAATAAAATTAAAAGAACAAAAATTACTGAGAGTATCCGCGATTATCTTCGCAAGCTCAAAATTTAAGAAAGAAGTCGAAAATTAAAATTCTTTAAAAATATTTTATGAATGAAAGCAGCGGTATAGAGTACGACAGTGAATTAGAAGATTTGATAAAAGATTTAAAAGACAAATTAGTGCCAACAGAAGTAGCAAGCAAAATGCCTGTCGACGAGGAAAATCTAAAAGCAATACTAGAGTTTGCAGTAAATAGTGCAGTTGCCAGTGCACTTTAAGTTCAGGCACAAGTGTTCGAAAAATACAAGATATCCGGGGTGAATTAAAAAATTTAACAACGTCCGTACCAGACGTAGAGGTGTTCAAGGACGCTGAGATAATTCCAGGTGTCCAGTGCAGTGAGACTTTAGACATTGTGAAATCGGTACCCGATTTCGAGGGAAAATTCGAAGCATACGTTTCGTGGCGCAAAGCTGCACGTGTACAAGGTTTTTGAGAGCTACGATGGAAGCTCAAAGCATTATCAGGCATTGGGTATTTTAAGAAACAAAATTAAGGGCCCTGCCGATATGGTCCTATCCTCCTACGATACACCACTAAATTTCAAAGCAATCATTAATAGACTTGACTTTACCTATTCCGACAAAAGACCTATTTACATAATCGAGCAAGAATTGTCCGTTTTAAGACAGGGAAATTTAACAATTATGCAGTACTATGACGAAATTGAGAAAAAATTAACGCTTTTGGTAAACAAAACAATCATGACATTTGATTCTAACATAGCTGCCTCAATCAACGAAAAGTATAGAGTCGATGCATTAAGAGTATTTATTTCCGGTGCAAAAAAAGCTCTTAGTGACATTTTATTTTCGGCAAGACCTAAAGATTTGCCATCAGCTCTGGCTTTAGCACAGGAAGTCGAATCTAAACATGAACGCTTCCAATTCGCAAATAGCTTTGCAAAAAAATCCGAAGAAAGAGCTCAACGATATGATCAAAGAAACACTATGAAAAATAATCCTCCAAACCGAGTTAAAACCCCATTTTAAGCAAAAAACTCAATTTGGAACCAGCCAAAATTTTAAACAAGAACCACCACAACCCATGGATATTGATAGTTCTTCACGGTTTAAACAACCGACTCAATATCCAAATCAAAATAATAGTCCATACCAAAATCAGATTCCAAGAAGACCAAGCAGTGGAACGGCCAGATATACCGGGCCTAAGCAGCAGAGAATCAATCATATATCTGTAGAAGAGGTTCCCGCAGGTCAGTCAGAAGAGGAATATAGAGCATTAGCAGAGTCGGAGGCATCGGATGTTGATGACCAAGACCAATTTCAAGAGGTTAATTTTTTAGATATAGCACCGTTCATAGAGCGATAGATAGCAGGAAAAACAATAAAACTATTAATTGATACAGGTGCCTCAAAAAATTATATAAAACCGGTGCCAGAACTAAGAGATATATTTAGAAAAATTTTTGGTTAAGTCACTTCATGGCTTTAACCCTGTTCAGGAAAAATGCCTTATGCATCTTTTCGGCATCAATACCACATTTTTCTTGCTTCCAAGCCTGACAACCTTTGATGGAATAATAGGCCTTGACCTTCGGTTTAAAAAACGCTCCTGGCATCTTCCAACGCGCAATCGATGACGTACTTCGCGAACAAATCGGAAAATCATGCTACGTCTATGTAGATGACGTGATTATATTCTCTGAGAATATGGAAAATCACGTCTATCATATTGCTTGGGTATTAGACAAATTGTATAACGCCAACATGAGGGTATCACGAGAAAAGTCTCACTTTTTTAAAGAAAAGGTTGAATATCTTGGATTTGTGGTTTCCCGGGGCGGTATTACTACTAATCCCAGCAAAGTTGAAGCAATTGGTAAATTCGAACAGCCTACCAACCTGTTCCAAATAAGATCATTTCTCGGCTTAGCAGGCTACTATAGATGTTTTATAAAAGATTTTGCATCTAAAGCTAGACCAATAACGGACATACTAAAAGGTGACAACGGTAAAGCAAGCGCTGGACAGTCAAAATAATTCCAGTAAGCCTCGATGAAAAGCAAAGACTGGCTTTCGAAAAATTAAAAAATATTTTAGTCTCAGAGGACGTAATGCTTCTACACCCTGATTACCAAAAACCATTTGATTTGACCACAGATGCTTCGTCTTCTGGTTGAGGTGCTGTCCTATCACAAGACGAAAAACCAATTACGATGATATCTAGAACCCTGAAAGATAACGAGCTAAATTTTGCAACAAATGAACGTGAGCTACTTGCGATAGTGTGGGCTTTAAAAACCCTTAGAAACTATCTGTACGGCATAAAGAATTTAAATATCTTTATCGACCATCAGCCACTCACATTTGCCGTCTCTGAAAAAAACACAAACGCAAAAAGAGATGAAAAACATTTATCGATGAGCATAACGCCCAAATCTTTTTCAAAGCAGGAAAAGAAAATTTCGTAGCTGACGCTTTATCGAGGCAGAATATTTATGCTCTAGAAGAAGATATTCCATCAGACTTAGCCACTGTTCATAGTGAAATGTCTTTGACTTACACTATTGAATCAACTGAAAAACCAATAAATTGCTTTCCAAATCAAATAATTATTGAAGAAGGCATTACGGCTTCCAAAAAAATTATTATCATGTTCGGAAAAAAAACAAGAAATATTATTTACTTTTCAGATAGGACCAACTTAATTGAAAAGGTTTGAGATGCAGTAAAAAAAGATGTAGTGAACGCTATTAAATGCGATCTGCCAACCTTAGCATTTATCCAAAACAAACTAGTAGAAACTTTCCCTTCAACAAAATTTTGGCATTCAAATAAAATGGTCATTGATGTTCATGATAAGAATGAACAAAAAAAGATCATAGTCACAGAACATAACAGATCCCATAGAGCGGCTCAAGAAAATGTGAAGCAAATACTTCAAGACTATTTTTTCCCTAAAATGACCCACCTGGCTAACGAAATAGTCGCAAATTGAAAAATTTGCAACAAAGCAAAATATGACCGACACCCACAAAAGCAATATATTGGCGAAACCCCCATTCCCAACTATGTTGGAGAAATACTTCATATTGACATATTTTCCACAGACAAAAAATATTTTCTAACTTGTATTGATAAATTTTCTAAATTTGCCATTG
Source organism: Drosophila emarginata (assembly GCA_037075365.1). Lineage (NCBI taxonomy): Eukaryota > Metazoa > Arthropoda > Insecta > Diptera > Drosophilidae > Drosophila > Drosophila emarginata. The sequence goes on from JBAMCD010000291.1 coordinate 1,168,993, forward strand.
TCCAACCTATAGCCTCTAGGACAATAATCGATATCGAACCTCCAATATTGCAGCTCATGAATTTCTATTCCCGCACCAAAATTATATATTGCGACAATGAGCCTTCACTAAACTCGGAAACAATAAAGTCCCTTTTAAAAAATCATTTTAACATTGAGATTGTAAATTCTCCCCCGTTACATAGCACTTCAAATGGCCAAGTAGAGAGATTTCATAGCACTCTAGCAGAAATTGCCAGATGTTTAAAGCTAGAAAAGCAACTAAGCGATACAGTTGAAGCAACAATAGAATACAATAGGACAATACACTCAGTCGTCAATAGGAAACCAATAGATATAATTCATACATCCCCACCAGAATTTGAGGTAGAAATAAGAAATAAAATTGCCAAAGCACAAGAACTACTCCTACAAAGACAAAATATAGACAGAAGAAATAGGACCTTTCAAGTAGGCGATAAAATACTGATCAAATTAAACAAGAGACTTGGCAACAAGATGACACCCTTGTTTGAGGAGGTTACGGTTGAAGCCGACTTGGGGACAACGGTTCTTGTAAAGGGGAGGGAAGTACATAAGGATAACATCAGATAAGACAAATCATCCTTCTAGTACTCATTCTCTTTATTCTTAATAGGGTTTGGATACTATACCTTCTACTGTTAGGACCAATGACAACCGGAAAAGTAACAGATTACTCAAACTCAGACTACATCCCAATACTGGACGGAAACGCTGTTGTTTGGAAAGATTTTGGAATCCTGAGACACTCTACAAATCTTACCATGTACTCGGAAATTACCGAGGAAACAACGTCATTAATGATCAATTTCCCTCTATCTCATATGAGATTAATTCTTGAGTCCGATGTGCGTCATATAAGAACATTATTAGAAACAGTCCGTTTTCATCATAGACAAACTAGGAGCCTTAATATATTAGGAACAACTTTAAAAATCATAGCAGGAACTCCAGACTTTATTGATTTCGAATTAGCCAACTCTATAAATAAACAGGCATCAATTAATACAAAGGTTCAGGAGCAAATAAACAAATTAACAGAATCAGTAAATACCATCATTAAATTTACAAAAGAAAAACAGATTGAGACAGGTGAACTTTACCAACCTTTACTCACCAGAAATAGAATTATGATTTCGGAACTCGACACATTAATGCTGTCAATCACCCTTGCAAAGATTCAAATTGTGAATCCAGTAATTTTTGATTCAGAAGACTTAAATAAGATTGTAAATGAGCACTCCACAGAATTAACAATAACTGATCTAATTGAAATATCTTATATAAATGTAATACTAGATAATAATTTCTTACATATCCTAGTCCTAGTTTAGTCTGTAAAAAAAAATCACCATGTTTCCGATTCAGCACAACGGATCAATACTGCACTTCAAAGAGAATAGTAACGTCGCAGACTGCGGAAACAAAATAATACCAATCACAAACTGCACCGCTACGCTCAGTTCCACATTTTGCAAGCAACTAAACTCGTCAACTTTTACGCAGCAGCTACACTCTGGAGGCGTAGCACACTGTGATACCCGTCCCAGTAATTTAAAACCACTGGAAGTAATCAATGACGGGATCATCATTATAAACGAGGACACGACCGTAATCCAAACAGAAGACGGCACAAACAAAACAATTCACGGAACCTTCCTATTGACGTTTGATGAGCAAATTCAAGTAAATGGCTCTTTGTATAAAAACACAAAAAATATCGTCAAAAGACATCCAGACTCAGCGACGTCAACCACACTAAACATTACTGGCCACCAAAACATCTTGAGCATGCCATACCTTCGAAGACTTAACTTTAAAAATCTCCAACATATTGGAAACATCGAGAAGAACATGAAAATATGGCCTATAACACTAACCACCCTATTCGTCACCATACTAGCCACTGGATTCGTCTGTCATAAAATCTTACAAAAATTTAGAAACAATAGACAGCAAGCATCGCTACGGATCATCATTGACACCCTGAGGAAAACCGGGGGCGGCCTTCGAACTAGTGAGGGAGGAGTTAACACATCCGGCTTGACATAAGACATTGCCCTAAACTATTAAATTAACAGTAATTAGTTTTTTTTTTTTTTTTTTTTTTTATTTTAACGGGGAGAGCCCTCTTTCTGCAATCTATCCGAAAAGTGGATAATCAGCAGAAATCAGTGACAAACGGGACATTTGGAGGGTTATACAATAGGTACATATAACATTTCATAAATTCATATTTCAAATGAGGAGAATTGGATTAATAGGAGGGTTATACATATAGAAACAATAGGTATATATTTCAAATGAGGAGAATTGGGTTAATAGGAGGTTGAGAGCAAGCTGTGGTTTAGTCCACTCCATGCGGCAGGTCAAGAACGTGTGGCCTTCTCAGACGTCTGGTGGTTGAGCTGTTGTCTAGCAGATTGATGGCCAGAGGGTTCAAGTGTCTGTCGAGGCGATCCAGGTGGGCTCTCGTCAGCCTTACTATTTCGTCCGTTACCCACGGAATTCCCAGCGTGCTGTGGATCTCTGCATTGGTCGTTAGGATGTTGGCATCGGACACGACTCTCAGGGCTTTGTTTTGAAACCTTTGCATTATTCCACGGCTGGACATGCAGGCTGTGCCCCAGAGTGGGATCCCGTAGGTCCATACTGGCTTAAAGATGGTTTTGTAAATAAGAATTTTTAAACATAGCCTTATGGTAGATTTGCGTCCCATCAGCCAGAGGTATTTCTTCAATTTCGTGTCTAGCATTCTTCTCTTGTCCAAGATATGTGGTCGCCAGGTTAATCTCTTGTCCAAAAGTAGGCCAAGGTACTTCACTCTGTTTGCCTCTGGAATAATGGCGCTGTCCATATGTACTGAAGGACAGATCCCTCGTCTCAGCGTGAATGTAATGTGCGTTGACTTTTCGGGATTCACCATTATATTCCATCGGGCAAGCCAGTGGTTGGTTTCGTCAAGCTGTCCTTGCAGTAGACTGCTGGCTACCGTTGGCGACTCATCCGTCGCTAGAAAAGCCGTATCATCCGCATAAGTGGCAGCTAGCATTCTGTGGTCCGAGCTGACTGGCATGTCAGCAGTATATATTGTGTACAGAACCGGGCCCAACACGCTACCTTGGGGCACACCCGCTCTGATGGCTTCAATCTCGGACATCGCGTCGCCACATCTTACGTAGAAGCTCCTCCCAAGAAGATATGACTTGAGGAGTCCATATATAGGTGCCGGGAACAATGATTTTAGTTTGTATAGCAGGCCTGTGTGCCACACTTTGTCGAATGCCTGTTTTACATCGAGGAAGGCTGCCGTGCAATAATTCCTCTCCTCAAACGCTTCCAGAATTTTGTTGTTAATCCGATGGCATTGTTCTGGTGTGCCATGACATTCCCTGAAGCCAAACTGGTGATCGGGGATCAAACCGGCCTCCTCCATTATTGGTCGCAATCTACGCAAAAGTAGTCTTTCAACTACTTTGGAGAATACGGCCAACAGACTTATCGGACGATATGAGGCGAGATTGGCTGCAGGTTTCCCAGGTTTAGGGATTAGTATGATTTCGGCGCACTTCCACTGGGTGGGGAAGTGACCTAACTGGAAGCATTGGTTAGCAATGGTAAGAAGAAATTGTATGCCTTCTTCAGGTAGCGCTTTAATCGATGGTACGTCGATTCCGTCGTATCCCGGGGACTTGGACACCTTCAGTCGGGAGATCTCTTCCAGCAGCTCATCCATTTCAACGGCTTGGATGGGAAGGGCCATTTGGCATGGAACGTCCAGGAACTCCTCAGTTTGCTGAGCCTCTGCCTGGGTGCATCTGCTGAACGGGGTAAACGCATCAGACAAGTGGGTGGCGAAGGCATTTGCCCTGTCGCTGTCTGATCGGCACCAGGTACCATCGGCCCTTTTAACAGGCTCTTTTCTACTGATGGGCCTTTTTAGTCCATTAGTTAGCCTCCACAGGTTATGTTGCTGGTCACCAGGTTCAACATTCTCAAGAAAATTTTCGAGAGACTGTTTGCGGAGAGTGTACAGCAGTTCCTTTAGAGCTTTGGCCGATCTGTTTAGCTCAGTTTTGTCTCTTGGGTTGCGCGAGCTCTGCCAGACTCGTCGGAGTCGCCTCTTTTCAGCTACCATAGCCGTCACTTCCGGAGACCACAGGAAGTCATCTCGACGAGGTGTATTACTTGAGGGCCTTTGAGGTGGTGTTGCCTGGGTCACTGCATTGTGGATTTCAATGTTAAGCAGTTCAACTGCTTCCTCTAGGTCTTCTTTCGAGGATATCTCAATGTTTGGGTCCAGGTTCCTCTGAAGCCAAGATTGGTAGACTTCAACATTGGTGTTCCGCCTGAAAAGTCTTTTTCTCGTCGAGTTGGTACTGGCTGGCATGTTTATAAGGAGCTTGACTCCACAGTGATCTGAAGACAGGTCGAGGTCATTGGAGACTTCAATCCTGCGCCTGTCAATCCCCTTGGATATGGCTATATCCAGAACATCCGGGATTTTGTTCGGATCCGTGGGCCAGTATGTTGGTTCACCTGGCGTATGACAGTCAAGTCCTCTATCGACAACACAACAACCCGTCAACTTTTGTAACACCGCTTTTCACAATATGGGTATATACATCTACCCCCATTATCATATCTACTCGACCTGGCATATTGAAATTGGGATCAGCTAACACATACGATTGCCATTTTGACATATCAACGTTTGCTGTCTTTAGTAGGAGAGCCTTTATTAATCTTGGCAACACAATTGCCTCAACCTTTAGAAGTTCTTTCTACGGCTCACGCATCTTGATTGCCAACTTAATTTTGTACTTTGATGTACTTGTCTTGCTTGACGAAACTACGCTTCTCTCCGTGTGTGCCTTTACTTTCGGCAACTTTAAAATCTGAGCTGCTTCCTCAGACACGATACAGCTCTGTGACCCACTATCAATTAAGGCTCTTAGGGTCTCATACCCTCCATTTACTGCCTTTACTTTTATTAGTGCGGTAGCCAGCAGTGCAGGCTGTGCTGTCACACATGTATTCACTTTCTCCCTTTTTTCACTAAAGTGGAGTAAAGTATGGTGCCCTCTATTGCACAATGAACAAACAACTTCATTGGTGCATCTTTTATTGCTTGAATGCTTCAAGCACCTTGTGCATAATTGCACTTTTTTGGCTATTTCGACCCTTTCTATTGGTGTCAAGCCATTGAATTTATAGCACTGAAATGTGCTATGCCCGGCGACTTTGCAAATCGGCCAGCTTTCACTAAACGCCGTGTTTGCCATTTTTTGCACCGGTTTTCTTTCTTCTTTTTTAATGGAACTTAGAGAACAATATCTTTGCTCCAAATATTCCAAGACATCAGATAGCAATTGTATCTGCTTTGTCTTTTTTACTTGGCTCTCATAGAGCTGAAAAGCCTCTCTATCCAATTTCCTAAGTATAAGTTGCGCGAATATCACGTCAACTTCATCGGACAAATTAGATTTAACTTTAATCAAGTGTATTGACTCATTTACCGTGTCAATCACTTCCTTAATATGTTTTGCGGATTCGACGTTGATTACCGGTAATTCGACTATCCGATTTAATTGCTCGGAAAATATCCTACGATGATTTTCATACCGCTTGGTTAGCAAATCCCAAGCAGCATTATAATTATCGGCCGAGCCCGACAATAAATGAGCTACCATGCTCCTCGCTTCTCCCTGTAACGCGGATTTTAAATAATTAAACTTCAGAGCATTACTTAAATCCTCTCTTCGATCGATTAATTCTAAGCATAACTCCGCAAATATGACCCACTCTTTCGGTTCTCCGAAAACGTGGGTACCTGAATTTGCGGTAACACCGGCAGTTCCTCTCTAAGGCCAACATTCTCGACTTTAACTCCTACCGGTTTATTAATACCTTCCTCTAACGCCTCTAGAGTATTTTGCATATCAAACTCTGGCTCCTGTAAGGCATCTTCAAATTCCCTATTCGATGCAAACTTCTGGTACAGTTCCTCTACCTTATTCTGTACCTTCTGCCACAAAAAATGTATTTTATTTCTATGTATTTTAAAAATCTCGATCTTTTACTCCCTTATGTCTCCATTCACCTTCTCCAGATATTCCCGAAGTTGGTGAACTCTTTCCTCAAACTCCTACTCGAAACTCCTATCTACCGTACCCGAATCCACTTTGGCAATGGCTGCTTTACTAGTTCCCGGTCTAACGTCTACTTCAACGACAGTTGACTTGCTAGTGCCTGCCTTGGCTATCTCAACGGCTCTACTTTTTAATTTCGAGATAATGGCTAGGGCATCCTCCACCCGCTTATTATTAAAGTAATCATGATCGATTACTCCAATTTTAAGCAACAAATTATGATTCCCTACCCACTGACTTTCTATTCCATCTAACTCTTTCAATACTTCGCTAGTTATCCCACTAGCTTCTAGCGTCTCTAAAACCCTCAATCTATCCATCAACTTGGACTGCTTCTCTAACAACGCAATACTTTTCTCCGATAACATGTATTTTTTTCTTCTTTAAATATTACTAATAATTAAAATAATTATAATAATAAAAATAATAATAATATTTAAAAGAAAATCGTAAAATTAAACAATATTATCTTATCTGTTGCTGCTGCTGCTGATGGCGTCGTCTCTCCTTCTTGGTGTAGTTTTGCCGCTGTTTGTTGGTCGGCTGTATTGACTTTTCACGTCCCACTCGTCTTGTTGGTAGTTCTTCTTCTACCACTGAGCTTACTTTAACTTCACTGTAACTTTCACTGCAACATTCACTGGAACTGTTCTTTGACTATTATAGTCTCTTCTTTTTGCTTCGCTACTTTAAATTTTTGTAGCCACTGAAACAATTTTTAATATCCGTCGCGAGTTTTTTTTTTCAGTTCAATATCAGCTTCGAACACGACACACTTTCATAAATTCGTCCCGATCGTTCTGCAATTGCTCCACAGCAAACTGCCTTTTAACTTCGGACGCACTTTTTTTTTTTGTTTTAAAATTTATATTATACTCCGTTTCTTACCACTGGTGGGGGAAAACAGGAGTTTTTTATTTTGCTACCTTTAGCTGGTCTTAGCATTTACTGCTAAGGAGCTGGTTCACCTCTTTGTCTCTTACCACTGGTGGGGGAAAACAACAGAGTTTCTTTTTACTCGAAGGACCAAAAATGAATAGGGATTCCGGGGAGAGGAAAAATTAAAACCCGATCTTCATTTGTTGAATTCAAAATGTGAACTGATTTTATTTAAATAATATTTGGTTGGAAGAAGTCTTAAAGTCTATGGGGCACATATTTGGTGGTGGGAATTTATGTCTAGTTCTATCAGTATACATGCATCGTACTGATAGCTTGGGGTTAAATCTATTTAAATCAAAGCCTGCGTTGGCCGTTAGATGCTTAGCTAAATGCATCGGCTGATAAAAATATACTCACAGCATGTGAGCTGCATTATATTCAAACAATACTTTATTATTTTTGTGCGCTGTACTTTTATCTCGTACTTAGTTCAGAAAATTTATGTATATGTATGTTTTTAAAATATTTTTATGTCTACAAATACAGTGTTTAATCTTAAACAACAGTGGATCTCATTTTTGCGGATAAAATGCCCGAAAGTAGCAACCTGATGATAACTTTAAGTAAGGCGCTAACAATGACTGGTAAAAATTTTAAACGGGCGACCAAAGTCTGGAGAAAGTTACACCGAATATGGCAGCCGGATTGTCACCTTATTAACTTGAAAATTTAAATCTAGTGATCTGGAGGAAATCGCAGTTTCACTAGCTCTGGCGCACGTAGCACAAATTGATGATAAATTGTCGCGCTGGGTTTTTACAAACAATATTAAAACCAGAAATGAAATGCAACAACAACTACAAGCCCACACTTTTAAGAAGCGGAACCTAGATGGGCCGGATTTCATTTAATGTCACCAGGTGTTCCTTCCTCACAACTAGAATAGAGTATCTTGGATTTGAAGTAAGCAAAGGAGAAATCAGGCCAAATTCACGAAAAATTCAAGCTTTAAATAGATTACCAACACCCCAACATATCTCACAGCTAAGACAATTCATTGGTTTAGCCACTTATTTCCGGCAATTCGTTTAATTTCTCTCAAACACTTAACCTCTGTATCTTCTCACCTCTAAGAAAAACGCAGACTTTGTTTGGTTACCAGTGCATTAACAGATACGAATTAAAATAATGACTATAATGACCCAGAAACCAGTTTTAATCATATTCGACCCTCAATACCCAATAGAGCTACATACTGACGCAAGTTGTATTGGGTACGGTGCGATCCTGTTACATAAAATAGACAATAAACGTCATGTGGTAGAGTATTACAGTAAGTGTACTGTAATTTGTCCTCCTTCACTGTTGTAAAAATAATAAATCCAGAGCTTCTGCTCAAGTTGGCTGCGCATTTAATAATGATTTTATTCATTTTAATTTTGTTCGGCTTAAGTCTAATACTTAGAGTTCTTATATCTACATATATATTATGTGTACATATATATGCAGGAAGCATGCATATGTTACGTATTATAGTTTGACCACTTGAGGTGCAAAGTGCACGCTCAGCATTTCCCACGCTCAGCGATCAGCTTATATATAAGCGGTAGATCGTATTACTTATGCGTTGGAACGTTTATGTATTTCTATGTGGTCTTTGGGTATTTGTATATTTGTATTTATTATGACAAAGTGTCACAATGTATTAACTGAATGTTATATATATATATAAGTTAACACATCCGGCTTGACATAAGACATTGCCCTAAACTATTAAGTTAACAGTAATTAGTGTCATGTTATTTTGGCAATTGAGTGCTTAATCATGCTAGTTTGGCACTCAATGCTTAGTCATGCAGGTGACTTGGGAATTTTATGACATAAGACGCTGTTATTAAGCTAGACGACAGTTGAGACTGTCTCCGATGGTAGTCCGGCTACTGCGTGGTCATTCTAACCCAACCAACGAGAGGAACACACGTAATTCTCCGCTTCAATCTTAAGGTGACTTCGCACAAGGATTGGATATAAATAATTTATACCCTTAAATTGGTAGGATAGATATGCTACACCTTCCTTTTTTAAGAAATGAATTAATATAGGTAGTCATTTGGAGTAAGTGTTAACGCATTGTATTTTAGAAGTGTACTTAAAATGTATTAGAAATGTGTTCTCTCTATTTTTGTGAAATAGTTGTGTTCATTGAGGAATTTTGTTTTCAATATTTTATGTTACGTTATATTTAATTTTAACTTTCTCAGAAGAACTATAACTTTCATCATTATATATATTTATTTTTTTTCGAAAGGTTTCTTTTCTTTTTTTTTTTCTTTTTTCTCTTCTTTTTTTCATGAAATGTTTCATTGATTAAATATTTTTAGCCTATCCTTATGTACTTTTTGTTTCTTATTTTTACCATCTTTAAAAAAAATGTTATCATTATCCTCTATTTTTTCTACTGTATATGGTCCCAAATATACTGGGTCTAATTTATGCCCTGCTTCGTTTCTTATTAGTGCTTTATCTCCTACTTTTAGTTCAAAATTTTTGGTATTCTTGTCAAAAAGTAATTTCCTTTAAGCCTTGGCTTTTTATAACATAATTCTAGCTCTTTTGTATGCTATTTCTAATCTAAACTTTATTTCCTTAGAACAGTCATCTAAATTGTAAACGGGATCTATTTTGTCAAGTTTATTAAAATCTATCAACTGTTTTGGTAATCTGCCAAATATGAGTTCATATGGACAATACTCATGGGTTGCTGATGGTGTTGTGTTGAAGCAATACGTGAAATATTGAATCCAAACATCCCAATCGGTTTTGTCTGCAGAGATATATGAACGAATATACTCATTAAATGTTCGATGACTTCGTTCTATTGTCGCTAAAGTTTGATGATGGTATGAAGTAGAGGTGAGGTTCTTGATCTTCATGTACTTGCATAAATCTGTTAGTATTTGGTTTTTATACTCTGTTCCCATGTCCGAAATGAACGTCTTTATTGGACCGTACTTGAGTATGAAGTTTTCAAAAATTGCTTTTGCGACATTGGTTGCGTTTTTGCTTTTGATTGGAATGGCTACTAAATATTTTGTGTAGGTCACATATTAATGTGACTATGTATTCATTGCCATGTTCGGATTTTGGTAGTGGACCAATTGTATGGTGTTTCAGTAAAAGTCATAGGAGTTTTTGTATGCGTCGTTTTTGACATCTGGCACAGCTACGTACGTATTCTTTTATATGACGCGTCATATTTTTTCCGGTAGTAGTATCTTTTGATTTTTGCTAGCGTTCTTGTTATGCCACTATGGCCTCCTAGTATTGGATCATTATGATATGTAGACAGTATTTCTTGTATCTCTTTTTCATTTTTTACTTGGGTCACCGGCTGGAGTAGCGCTACTTGTAATGATTTTAATATTTTATTGCCCATATTTTTAGAAGTATCTATTGAAATTGATTCAAAGACCTTTTCGCTCGGTGCCACTTTGAGTTGGCTAATTTTTAATATACCGGCCTCTTTTTCGAGCCCTTGGAAAAACTGACCTAAGTCGAAAATTCCATTAGTATATAAATCACTAACTTCAATTCTTGCGATAACTTTATTTCCATGTTTAAATAGGCATTTAGATCCTGTTATACGCAAGGTTACTACTTTCCGTACTTCATCATTTGTAATGACCTCATGTACTTTGGGCTTGGATACACTTTTATGACTTTGCCTTGGTAAAAGTTCATTATTTTCAACTGTACAGATTTTTTCTTGTCTACTTTGTCGCCTGGTAGTGACTTTCAGGACTTTGTTTTGAATGTCTTTAAGTTCTGTTATAGTGATATGCGAAACTGCGTCTGCAACGAAATTATCATTTCGCTTTAGCTATTCTACTGTGAAATCGTATTCTTTAAGTTCTAGCCGCATGCGAGTTAATTTGGAACTGGGATTAGTCATAGAGAAAAGATATGTTAATGGTCTGTGATCCGTTTTTATTGTAAAATATTTCCCATAAATATATATGGTCTGAAGTGGGTAATTGCCCAATGTGTTTTTATTGCTTTCCCCTTTTGTAAATCAACGATATGCCTAAGCTATTGGGAGTTGAATTTCATTATGGTTCTGAGTTAGAACCGCTCCACAAGCATGTTTACTAGCATCTGTTATAATGCAAAACTCTTTGCGGAAAGCGAGATATTATAAAAGTGTTGGTTGCATTAGCTTTTTTTTTAAGTATTGAAATGCGTTTTGGCATTTAATTGTCGATTCTTTCTACATAATCTAGTTAATCTGGCAATACTCCTTTGTTTGTGCATTTGTGACCTAGCAATGTCACTTCGTGCATGAAAAATGAACATTTTTCTGGGTGCAACTTTAGGTTGTATTTCCTCCACACGTTTAAAGCATCAGTTAAGTTTTTAATCATGTGTTTTTCGGAACATCCTATTACCATTAAGTCATCCATGTAAAGGAACGCCTGTGAAGGTTCTAGACCGGAGAATGCTATAGTCATCATTCTCTGAAATGAATTTGGTGCTATTTTAAGACCAAATGGTAATCGCGTGAAGCGATATGAGCCATTGCTCGTTGAGAAAGATGTTATGTTTCTTGAACTTTCTTCCAGTTCAATTTGGTGAAAACCTGATATTAAGTCGAGGCGGGAAAAGTATTTAGCTCGACCCAGTTGGTCTAGAATGTCGTCAATTCTGGGGAGCGGGAATTTATCGGATAGTAGTTTTTTGTTAATTTGGCGATAGTCAATTACTAATCGCCACTTTTTTTCCTTTGAATATTGTAATGCTTTTACTATTTTATCATTTATTAATTTTTCTACTTCTTTTGGAATTTCTTCTACGTGGCTATGCGGGCTTCTGTAGTTTTTTATGTAAATTGATTCACTGTCTTTTATTCTTAATGATTGTTTATAAAAGTTGTTTGTTGTGATTGGTTCGGTTTGTAGTCCGAACAAATCACTATATCTGGTGCATAATTCTGTTAGTTGGTTTTTAAATTGTATTGGAAAATTTTTCTTTAAATGTGACAAAACTTCTTCATTTCTATTATCTTGAGTGTTTTGAACTACTTTGTAGTACGAAAGTGATACATATTTTATATTATTTATGCTTAATAATAAATCGGAATTGTTTGTATTTAACAATCCGACAAACGTACATTGTGATTTCGTTATTGTATTTGCAATATATTATATACCTTTTTGGAATTCTTGATTAGGTATATAAACGAAGTCATCTTTTGAATCGATTTTTATATTTCTTATCACTTCGGATCTTGCTGGTAGGATTAGGGAATTATTACCAGAACTGCATGTTATTGGAACATAAATTGGATAAGATAGATTTTGAGATCTAATTATAAACCTTCTTCAGTTGGTTTGAAGTCTAACTGGCAATTGAATTTTTTTATGAAGTCAATGCCAATAATTCCATCACACGGTATTGCGAAATCGGAGTCTACTAAATGAAATTCGTGTGGAATTATATATTTGGTTGTCTGAAGTTATCTGAATTCAATTTGAGAAGTGGATATATCACTTCACCAATATCTATTAAAAATGTAAGTTTTATTTAAGTTAGATGATTAATGAAACAAACAAATATGTTAAGACTAAAATTGATTGAATGGACTTTGGAATTTACTGTGTGTTGCCTAAAGGGTTCTGAGAGCTTTCCGACGTATTTTGCGTCACTCTCAAGTTGTTGCAGTTATAACCTTGGTTGGAGTTACCTCGGCCTCTTCCTCGATTCTGTTGTTATAGTTGTGGTTGAAGTTTCTGCCACGATTATAACCTCGTCGATAATACAGGACTTTGTTACTTTGACCTGTTATCTCTGTTCAACTGTTTACAAATTTTGACACGGCATCATTCATGTTTGTGAATGTGCCTGCTTGCATGATAAGTTTCACCTTATCAGTGGAACAATTTTGTGTCATTGTTTTTACAGATGTTGTAGTGCTGTATTTATTGCCGAGTGTTTGGCTTAGACCTTTACTGATATAGGCACCTTCAAGGGCCTTTGTCAGTTTTTCCAGTTCTTGAGTGTATTGGTTAGCCGTTTTATTTCTTTGCTGCAGATCAAAAAGATTAGCAGAAATTACCTCTACTGATTCTCCTTTCACTGCTTTTGATTACTGATTAATGATTATTATTAGTTATTGCCTGTCCATTACTGATTAATTTTCTTGTACGGGCTTTAAGTTTTGTTTTAATAATTATGATCATGTGTACCTTTTAAAGTTTCTAATAGATTCAAAGAGTCTAGAAAACTTTGTAGATTTTCCGGTTTGCCATCGAACTCTGGTATCGAAGATGTGGCTAGTCTGATAAAGTCTACTACTGTTTGTGCCATTTCGGTATTTTTATACCCTGTACCCATAGGGTAAAAGGGTATATTAAAGTCGCTAAAATGTATGTAACAGGCAGAAGGAAAATTTTCCGACCCCATAAAGTATATATATTCTTGATCAGTATCAATAGCGAAGTCGATTGAGACATGTCCGTCTGTCCGTCTGTCCGTCCGTCCGTATGAACACCGAGATCTCAGAGACTATAAGAGCTAGAGCAACCAAATTTGGTGTCAACATCCGTCTATTGTATAAGCGGGTCAAGTTTGTTTTAAATTTTTGCCACGCCCACTTCCGCCCCCGCAATTCGGGAAAAACCTATAACTAGAGCAATATTAAAGATATCGTATTCTTATTTGGCATGCACATTTATATGGCCAAAATGCACGACTTGACCAAATTTTGTCAAAATCGGACAATAATTATCGGAGATATACGTATTTCCGTTTTGTACTGAAACGCCCCATGCAAAATGGGCTGTTAAGTGTGAGCGAGATAGCATGCGTTCGCTGTTGCTGCATGGCAAGCAGTGGATCCTAAGAGAATTTTTTTTGTAAATTGATGGCGATTTTGATCGTTTTTGTCTTTATGGAGTACTTTTACTTGGTACAGGGTATACTCAATGTCGGCAGGGACGACTTGCTTGCTTCATTTATTTTCTAATTCTCAAGAGGAACTATGTTTTTCTCTCGTACTTACTCCATTTTTATACATAGTATAAAAACCAAATTTTGTTTCTTTCATGAAAATACAAGTTAAAGAATGGCGAATTTCCAGTAAAAAAAAAATCAGTCCGATAATTTGCATGAATTCCAAAAGAAAAATTTAAGTTTTGAAATTTAAGTTGAAAGCATACTATATACATAGACGTATGAATGTTCAATAACAGTATAAGTAAATTTGGTGATAGATATAGTACACCCACAATGGGGTTAATCGATACAAAAACAGTGGATTCCACTGCGAACGTAATTAATAAAATCGAATCATCAAATATCGACTTAAAATATACAAATATATTGTTATTAATAATTGTTATAATTATGTTCGCATATATTTTGTATAAAGCATATCTGCTACACAATAAATGTGTAACTAAAAGGGCCTTGAGCCAAGCAGATAATTTAAACAAGATTAAAAAAAATCTTGTATAAACAATGTATAAAAAAAAAAATTGTCAAAATCAATATAATTTCAAAATTTGAAATTTACAATATAGTCATTGCAATGAAAATATAATTCACTTTTTTTTTTCTTTTCTTACTAAAAACAAAGATACCCTTTAAAAAAATTTTTATGAAAACAAGAATTTCAAAAAAGTAAAGTGCAAATTACATGGCCTTATATGATTAGAGCTTATAATTTAGATAAAATTTAAAACAATGAAGCAAGCAAGTCGTCCCTGCCGACATTGAGTATACCCTGTACCAAGTAAAAGTACTACATAAAGTCAAAAACGATCAAAATCGCCATCAATTTACAAAAAAAATTCTCTTAGCACGCTCTGCTTGCCATGCAGCAACACTGCACTGCTTGCCATGCAGCAACAGCGAACGCATGCTATCTCGCTCACACTTAACAGCCCATTTTGCATGGGGCGTTTCAGTACAAAACGGAAATACGTATATCTCCGATAATTATTAACCGATTTCGGTTCAATTTGGTCAGCTGGTGCATATTGGCTATATTATTAAGTGTGCCAAATAAGAATACGATATCTTTAATATTGCCCTAGTTATAGGTTTTTCCCAAATTGCGGGGGCGGAAGTGGGCGTGGCAAAAATTTGAAATAAACTTAACCTGTCTACACAACAGACGGATGTTGACACCAAATTTGGTTGCTCTAGCTCTTATAGTCTCTGAGATCTAGGTGTTCATGCGGACGGACGGACAAACGCACAGACAGACGGACATGGCTCAATCGACTCGGCTATTGATACTGATCAAGAATATGTATACTTTATGGGGTCGGAAAATTCTCCTTCTGCCTGTTACATACATTTTAGCGACTTTAATATACCCTTTTACCCTATGGGTACAGGGTATAAAAATAAATGTAACAAGAAGACTACAAACTATAACCTTTGCCGGCCCTTTGCAGAATGTTTAAGATTAAATACTGTAGCCGTAGATATAAAATATTTCAAAAACTTTTGCATAAATATTCTGAACTAAGTACGAGATAAAAGTACAGGGCACAAAAATAGTAAAGTATTGTTTGAATACAATGTAGCTCACATGCTGTGAGTATATTTTTATCAGCCGATGCATTAAGCTAAGCATCTAACGGCCAACGCAGGCTTTCATTTAAATAGATTTAACCCCAAGCTATCAGTACGGTGGGTGATCACGTTTTGCTCAAAATATATCATGTATATGTATATGTATATGTATATGTATATGTATATGTATATGTATATGTATATGTATATGTATATGTATATGTATATGTATATGTATATGTATATGTATATGTATATGTATATGTATATGTATATGTATATGTATATGTATATGTATATGTATATGTATATGTATATGTATATGTATATGTATATGTATATGTATATGTATATGTATATGTATATGTATATGTATATGTATATGTATATGTATATGTATATGTATATGTATATGTATATGTATATGTATATGTATATGTATATGTATATGTATATGTATATGTATATGTATATGTATATGTATATGTATATGTATATGTATATGTATATGTATATGTATATGTATATGTATATGTATATGTATATGTATATGTATATGTATATGTATATGTATATGTATATGTATATGTATATGTATATGTATATGTATATGTATATGTATATGTATATGTATATGTATATGTATATGTATATGTATATGTATATGTATATGTATATGTATATGTATATGTATATGTATATGTATATGTATATGTATATGTATATGTATATGTATATGTATATGTATATGTATATGTATATGTATATGTATATGTATATGTATATGTATATGTATATGTATATGTATATGTATATGTATATGTATATGTATATGTATATGTATATGTATATGTATATGTATATGTATATGTATATGTATATGTATATGTATATGTATATGTATATGTATATGTATATGTATATGTATATGTATATGTATATGTATATGTATATGTATATGTATATGTATATGTATATGTATATGTATATGTATATGTATATGTATATGTATATGTATATGTATATGTATATGTATATGTATATGTATATGTATATGTATATGTATATGTATATGTATATGTATATGTATATGTATATGTATATGTATATGTATATGTATATGTATATGTATATGTATATGTATATGTATATGTATATGTATATGTATATGTATATGTATATGTATATGTATATGTATATGTATATGTATATGTATATGTATATGTATATGTATATGTATATGTATATGTATATGTATATGTATATGTATATGTATATGTATATGTATATGTATATGTATATGTATATGTATATGTATATGTATATGTATATGTATATGTATATGTATATGTATTATGTATATGTATATGTATATGTATATGTATATGTATATGTATATGTATATGTATATGTATATGTATATGTATATGTATATGTATATGTATATGTATATGTATATGTATATGTATATGTATATGTATATGTATATGTATATGTATATGTATATGTATATGTATATGTATATGTATATGTATATGTATATGTATATGTATATGTATATGTATATGTATATGTATATGTATATGTATATGTATATGTATATGTATATGTATATGTATATGTATATGTATATGTATATGTATATGTATATGTATATGTATATGTATATGTATATGTATATGTATATGTATATGTATATATGTATATTGTAATGCTTACATCGCGTACAGTTTAGTTAGTCTAATTTTTGAAACTCGTCTTGCAAGACGTAATAAAGAAAAGAAATAATAAAACATTTTAAATAAAAAGAATAAATTAAAATATTCAATTGGCGCAGGCGGTAGGATTCTTCTCAAAACAAATTCGATTTGAGAAATAAATAAGACGAATCAAAAAACAAAAATATTTCTAAATAAAAAGAGGAATCCGCAGAAGAATCCACGTGGAAAAATGACACTGTCTGAACAAAATTTGGGACAATTGCTTTCTCAATTAAGGCAAATCCAACCATATGAGGGACCAAATGACAACCTTTGTTTCTTCATTCGGAGAGTGGAACATACAATTGGACTCTACCACACTGATGACCAAAGGTAGACAAGCATCATCTATGGAACCATCGAGGGACTCATCGCTGGAGAGGCACAAAACGTCATAAGGCAATACGCTCCAAACTCATGGGCCCTTTTAAAGGATGCACTAATTGGAGAGTATAACACTCAAACGCCGTTGGAAGAACTATTAAGGAAATTATACGACACCAACTTCACTGGAGATCTTCGTAAGTTTTGCGAGGAACTAGAAGGTGAATCTCGTATAATTGCAGATAAACTAGATCTGGAAAACAACGTAGTGAACTCAACAGTCTATAAACAAGTAATGAGTAATACTATAAGAAATTGTATTCAAAGAAAATTACCTGACAGACTGTTTATGATGTTGCCTAGATATGACATCTCCACAGTTTTAAAGTTAAAACGCGTTGCCCAACAAGAGGGTTGTTATGAAGAAAGAATCCAGGATAGTTATAAGAGTAATTATATTCAAACCTATAATAATAGAAATAAGATTCGCGAAAATCAGTGTCAGCAATTTTTTAATCTTTTGCATCTCAAAATCTAGCACAAAATAATTTCAATAACTCAAACCAAAATCAAAATTTGCATAAAGATCAATTTAGACAGCAAAGAATGAAAGAATTCGACCAGAACAGATTTAACTATATTAACAATCATCAAAATAGGCAATTATATCATCAATTTGGGCAGCAGCTATACAAGGGACGACAAGCAAACCCCCTGAATCAAGAAATAAATAGAGAAACTATAGGGCAAACCAATCAGCCAACTAAAAGACATAGAGAACGAAGTAGTGGACACTAGCGAATGGACACAAATGAAAATTTTCAAATGAGTGCCTTTCCAGAAAACAGTACTTAACTATTCAATTTAATGGAAAAAAATACAAATGCTTAATAGATACCGGATCTACTATCAATATAATTAATGAAAATTTCTTTAATTTACCAATACATAAAAAACCACTTACAGTTGACACTATGGATAGAAAAATATTATTAGAAGATTATGTAAAAACACAACCAAACAATCTTATACCCACAACACAAAATTTTTACATTTACAAATTCTCTAATAATTATGACATATTGTTTGGAACACAGCTTTTATTAGATTGCGGAACTGTCATCGACTTCAAATCAGGTTTAACAACTTTAAACGGATACGCTTTCAAACATCAATATCCTCAATCTAATCAAGGCAGAAATAATCAAAAAATGGAAAACAATCAATATCATCCAGTTTTAGTTGACCCTCCTCTTCAAAATATATTTAAAGGAAAGACCACTCCAGAAATAACCTATGCGATGGAAAATTATATGCAAGAGGGCAACCGATATAGGATGGATCATCTAAACAATGAAGAGAGAAAACAAATTAAGCAAATATTAACAGAATTTAGTGACATACAATATTATGAAGGAGAAAAACTTACATTCCGAACTATTCATGAGGATCCAATATATAAAAGACCTTATAGTTACCCATACGCGTTTGAATCTGAAGTCACCAATCAAATTAATGAAATGCTTCAACAGGGCATTATCAGAGAAAGTTGTTCGCCATATTGCAGTCCTCTTTGGATCGTACCAAAAAAAGATGATGCTTCAGGCAAGAAGAAATTCAGAATTGTGATAGACTACAGATCACTAAACGAAATCACTATAAGTGATAAATCAATTCCTAATATGGAAGAAATACTCGAAAAGCTTGGTAGATGTCATTATTTCACTACCATTGATTTGGCAAAAGGATTTCACCAAATCGAAATGGACTCGTTCTCAATAGAAAAAACAGCATTTTCAACCAAGACTGGCCATTACGAGTTCACACGTATGCCCTTCGGTTTGAAAAACGCCCCTGCAACATTTCAACGGTGCATGAACAATGTCCTTGGTGAGCTTATTAACAAGCATTGTCTAGTTTATCTGGATGATATCATTGTTTTCTCAACTTCGCTTGAGGAACACAATGTCTCAATACGCAAAGTATTTGAAAAGCTCAGAAAAACAAATTTAAAATTACAGCTCGACAAGTGTGAATTTTTAAAAAAAGAAACTGAGTTTTTGGGTCACATTATTAATACAGAAGGTATTAAGCCGAACCCAAATAAAATTATTGCGATTAAAAAATTTTCGTTGCCAACCACAAAAACACAAATCAAATCATTTCTAGGTTTGTGTGGGTTCTATTGAGAATTTATACCTGGATTCGCTCACATTGCAAAGCCCCTCACCTTGAGATTGAAAAAAAAATGCGAAAACGAATTTCAACGATGCTCCATACAAAGAATCATTTGAAAAGCTTAAACTTTTAATTGTAAGCGATCCGATTCTTGCCTATCCAGATTTTAAAAAAGAGTTCAAAGTTACCACAGATGCAAGTAATGTCGCTCTCGGAGCTGTTCTATCCCAAGACAGTAAGCCCATTTGCTTCGCTAGTCGAACTCTAAACAGCCATGAGGAAAACTATAGTACGATAGAAAAGGAGTTACTAGCAATCGTTTGGGCAACCAAATATTTCAGACCATACCTATATGGAAGAAGATTTGAAGTTTTAAGTGACCACAAACCTCTAGTTTGGCTTAGCAGTATTCGAGAGCCAAATATGAAACTTCAGCGATGGAAGATTAAGCTCAGTGAGTTTGATTTCAATATAAAATACATCCAAGGCAAGGAGAACCATGTGGCTGACGCTTTGTCAAGGGTACAACTGTCTGACTGAGAAATCATGATAAATGACAGCGATACAACTATGGCAACGATTCACAGTGCATCTGAGGATAACCAAAGATGTATTCAAATAACAGAAAGGCCACTTAATTATTTTGACCGGCAAATTAAATTTCTGAAGGCAATAAATTGTGAAAAGTTAGAGAACTATTTTTCAAAAACTAAAATTACAATTGAATATAAAAAAATGACTGCTGAATTCGCCAAAGAAGTAATTCTAAAATTTTTCAGCACACGAAATAGTGCTATGTTTATGGAAAACGAAACTGATTTTGGTATATTTCAACAAGAATAGTATGTATTCGTTATAAATTCCAGTATAAAGGTAATAAAAGCGACGACTATACTTCGAGATATTCCGACATTTGCTGAAGTGAAAGAAATCATACTGAAAATTCATTTAGATACACTTCACTCAGGTATTAATAAAGTTTTTTTTTTTTCGCGCGAATCCCATCGGGTGCACTAAGTGCCCACAACCTCCCGCCCAACCGACCGAGGGGCGCTAGCCGCATGACGCACGGCTCGAGTCGGGGGACATTCCACAAAACAGACAAGAAACGAAAACTATAACTAGTTACGAGCTAAATGTTAAAGGATAGATGTTTTTAATGTAGGAAGAGAGAGCTCCGAACTGATTACACAGTAAAGTCGATTGTAATCAGTACAAAGTACTCGGAAAGGTTCATGCAGAGCATAGTTAGTAGTACAGCGGGGAAGAGATAGAGGTATAAAATTTTTAGTAGGCCTACAAGGAACCGATAGATTTACTTGGCTCAATAGCTTAGGAGAGTCTATATCACCATTAAGGAGCTTGTGCATAAAAATCACACCAAGCATTATTCTACGATTAGTAAGAGATGGTAGGTTAACAAGAAGAAGTCTACTAGGAGTACGGATGGCAGATTGATATTGCGATCCCAGTTCAGACCACGAAGAGCAAAGAGTAGGAACTGTTATTAGTGAGATTCTATTCTTTGATTTGTGTGAGTCATATTGAGGAGACCATATGCAAGATCCATATTCTAACGGAGGACGAACCAAATGATGTAAAAGAATTTTGGTTGTATAAGGGTCATCAAACTCCTTTGACCATTTTACTTAACAAACCCAAGAACACCCATAGCTTTACCTACAGTAGTGGAGATATGAGATTTAAAGGTTAATTTATAGTCCATAAGGATGCCCAAATCGTTCATCTCATGAAAACGTTTTAGTGGGATGTCATTAAGAAAATAAGTTACCAACCGCGGAGTATTTCTGTGAAAAGTCATGACCTTGCATTTGGTTGGATTTAAACTTAACAAATTATTTTGACACCACGACTGAAAATTTTGAAGATCAGATTGTAACCGACAGGGGAGAGATAATATCTTTGTAACTAAGACAAAGCTTAACATCATCTGCGTACATAAGGACGTAAGAATAATTTATAACAGACGGAAGATCATTGATAAAAAGTGTAAAAAGCAATGGTCCCAGATGACTGCCCTAGGGCACTCCCGAAGTCACATGTATGGACCTAGAATATAGAGACTTGAAAAGAACCTTCTGTGTTCTGCCTGTCAGATATTCCCGAATCCAGGAAACTAAAGGGCTAGGAAGCCAATGTTATTTAATTTAAGGAGAAGTAGCGTATGATTAACAGAATCAAAAGCCTTGCTGAAATCAGTATATATGACATCAGGTTGCCTTGCATTCCGAAATCCTTCGATCGTCAATGATGTGAATTCTAAAAGGTTAGTGGTTGTAGATCTGCGTTTCACAAATCCATGCTTAGATGGTGAAATTATAGAACTAAAAAATGTTGCAGTTGAGAAGTAATTAACTTTTAAAAAGCTTTAGGAATAGCGGACAATTTAGAAATACCCTATAGTTAGATGCATCGGATTTCCTATCAGTTTTATGGAGAGGAATTATATAGGATTCCTTCCAAATTAGGATAGAAAATTTGAAGATTTAATGGACAATAGAAAAAGTTTTCCAGAATTGGCTTACATAATGCCGCGGCGCAAAACCTTATTACACATCAAGGTATACCATCAGGACCAGGTGAGTACACAGGTTTTACTGAATTAAACACGCTATGGAGCGAGCTTTCTTCGATCGAAGGAATACAGATACAATTAGATTTTCTTAATGATAATGATACGGAAGATTTGCTCGATATTCTACTGAGGAGTAAGTAGATGTGAAAAAATCAACTGGCAGATCAACAATTGCTTGATCAGAGTCTGCTGTGATATTTTCAAAAGATAAGCAAGATGGGTGGATAGATGTCTTACGTTTAGTATTGACAAAATTATAAAACCGCTTCGGGTCGCGGGAAAACTCTAATTTACAACGCTGAAGTGGTATTTTCCATAGCATTCTGCATTAAGCATCATAAAGTTAGAACGTGCAATTATGTATAGGGCAAAGTCTGAAGAACGACCCGATTTCTTATACTTTCTATAATATCTCGATTTCACATTCTTCAAAGTTGGATAACTCACGAGAAAACCAGGGAGGTCTGTGAGACACAACACCGGAGTCCTCAATGGGACACAAACTTCAAAAGAGAATCGAGAGTATTATAAAACAAAGAAATAACAAGATTTCATGTCTGAACATCTGTACAAGGAGGACCAATCTGTTGAAAGAATGAGACTATTTAGTTTGACAAAGTTAGTTTTACGAAAGTTACGGGATTTGGGCACAGGGCAGGCACTAACAATTGGTGCATGAAACGGAAGATCAACAGTTAATTCCAAAGTGGGATAAAAGTTGTCTTCTGGAAAGACAAGAGGGTCAATTCTAGCGACTGCGTAGTTGGTAGAATCCAACACGAATATCAGATCCAAAGATCTTCCATTTTTATTACGCACTGGATTTATTTGAGTTAATGATAACTCGAACAGGCCATCAATAAATAAATGTGTAAGTACAAGGGAGCAGCAGGCCAGATTCGTCAGAAGGGGACCATGCTATTTCAGGTAGATTAAAATCACCAAAGACAATTAATATGTCTCTATTAGAAAGTAATGATGAAACATGTTGAATATATTCTAAATGTTTAATATATACCGTCATGTCGGATTGTGGCGGGATATAAGAACAAGTGATGTAGACCGAGAAGGATTTAAGTCCAACCTTGACACTGACAAACTCAATTTCCCTGATTATCAGGTAGATGAATCTGGTCAGAGTATAAGGCAGAGTCCACCGCAATCAAAACTCCTCCGCCTGCACGAGAAGTCCGATCACACCTATAAATTGAACGGATGCATCGTTAATATCAGGTTTAAGCCATGTCTCTGTAGACACTAAAATTTTAAAGTCAAATGCTAAACTATCTACATATAGTCTAGGAGAAGCTTAGATTTAAGTCCTCTTACATTCTGATAGGCCAGAGAAAGGGACGGAACTAGCTTTTTGGACACCAGCAGATGCTGGCGTTCCAGAAGGCAAGGAATTGGGAGGGATTGAAAGCTTGACAGAACCTCTGAGTTTTCTCTTTGGCCGTGTATTCTTTTACTAAGATGTGATTCGGCAAAAACTGTTTACTACTGATGCAGTCAGACAGTTCGACCGGGACACACTATTTTAAAGGAAGATATCTCCCTTGAATAGTTGAACTTTAATTTTTCCACCACTATTTTGGAGACTAGAACTTTTGTCTTAATATATGCTAAGACATCATCCGACGAATGTTCGGGATCAAGTCTGTGTTACTAAAGATATGTTTCTTTGGTGGAACTCCAGCTCAGAGGCCTACGGGAGCCAGGCCTTTAAAAAACAATGGCGTCCCTAGTTGTCGCGATTGAGGTCGCCTTGACTGTCCGTAAGTGTGCCTCGAACTGGATCGACTACCGGCAATAACAATTCTTGATGATTGCCCAGACTTTTCGGAAACTACAGCTACATTCGTCTGCAAGGAGAGACCATTTCCTGGAGAAACGGAAATCGCTCTCATCCTTACGGCCACCATGCGGGATGGGGGTTAGCCAAACGATATTAGCTGCGGCGGATCTGGTGTCTTTGAGATGGTGAATGCGACATCGCGGCCGAGATCTAAGTTAGGTATCGGCAGATGCGGGGACAAGTTACGCACACTAGTTTTCTTTTCGCTTTGGAGACTCATTCAGGCAGCTTATAGCTACTAAATTCCGTCTCCACAGCATTAAACTCGTCGTAGAGCTGTTACGAAAACTCAGATGAGAGTTTTTTAAACCTATCCCTGGTCTGCCTCATAAACACCCTCATCTCGATTTCAACTTCTCGGCATGAGTCACATCCCCATTTCTGTGGCCCCCTTCTTGCTCCAAGCATTCTTTACCTTGGCTGTGTAGCCAGCACACCTAACGTGCATGACATTTTTCTACACAGCCAACATGCGAGAGAATGCTTTTTATTAGAGCAGACAGACATTATAAAATTAATTGCAAGTATTAATTGAAACAAGAAAAAAATGTCACAGAAAAAAGCCAAAGAAAAAAACTCACTCAGTTTTAAAGCAAATTCGACACTTTGGGTCAAACTTGCAGAGAAAGATTGAAAATATCTAAGAGAAATTACATAGTTACAAACACAAGAGCAAAGATTAACAAGAACAGCAACAACTGTGTAGGGTTTGTTGTTGTTCAGAAACAATAAGTTTAATGCTTTGATTTTGCGTTTGAATAATTAAACAGAAATAGCGCAAATTCAAATCGATGGATTGGTTTTATGTTATTAACAAAGTTAACACTGTAATATTAAAAAAATTTATAGAGTCAATCTCAATGATTTTAACCCGAAAATTAATATTTAAG